>CAMZMU010000101.1:13069996-13609080 GCA_947311845.1 Poa pratensis | reverse complement strand
TTCTGCACAGTCGGTGATAGGCGGCCCAGCTGGGCTGGTTGGCTCGCTGCATGATGGGCCGAGCTTCGCTGGCGCAGGTGGGCCGAGACTAGGGGAGGACTCCACTTCAGCATTGTCTTCCCTAGGTGCTCGGCTGGACGCGGATGCTGTGGGAGGGGTTTCTTCGCCACCTTCGACCCCTCCAGCAAGGTCAAGTGCGACCGGGAGTGCTGAGCGGCCGGGTCAGTTGCTACATCACCATCACTGACCCTGGCTAACTCGGCCGAGCCTCCTGCGGACGACACCATCGACTGTTCCTCGCCACGTACGCCACCGTCCGCTATGACCCCCTTCACTCCTGTACGTCGGAGTGGGAGGTTTGGGGCGATGGCGGATGGTTCTACTCCGACGGACGAGGATTCTCTGAAGAAAGCAATGCGCCGCAAAGCGGTGCATAACCTGGGACACGCACGGTATGGATTCGACATCCAAGTCCTTCCTTTCTTTTTCATCTCCGTCGATCTCGGCAAAGTTAAATAGTGTAGGTATTAAACTTGGTAGTAATCAGAATCAATTTAACGTGTCAACTACGGTTATTCCTAAAGCTTCGACCAAGTTGACCGCCACCTATTTGGATGAAGAAGAAGCGAATGCCACATCAGATGGTCAGCTTATTTCTCATCTAATTGGTGAGGTGTTGGAGATAGGATTGGATGACGAGGGGTTGAGCTCATTGTATGAGCTAAAATCATCCGGACGAAAATCTAAATCTAACTTAACAAAAGGTCTTCGAAACGGCTAAGGTGTCCAAATCAAACAAAGTTTCCCAATGAATGGCTTATTTGCAAATAGCAGAGGTCTTGGTGACTTGGCTAAATACTTGCACTTTGCTCATTCTGTCCGGGATCATAATTTGGATTTCTTAGCTATTTCTGAGACGGGTAGACGGGACTTCTCGCAAAGTCAATTGAATCGCCTATCTGGTGGTATTGATTTTTGAGTGGTATTCTCTCCCCCCCCCCCCCCCTCATGGTCACTCTGGCGGCATCCTACTAGGTGTAAAGACTGATACCATGGAAGTGTTGGCCGTTTCGGATGGTGATTTTCATATCAAAATGCACATCCGAATTAAGGTGATAACTTCATTTGGAGTCTTGTCACTGTGTATGGGCTGCTCAAGAGGAATTCAAAACAGCTTTTCTTCGAGAGATGGTAAACTTAGCAAAGGATAATCCGCACCCATTCATTATTGGGGGGACTTCAACTTGCTTCGTTTTCCTTTCGAGAAAAGTAGAGGTCGGTTTGATGATCGTTGGCCATCTTGTTCAATGCGGTAATCGAAAGCCTGGACTTGAAAGAGGTGTCAATGATTGGGAGGCAGTTTACATGGGCAAACAACCTGCCGGAACCTATGTACGAGAAACTAGACCGTTGATGAATACTGATTGGGAATCAAGGTTTCCAATGGTCTCAGTGCGGGCTCTAGAACATATCGAAGGTTTATCAGACCATGCTCCCATTTTATTGACAACTGGCATTCCTAGACCACCGTGTAAACACCGCTTCAAGTTTGAACTTGGGTGGTTACATCGGGATGGCTTCCAGGACATGGTCAAGCGGATCTGGGAAAGACTGTGGCAGGTGTAAATCCAATTCAGAGGTGGAACAATAAAATTCGTGCTACTCGCACACACCTTGTGGGTTGGGCACGCCATACAACAGGTTTACTTAAAAAATAAAAAAAATATGACTCTCTTCTATTATTGACGCCCTTGAAGCGTTAGCAGATGTTCGCCTTTTATCGGCACATGTGATTGAGCTCAAAAGCCAATCAAATGCGCAGATAGCGGAACTTCTGCGTGAAGAGGAGCTGAAATGGTATCAACGTTCTAAAGCCAGTTCATTCTGGAAGGAGATTCTAATACTAAATACTTCCATAGTATTGCAAATGGCAGACATCGGAAGAACCGTATTTACTCTCTTTTAGATGAGGACAGAACGATTGAGGGTCATGATCAGCTAAAGTCGTACATTACTAATTATTATAAAGGCTTGTTCGGGGCACCAGAGGAAGGGAACTTCTCTATGGATGAGTCTAGAACAAGCGATATCCCCCAGGTTTCAGCTGCGGAAAATAGCCTACTTACTGCTCCGTACTCGGAATATGAAGTAAGGAAGGCGGTTTTCCAAATGGAACACAATAAAGCCCCCGGTCCGGACGGTTTTCCGGCAGAGTTCTTCCAGAACTTCTGGGATACTATCAAGTCGGACCTCATGGAATTGTTCAGCTGTCTTCATGACGGACAACTTGGGTTGTTTCGTCTGAACTTTGGTGAAATAATTTTATTACCTAAGATTAATGAAGCAGAAAGGATCCATTCCAGATCATCCAGCCTTTCCTCCACCGTGCCGGTGGTCTTGGGAGCCTTCACTTCCTCCACGAGCATCACACCCTCCTTGAAGGAATCATTTCGGAGGTGCCATCACGGAGTTGAGGTAGTGGTTCACAACACCTCCCTTGGGGAGGCTCTCCCCTTCATGGTTGGATTCAGAGCTAGACATGGCTAAAACCTGACAGACAGAAACAGCAAAAGCAAAGATCGCTCGAGAACGCTCGGTGCGAGATTAGATCGGCGGAAGGGGTATATATTGACGGTTTTTAGGTCAAGACGAAGCGTCGGAGACGAAAACGAGACGAACGGGACTCCGAGGGGTGAAAGGAGTGGGCCCACGCGGCCAAAGAATCTGGCCGCGTGGGACCCCTCTTTCCTTCCTCGGGGCTCCGTTCCTTCCAGTTTCTTGTCCCACACGTTAATTTCCATAAAAAATGACTCCGTAAAAATTTACGCAATTCCGAGAAACTTTCCAACACAAAAGTTACCTATTATTGATTTTGGGTTTCTGAAACTGCAAAATTCTTCGCAATTACCTCCTCCGGTGTCTTTAAATTCAACTCCTCCACCTTTCCGATGAAGCTCCTTCCTGCAATATAATGTTTAAGGCGTTGTCCATTGACTACATGAGGTTTACCTTTCATATCACCGTGAAGACGGATAGCTCCTGAACGGTACACCTCCTGTATCACTAATGGTCCCTGCCACTTTGAAGCAACTTCCCTGCAGAAAACTTGAAACGAGAGTTGTATAATAAAACTTGATCACCTACTTTGAATTCTTTTCTCTTAATTTTCTTGTCATGCCAAATCTTAACTTTTCTTTAAACATCTGGCACTTTCATAAGCTTCATTTCTCCATTCATCTAGTAGGTTTAAATCAAGAATTCTCTTCTCTCCCGCAGTTTTAAAATCAAAGTTCAATTGTTTAATAGCCCATCTAGCTTTATGTTCTAATTCAACAGGTAAATGACAAGCTTTTCCATAAACCATTTTATAAGGAGACATTCCCATAGGATTTTTAAAAGCAGTTCTATAAGCCCACAATGCATCATTAATTTTAAGTGGCCAATCAGACCTAGACTTATTCACTGTCTTTTCCAAAATGAGTTTAATTTCCCTATTACTTAATTCAACTTGTCCACTTGTTTGGGATGATAAGGAGATGCAATTCTATGGTTAACATTATTTTGCCAAAGTTTTCTAAGAATACCATGTAAGAAATGAGAACCACCATCAGTAATTAAAAACCTAGGAACACCAAACCTGGGGAAAATGATGTCCTTGAGCATCTTCATTGCTGTGGCATGATCTGCACTTTTGGTTGGAATTGCTTCCACCCACTTTGTAACATAATCCACTGCAACCAAAATATGAGTATGCTTTGTCTTTGATTCTGGGAAAGGTCCCATAAAGTCAAAACCCCACACATCAAATGGTCAAGTGGTAAAGAATAATTCATAGGCATTTCATTTCTCCTACCAATATTTCCTACTCTTTGACATTTATCACAAGATTTAACATATTCAGCACAATCCTTAAATAAAGTAGGCCAATAAAACCAGATTGTAATACCTTTGCACCTGTACGATCTCCTGCATGATGCCCTCCATAGGGACTGTCATGACAATCTCTTATAATAGCCTGTTGTTCATGCTCAGGTACACAACGTCTAATAATACCATCCACACTTTTCTTATAAAGGAAAGGATCATCCCAAAAATAATGTCTAAGATCATAAAAGAATTTCTTTCTTTGTTGAAAGTGAAGTGTGGAGGTAAAACTTTACCAACAATAAAATTTGCATAGTTGGCAAACCATGGAGATGCAACTTTAGCACTAGAAACATTAACATTGCAAGTTGTTCATTAACAAAGCTATCATTAATAGGAATAGGATCATCAGGTATATTTTCCATTCTAGAAAGATGATCAGCTACTTGATTATCTTCCCCTTTCCTATCAACAATGTGTAAATCAAATTCTTGCAATAAAGTACCCATCTTATTAGTCTAGGCTTAGCATCTTTCTTATTCATTAAGTATTTAATAGCAGAATGATCAGTATGTATTGTGACTTTGAATCAGTAATATAAGGTCTAAACTTGTCACAAGCAAATAGCACTGCTAAAAATTCTTTTCAGTTGTAGCATAATTCTTTGAGCAGCATCAAGTGTTCTACTAGCATAATAAATAACATTCAGTTTCTTATCAACACGTTGGCCCAAAACAGCCCCAACTGCATAATCACTAGCATCACACATAATTTCAAAAGGCAATTCCAATCAGGAGGTTGAATAATAGGAGCACTTATTAAAGCATTCTTCAAAATATTAAAGGACTCAATGCAATCATCATTAAAAGAGAAAGGAACATCCTTTTGCAAAAGATTGGTTAGAGGTTTTGATATTTTGGAGAAATCTTTAATAAACCTACGGTAAAAACCTGCATGCCCAAGAAAACTTCTTATACCTTTGATGTCCCTTGGGTATGGAGCTTTTCAATAGCTTCTATCTTTGCTGGGTCAACTTCTATTCCTTTCCAGAAATCTTATGCCCAAGAACAATACCTTCAGTAACCATGAAGTGACACTTCTCCCAATTAAGAACTAAGTGTTGGTCTTCACAACGCTGCAAAACTTTGTTAAGGTTGAACAAGCAATTATCGAAGGAAGTACCATACACAGAAAAATCATCCATAAAAACTTCCATTATCTTTTCAATATAATCAGCAAATATAGCATTCATGCATCTTTGAAAAGTAGCAGGAGCATTGCACAAACCGAATGGCATTCTCCTATAAGCAAATGTACCATATGGGCAAGTAAAAGTGGTCTTTTCTTGATCATCCTTATGGACAGGAATTTGTGAGAAACCTGAATAACCATCTAAATAGCAAAAGTGAGAGTGTTTAGATAACCTTTCTAACATTTGATCAATAAATGGCAATGGGTAATGATCTTTACGAGTTGCTTTATTTAACTTCCTGAAATCAATACACATCCTATAACCAACAACAGTACGTTGAGCCACAAGTTCATCCTCATCATTTGGAACAACAGTCATTCCACCCTTTTTAGGAACACAATGAACAGGACTAACCCACTTACTATCAGCTATGGGATAAATGATACCAGCTTCAATAAGTCTTATTACCTCTTTCTTACCACTTCTTTCATTTTTGGATGGAGACGGCGTTGATAATCAACAACAGGTTTTGCATCCTCCTCCAAATTAATTTTATGCATACATAGAGCTGGGCTTATACCTTTAAGATCATCAAGAGAGTATCCAATGGCTGGTCGGTGAGCTTTAAGCACATCAAGTAATTTTCTTCTTCTTCAGCTGAAAGGTTAGCACTAATAATGACAGGATATATGCTCTTCTCATCCAAATATGCATATTTCAGATTTTAGGCAAAGGTTTTAATTCAAAACTAGGATCCCCTTTAGGTGGTGGTAGCACTCCTAAATTATCAGGTGGGATATGCAATTGTAATTGTGGTGGTTGTTGCCATAATATTTGTTCAAAGCTTTTTTCATCATTAAATGGTTCATCTTGATTAAGCATATAACGTTCTACCGTCTGATGAAGCTACAGCTATATGAGCAAGAGTTTCAATTATCTTCAGAAATTGGCTCTTTCTCAATGTTTATCAGCAAATTTGGAAAAGTTGAATTCAAGTTTTTCTCCAGCACATTTAATAAACACTTTCTCTTTAGCAAATTAATTTCAGCACCAACAGTGTGTAAGAAAGGTCTACCAAAAATGATAGGACAAAATGAATCTTGAGGACAACCAAGCACAATAAAATCAGCAGGATATTTTATTTTGCCAACCAATACTTCAACATCTCTAACAATTCCAAATGGACTAATATAATCTTTATTAGCAAGTTGAATTGTCATACCTGTCTCTTCCATAATGATAGGATCAATATCAGGCTTGATTTCAAGATAAAGAGAATATGGAATGACACTAATACTTGCTCCAATATCACATAACCATGATAACTTGAAGTCCCAATAGAGCATGATATAACAGGTTACCAACTTGGCCGAATTACCTTTGATGACTTTAGTAGCATCTTCACATAATAAACATCAACAGGGTCTTCTTCATTTAATTGTTTGATAATGAAATTTGACTGTTGACTTCCACCTGTTCATAAGGCTGAGAACATCTTCTTTTACTCTTGTTAGTAACAGCAATAAGTAAATTCTCCTTAACTTGGTTTGGATATGGAGGTGGTTCAACATACTCCTCAATTGTCACAGATGACACTGGTTCTACCTGTTTAATAACTTTAGGAACAACAATAGATTGTTTAACAGGTTCAACATAAACTTCAAACCACTTTTAGGAACACAATATGATCAGCAAAATTTAGCTATCTCAATTATAACATAAGGATCAAGACCAAAAGTATCACTCAGATTTTTAAACAAATAGAAGTAGAGAAGTTCTCTACACATGAATATCCATAATCAAATAGGGCTCATTACCTTTATCAAGATCCCAATGACAGTTTTCAGAAATAGTCTCCAATAAATTCCATGCTTCTTCTTCAGTATTATTTGTAAAACTTCCACCAGATGAATTATCCAGAATTCCTTTGTTTCATGGTAGCCTCACATAAAAGTTTATCAATATAATTTTCCTTGTAAGATCATGACAAGGATTCTTGCGAAGGAGTTCCTTTAACCTCCCCCAAGCTTGAGTAATACTCTCTCCCAGATGTGGCCAGAAATTAAATATATAGCAGCGGTTCTCATAAGCTTCTTTAGGAGTAAAATATTTAAGAAAGAAAACCTTCCTCAAAATACTCCATTCAACAATGACTTCTTCATCCAAAGACCTGAACCAATACGAGCATTACCAGATAAAGACAAATATAATAGCTTCCTTTTTACCTGATCCTCAGAAATACCAGGAAGTCTAAATAAGCCACATATGTCTTCAATTGTCTCCATGTGTTCACGTGCAGACTTAGTTCCATCCCTGTAAATGGATTTTTCATAACTCTTTTAACATGACCAATGGGAATTTTAAATCCCACTTTAGGTACCTCAGACACAGTAGTTTCAACCACTTTAGGAGTAGTGGCATAAGCACTTTCATATAAGCAAGATGCAGCGAGGCACGATTCATAAATGCCATAGTAACAATGAGATAAAACAGTAAATAAAATTCAGCTTTCAAGTTTCCTTACCAAACTTCTTACCAATAGCGCTACGCTCCCCGGCAACGGCGCCAGAAAAGTATCTTGATGACTCCCAAGTGCAGGAGATCAATTGTAGTACCTTTCAATTAGAAAAGGTTGTCGAACCCACGAGGAGCTGAAGGTATTGGTTAGCAAGATGATAAATAAAACAATAAAAGATGCAAGTGTTTTTGGTATTTTTGGTTGTATAGTTGCAAGAAGTAAAAAGAATATAATGTAGCAAGTAAAGCTCTCAAAGAGAGAAAGCCCAATCCTCTATGTGGCAAGAGGACAAGCTCAAGTGATGTGTAACTTATATGTGGAAAACGTTCCCGAGGGCGGCATGGATATGCTAGGCATAGAGATTTATTAAACAACACGTTGAATATCTTGTCAAGTTTTAATCTTCTTTGGACGGAGCCATTTTAGGTATAGCTAAATAAATAAACTAAACCCCTTATGATGGATCATGTGGCCAAGTAAATGACTGCACAAGAATTATTAAGACATAAAGTCCCACCATAGCATTACACTCTAAGGTCCCCGATACTAATACCCTCATAATAACTTCATGACTCGGTCTCAGGTTTACATGTCCTCCCAAGTCTCCCTCAATTCATTACACTACGGTGTTCTCCTATGAGCCCATATAGGTGAAGTGTTGTGCAGTCGACGTTCGCACAACACCATCATAGAATCACAAAAAGATAAACTAGACAAAATACCAACACATGTCATATATAAATCATTGCCAATTCATCCTATGCCCTCAGGAACATACGGGAACTACTCACAACGTGCAAACATAATGATATTCAGTGGCATAAGTGGTACAACACAATCTGAAAATATAACTTCACCACCAAATAATGACAAGTACTCAATCACAAACATGAATAGTAGCACAAGACAAGTATCTAGGGTATAGCAACTCTCAAACTACGAGGGGAACGGAGTGGATCACGGAGATGATGATGGAGATGGTGCTGGTCTTGGTGATGGTGATGATGTAGAGGCCTCCTCCCACGCCAAGGAGGAGAGGTGATGACGATGACGATGATTTCCCCCTTCTCCGGAGCTCCGGAGCAGCAGGATCTGACCCCCTCGGAGGGAATCAGGAGTTTCGCCGCCGCCGCGGCCTCGGATGGACTTGGGAAAATTAGGGCGTAACTTTTCGGGCGAGACGAAGGCGTGTTAAAAAGCCCCAGCGAGGAAGTGCCCGAGGCTCCATGGTGGGCCCCACGCGGCCAAAGAATCTGGCCGCGTGGGCCCCCTCTTTTGGGCCTCGTGGCTCTCCTCCCTTCGATCTTCTTCCCACTGCTGTTCTCCCGATGAAAAACCAGCTGTGCAATTTTCCTTTTCTTATTTGGGTCCCTGTAGCTCCTGAAACATTAAAAACAAGAAAAAGGAGGTTTTCTGCCTCCCAGAAATTAAATACCAAAAATAGGGACTTTGTATGAAAGTCCCATAAATCATCTAAAACATGTAAAAACAATGATATAACAATGCCAATAACATTCTAATATGATAATATAAGTTGTATAAATGATGATATAAAATGCACGTATCAGGCGCTAAGACTGAATAATGTGGCTGACCATGTAGTACGTCCTTCCCAAACCGCTTTTATGAAAGGCCGCAACATCCTAGATGGGGTGGTGATCTTGCATGAAACGGTTCACGAACCACATGCAAAAAAGTTGAATGGGGTGATTCTGAAAATTGATTTCGAAAAAGCTTACGATAAGGTTAAATGGTCTTTCCTTCAGCAGACCCTCAGAATGAAAGGTTTTTCTGATGAGTGGCGCGCGTTAATACACAGCTTTGTTTTGGGTGGGAGTGTAGACATTGAAGTCAATGATGACGTTGGCAAATACTTTCAGACCAAAAAAGGGCTTAGACAAGGTGACCCATTATCGCCTATATTATTCAATATAGTGGCAGATATACTGGCAGTCATGATCGAACGCGCAAAGTCTGACGGTCAAATTGAGGGTGTCATCCCACATCTTGTTGATGGTGGATTGTCCATTCTTCAATATGCTGACGACACAATCCTCTTTATGGAACATGACATTGAGAAAGCTCGGAATCTTAAGCTAATTTTGTCAGCTTTTGAGCAATTATCAGGTCTTAAGATAAATTTCCATAAGAGTGAATTGTTCTGTTTTGGCGAGGCTCAAAATGAGGCATCTCGTATGCCGATATTTTTGGCTGCGCACAAGGCCAGTTTCTATTAAGTATTTGGGTATCCCGATTCATTATCGGCGATTAACAAATGCCGAGTGGAAACTTGTGGAGGAGAGACTTCAAATTCGGTTAAATAGTTGGAAAGGTAAACTATTATCCTTGGGTGGAAGATTGGTTCTCATAAGTTCAGTGCTAACCAACATGGCACTATATATGTTATCATTCTTCCAAGTACCAAAAGGAGTTCTGAAACGGTTGGATTATTTCCGCTCGAGATTCTTTTGGCAAGGTGATAGTGAGAAATAAAATATCGTCTAGCCAAATGGAGTGTCGTTTACCGACCAAGAGACCAAGGGGGGCTTGGTATTCATGACCTTGAGGTCAAGAACAGAGCCCTACTTGGTAAATGGATATTTAAGCTTCTTTCCGAAGAAGGTTTATGGCAAACCCTTCTAAGAAGAAAGTATGTGGGTCCAAGGCGGTTTCCCAAGTTGTTTGGAAACCTGGGGACACGCACTTTTGGGCTGGTTTAATGGCTACGAAACAATTCTTCTTTTCACATGGGTCTTTTTCTATTCAGGATAGATCTGAGATTAGGTTCTGGGAGGATAAATGGCTCGGTAGTGCTACACTCCGTGAACAATATCCCGCTTGTATAATATTGTGCATTACAAAGGCGATACTCTCGCTAAGGTGATGAGAACTTCTCCACCTGATGTTTCGTTCAGAAGAAGTCTATTTGGTCCTAGGCCAGCATCCTGGAATGCTTTGCTATCTCGATTGGATTCTATCCTTCTGACACAAGGACCGGATAAATTTCGCTAGAATCTCACCAAGAATGGCAAGTTCTCGGTTGACTCCATGTACAAAGTCTTGGTCCAACCTGATATACCGGTAGATAATAATAAGAAAATTTGAAAGATGAAAATCCCGCTGAAAACAAAGGTTTTTGCTTGGTATCTTCGTCGCGGTGTAATTCTCACAAAAGATAACCTTGCAAAACGCAATTGGCACAGAAGTAAAAAGTGTGTCTTTTGTCATCATGACGAGACTATACAACACTTATTTTTCCAGTGCAAGTTTGCCTCTTCTATATGGTCGGCCATTCAAATAGGCTCTACCTTATACCCTCCACATAGCGTCTCGAACATTTTCGGGAGCTGGTTGAATGGTGTGGATCCTAGGTTCAAGATGCGTATTAGGATGGGAGCGATTGCCGTTATTTGGTCGCTCTGGCTATGTTGAAATGACAAGTTTTTTAATGACAAAGTCGTTTCCTTTATGCAGGTTATATACCGGTGCACAGCTACGATTCGTTCTTGGCTGCCCCTGCAGCGTGTGAAGCATCGGGACTTGTTTTCCGAGGCGACGTCGCGATTGGAGACCGTGGCCAGGGAGCTTTTTTCTCAGCATGGATGGCAACATGATCTATAGATTTGCCCTCCTCCATCATAGGCGTTCTTACAATTTCTCATTATGATATGTAATTTTTTATCGTTATTTAGAGACCTTGGAACTTGTTGGGGCTGTGTGCACCTTAGTTGTGCAGAGCCCGGGTGTAATACTTAAAACTCTTTAAGTAATAAAACTCACTTTATCCAAAAAAAACCATAGCGGATGAAACCAGCCAGTGCAAACTATAATTTCAATTTGGCACACATTGTGTCTGATCTTATATATGGATGGAAGCTCCGTCACCTACTCCATTGTTAACTTAGTGAAGCCATCTTATATGCACATACTAATAATACTATAATAGTATCCTTACGCATGCAGCGAGTAGTCAAATTTGGACGGATTAGAACAGGATCAGCTGGTGATTGACACCATGGAATCAATGGCACTTTGGACGGATTAGAACAGGATCAGCTGGTGATTGACACCATGGAATCAATGGCACTATAGACCACGGTCTAGCAAGGAATCAAGTCCAGACGGACTAGCTTTAGCCTTCAAGAGGCGAGGAAAGAGATAGGTATCACTCCCGTTAACACCAACTGTATCTATGTACTAGGTAAGATGGCGTGGCGGCACGCCGTACCGTGTGGTTTTATTGATGTAGTTCATCTTAATTTTCTGTAATTTTTGTAAGTGTGAATTCGATATAAAAAGAGGTAGGATTTATTTTTTTTAAACATATATGTTCAACATATTTTTCCCGTGGACAGTGTCATATACATTTGAATATTTTGTAACTGGTAGAAGTGTGGAATATACTTATATACGTTTGAATTCTTCAAAAAATAAACACATTGTGAATTAGGGGAAGTTTTGGCATTTTAATTATAGTTAAAAGTTGTTTAATTTTGTTACGTCAAATAACCATGGTTAATTTTTCCGAGCATTTGTGAATTCGATATGAAAAGAGGTAGGATTTTTTTTTTAAACATATATGCTCAACTTATTTTCCCCGTGGACAATGAATTAGTTATGAATTTATTGGAAATTAATCTAAAATTATGCGGTATCACTATTATTTTTCGTTGGTGAATTAGTTTTATGTAATTTGTGTAAGTATGGAAAATAGTCATATGTATTTGAATATTCTATAGCGGGTAGAAGTGTGGAATATATTTATATACGTTTGAATTCCCAAAAAAATTACATTGTGAATTAGGGGGAAGTTTTGGCATTGTAAGTATGGTTAAGAGTTGTTTAATTATGTTATGTCAAATAACCATGGTTAATTTTTCTGAGCATTCGTGAATTCGATATAAATAAGTAGGATTTATTTTTTTTAAACATTTTGGTATGTTCAATATATTTCCCGAATTAGTTCATATGGGAAATAAAGTGAGAAAATAATATTGCAGTGCAATATGAAATATATATGCCGTTAAAAATAATGTCAATAAAATTAGTTTTTGGAAAAGTTATGTGGTGGTAATGTTATTGAAATTAGTTTGTAATATCTGGAGGACGCAAGGACCTTTGCGTAAAAGAAATGCGCGTTTTTATTCTGGGAGGCCGATTTATAATTTTTGGAAAACGCGTGGGCTTTTCTGCAAAAAGTGGCGAGTGGGGGTTTTTTTTTTCAAAAAGTTTTATTCCTTAGGGCCGATTTATATTTTTTGGCCGGGAGGCCGATTTACAATTTTAGGAAGGCACGAGCGTTTTTTTGCGAAAAGTTATGTGGTGGTGATGTTACTGAAATTAGTTTGTAATATGTGGAGGACGCAAGGACCTTTGCGTAAAAGAAATGCGCGTTTTTATTCTGGGAGGCCGATTTATAATTTTTGGAAAACGCGTGGGCTTTTCTGCAAAAAGTGGCGAGCGGGGGTTTTTTTTTTGCACAAATTTTTATTTCTTAGGGCCGATTTATATTTTTTGGCCGGGAGGCCGATTTACAATTTTAGGAAGACGCGAGGGCTTTTTTGCAAAAAGTGGCAAGCGGGGATTATTTTTTTTTGCAGAAAGTCTTATTCCGAGAGCTGATTTATAATTTTTGGAAAACGCGTGGGGGACTTTTATGCAAAAAGTTGTTTGGAAGGGTGATATCCATCTACTCGTGAAACGAAAATTCAAACGGGTGACCGGGCGTGACGAATTTGAGAAAACTCGCGAAGTGTTTGTGCGAATCTGGATCTGAAATTAAGGAGCTAGAATCGACCAAATTCGAAACCGTTCACGGGAATGGAACATACTCGTCGACGCGAAAAAATTTCGTGTACACTTTTTTCTGGCGGTGTTGGGAAAAAAAAGATTACTATAGCGCGCTACAGTAACACTGCAGGTACTGTACTACTGTAGCACGCTACAGTGCGGATTCTCTTCAAGCTATTATATATAGAAAAAAATCGTGTACACTTTTTTCTGGCGGTTTTGGAAAGAAAAAAAATTTACTATAGCGCGCTACAGTGTTCACAGTAACACTATAGCTACTGTACGGATTCTCTTCAAGCTATTATATATAGTAGTGATAGTGATATATAAGCGTCCATCCACCAGTCTCAAACAAGCGCAAAATACCACGTTGAAGATTACTAGTCATCTTCATCCGAGGTTGAGAGGATGGGTGAGGTTCTGGCCGGACCTTGGACGTGGTGGACCGTCGCTGTCACGGCGCTCGCCGCTGCTGTCCTCCATGCAGTCATTAGGAAAGCACAGGGTTGGGCTTGCACGGCGTTGCTAGGTGCGGGCAGGCGCGCCCGGCTGCCACCGGGGGACATGGGGTGGCCGCTCGTCGGCAACATGTGGGCCTTCCTAAGGGCCTTCAAGTCCGGCAAACCGGACAACTTCATCGCCTCCTATCACCGACGGTAAGCTCCTGGCTCATGTAAAAAGTATAAGTGTGAGTCTGTGAGTGCACTTCTCTGACAACGCAAGAGATACAGGTTCGGCCAGATTGGCATGTATCGTGCATTCATGTTCAGCAGCCCGACGATCATGGTGACGGCGCCGGAGGCGTGCAAGAAGGTGCTGATGGACGACGTGGGATTCATCCCGGGATGGCCCAAGTCGACGGTCACGCTCATCGGCAGCAGGTCCTTCGTCGGCATGACGTACGAGGAGCACAAGCGGGTCCGTAAGCTGACGGCGGCGCCCATCAATGGGCTAGACGCGCTCACCACCTACCTTGGCTTCATCGACAAGACCGTGGTGTCCACGCTTGGGCGGTTGTCGGAGGCGGGGAAGGAGATCGAGTTCTGACGGAGGTTCGGCGGATGACTTTCGAGATCATCTTGCAGATCTTCATGAACGGTGCCGACGACCGGACCATGAAGGCGCTCGAGGGGAGCTACACCGATCTCAACTGCGCCGCTCGAGCGATGGCCATCAACCTCCCAGGATTCGCGTACCACAGGGCTCTCAAGGCCCGCAAGAAGCTGGTGTCAGGGTTGCAAGGCGTCCTGGACCAGAGGAGGGCGGCGACGGTAGAAAGGTCAAGCGTCGACATGATGGATCGCCTGATCAAGGTCAAGGACGAGCAGGGGAAGATGCTAGAAGACGAAGATATTATCGATATCCTCATCATGTACCTTAACGCAGGCCATGAATCCTCCGCGCACATCACCATGTGGGCTACCGTGTTACTGCAAGAGAACCCCGAGGTTCTCGCAAGGGCCAAGGTTCATCCATGGATCTCTAATTAATCCATCATGGGTTTTTGCTTTTTATACTTGTATAATAAAACATAACAGATTCTGTGTATTGATCGCATCTATAGGCTGAGCAACAGGAGATCATGAGGAGCATACCTCCAACACAGAAGCGGCTGAACCTCAAGGATTTCAGGAAGATGGAGTACCTCTCACAGGTTAACTGGACATTATGTGCTCTCCTGCATGCAACTTTGCAACCAGCTGTAGTCATGATTTGTGACCTTAGCCATGTTCAATCTGAATAGGTTATCGATGAGACGCTGCGGATTATCAATGTTTCGTTCCTGGCATTCCGTCAAGCAACCAGAGACGTGGATGTGAACGGTGAGTGCTAATTGCATAGCTTTCCAACACATTTGAGTGACAATTCCCAGAAATCACTCCAATCTGCGACTCAATAGGGTACCTGATTCCCAAGGGATGGAAGGTTCAGCTGTGGTACAGAAGTGTGCACATGGATCCTCAAGTTTATCCTGAGCCTTACAAGTTCAAACCTTCAAGATGGGAGGTACTATGTGGGGAATGAATCTCCGGAACAACTTGTGTTAAAAACAAAATCTTCTCACTACGTGGAGCCATGTGTATTTCAGGGTGCTCCGCCTAGAGCTGGGACATTCCTTCCTTTCGGGCTAGGTACGAGGCTGTGTCCAGGAAATGATCTGGCAAAGCTGGAGATCTCTGTCTTCCTCCACCATTTCCTCCTTGGTTACAAGTAGGTTCCCACAACTGCAAAGTCTTCTCTTTTTTTTTTTTGAAAGATCCAGCAATTGCTGGCTTATCAATTTATAGTAGGTAGAATATATACAAGGTAGCCCTGGGGCAAATGAATAACCGAAAGGTCTTCTCATTTAGTATGCCCGTTAGGCCATTATCTTTGATGTCATTGCATTTTTTGTCCATCATTTTGCCAATCATCCCGCGTGACGAAATTATTAGTATGTTTTTCAAAACCGTAAATGTGAACAGACTGAAATAATTTGATTGGTGTGTCATGTAGGCTCACAAGGACAAACCCTAACTGCCGGACGATATATCTGCCTCACCCGAAGCCTGTGGACAATTGCTTGGCGAAGATCACAAAAGTCCCTGATGGATACTGAAATACAGAATTTTCGACTGCCTCAAACCATTGAGGATTGAGGAGCCCCACCATTCTGCCGTGTGCATGCCAAATAGACAAATAAATTAAATCTCATGTGCTGGAAATCACATGGCGTCTATGATCTATAGGTTCACCAATTTTTTGTTGTTGTTTCCCTTTTTGGCTGGAGTATAGGGTTGTTGTGTTGTACGGCGACTAAACTGTGATTCTATAAACTTGTCTTCAACCCATGCATTTGGTCGGGCTAGCAATTTTCTCCTTAACAAATATTTACTCTAACAACTACTGGGCTGAAATTTGTATGAGCTAAGATTATTAGAAACACTAAACTATTTGCTTTTGATGAATAACCATTACAAAACTGAAAAGTTTCATGGCTATTTGCTTTTGGCCCAAAAGCATGGAGCTGTCAGGTACTCAGGTTTAGTTAAATCATTCAGTTAACTCGATCACTACATTAGAGAGGGGGTACCAATCCACAAGGTAAAGGACATGATGGGATATACAAACCACGGTAGAATGGTCGCTACGCAAAATATTGACTTTTATCACGTGTACACTTGTACAGCACCCCGGTTGAAGGGCAGGCTTACAACAGAACGTATACAATCTTGCGGCGGAGGAAATCGCACCACGATCACGTTACAGATTACAGACATTTCTACTCAAAACTGCGGGAGTCAATTGCAGGTTTCGATGTGCTAACAACATAGTGCTGAGTTCGTGCCCTAGGAGAAGGTGTCCTCCCTGTCCCCTTCAGCGACATCACCCTCATCTATGTTGCTGAACTCCAGGAAGTGCGTCGGCCTGTGGTCCTCATGGTAGAAGTCCCGGGGCGTCCCCAGCTTCATGCTGTACTTCATCTGCGGGTCGTGCTTGACTCCCATGAAGTTGTAGTTCCAGGGAGCATTGTCAGGAACCTGGTGGAGAAATAAGTTTAGTGAATATAATGATATTTCAAAGCTAAGTGGTTCTGAAGAACAATTGCAACTAAGATTGAGTCCATACCATGTAGAATCCGAGGAAGCGGTCGCTCAGAAGCATCTGGACCTTCTCGTAGTGAGTTGGGAGGTAACCATGTGGGTTGCTCCCGTTGTCCTTGTTGCTACGGCCCCACTCATAACCGCTTGGTGTCAACTTGTACGCGGTCAACGAGCACGATCCTGGGGTGAAGCTGCATGTCAAAATGATGCACTTCTCGCCATCCCACTGCTTGTTGGTCTCCAAAATCTTCGCATGTGATGTCAAATCCTGCGAGACAACAGAAAGAACGAGTTCAGTATTTTAGACCCTGGATCACACGCAAAGGAGGGACTACATTATAGATGTGCCAGAAACAACAGACACAATTCAGCAGAGGTTGGGTGACGGGAAAAAAGGGTACCCTGCCATAGAATCTAATAATACTGAAAACACCAGTTCGATAGATCCAAGCAATCTCTTAATCTCTTTTTTTTTTGCAATGAGCAATCTCTAACTGTCAAACGCACAGATCTAACGTCACTCATTCGCAGAAAAAAAAGATCTAACGTCACACGTTCCTCCAATGATGTACAATGTGCCCATTCCATGGATGATTGCTACCAATACCATTCAAAATAAAGTCTCTTATTATTGTCACTGTAATGCTAGGATTAAGCTTATCTTGTCCTTTTACCAATTGATGCTACAGATGTTCAGAAGAGAGTTGGTGTCCCTGTTATCTCATATGCTCCATCAAACTATATGGATTACTTGCTATTTTACACGCTCCTGGCAGTGCGATGCATGAGTATTGGCAACTATTATTCTACCAGCATTTACTCTCAAAGCATGAGCAATAATTTTTCGTGGTCACAGGACTTCTGTGCTATGAGTGGCAAGTGAGTACTTCAGATTTCTGACATCAACTAGGAACCACACGCAAGGGTGTTTAAGTGTTTAACTCTGCTATGATCTTTTCAGGTTGTAGTGATAACAAGAAATCTACCACTTTTGATATTAAGCAAAACAGCAATTGGAATTAAAAATCATGGGTACAGTTACTTATTTTGGATAAGGATCACATGGTTGGATCTGAAGGTAGAAATGATAGGATACAAACCTGGGGTGATAGCTGAGGAGCCTCATTCGGCTGGGTATGCATCCATCCCAACGGTTCCAAGTCAGCAAGGAACTCATGCTCCGGAAGATTCGATGGCAGAGTTACCATCTGGTGAGTTCCATGTTGCGGGGGAATGGATATGCATCTGATCTCCTTGACTTGGGGATTATCCTGTGGGCTCAGCCCATACAAGAAACCCGCAACCTGTGTTCGTAGATCTGCTATGCATATGAACTTCTTCAATATATTCTTCGGCATGATGTAAGTATAGCCAGTCTCCTGTAAGACAATAAACGCAGTCAGTACCATTTAGAAGTTATTATATGGTGATGGCAAATCGAGGAAAAGGGATTGCCGTGATGACCTTTATATCATCTGAGTTGACATAAATGTGATTGACACGAAGATATAAGTTTGTAGCAGAGATGGCCCTGACACGCCAATCTGTCTTTGACGCAAATGCAGCTTGCTCATACGGACTGGTTGTCGTGATGATGAGCTCATCTCCATGCACATTAGTTGTCCTTGTTGTAACTGCAGTTAACTGAGTTGTCTCTCGGGACTGCAAATTGAAGTAAATGCACGTGAGAAAATTGGACACGGTTAGCGATGCATAGAAACTAGACACAAACGCTATTATATAGGTCATACCTGTTTCTCAATCTCAGCTATCTGCTGCCTCTGCTGTGACGGTGGAGCTATTTCAGCACCAAGTATTATATCACGAATCTCAGATTGCGTAAGTGCAGAAGTATTAACATTGTTTTTCTTTGCATAATCTGAAAGGATGAGATCCCTGAGCGCACATTCGACCTTCAGCCACTGCTCATCAGTCAAAGTTGGCCAGATATGATGTGGTTCTGTAACAATTGTCTTGTCAGGCTTCAGCAACATCTTAGCCTTCTCATTATTGACATGTAGTGCTCGTAATATAAGCACAAGACGAGAAAACGCAGTGTAGGATGAGATACTTTTCAACCAATCATCATATATGTTATAAAGAACCATCTGCGGTTCCGTAGCCTTGAGAATAAGATCACCGAACTTCTCAATCTTTAAGCAAGCTTGGAATGGCAGCTGCAACTCACTACCCTTGATAACAATGTTTGGGAAGTCAAGAAGATGGACTTCCAAGGGATCCAACATACCCTTCCTTGTCACAATAATTTGCTTTGGCTGCTCTTCTACAGGAAGAGATCGGACTAATGCAGCAACCTCCTCAGCTGTTTTCCACTTGGCCAGCTGCCCAAGACGCTTCTGTCCCGCCCATACACTTGTGTGGATGACCTGCAGATTTAGATGCATTTTCGTTAAAGTCTTCTGAGTCGTGATACTGCAATATGCTATAATTACAAGAAAACTAGAGATAAAGGTAAAGAAAAAATAACATACCTTCAGAAATAGTTGACCAGTTCGTGGATTGAAAATAAAGATAGCACCATTGATTGGTTTGGTGGTCAAGTTGCCCTCAAAGGTTTTGTGAATGGTAACCCGATAGACATTTGTGTCATCCACAAACCATATGATTTGGTTGCTGAATATCTCTCCATAGTTCTGTGAAGACAGATATGGCTCAGTGGGTTCAGATGAATACAACTGAAGACCCTTCCTTATTCTCTCCCTCAGCACATACAAGGCAGGATTTGACTGTCAAAAAAATCAAGCTCGTTAATTAACTGAACATCTACTACAACATAGAGATATAACAACTAGAGCTAGATTTGTTACAATTAACATGATTATTACCTTCATAATCTTGTTCATTGCTTGCTGGAGGAGGGGTTTCGACCCAGGGAACCAGTTACCAAAAGCAGAGTGCAAATTATATGCTAGATCAAGTCCAATCATCACCCCTGCAAGAAACATTAATCCATATTAACTATAACGATTCAGACACGGCAAGAATTTGGAAGTTCATGGATACTTAAGTTCATACCAGTTGGAGAAGGGTAGATGGACATATTATCTGTTGTGTAGTCCATAAATTTGGCCCTTGTGTAACGTTCTATGTCATGTGAATCATAGTCTCCCCATCGTAGTTGCACATCAATCCAATACTTGTTACTTGCTTTCTGATCAAATACATCCTTTGACTCGGAAACTAAACTTGGTTTGGACATCTGCCACCTATGTGCAGCAAAAAGGAGGACATCTGCACAGGAACTGTTCATCTTGTAACTCTTCCGGGGATGTATTGTCTCTTTCTGCACCGTCTCAATCTCCAACGCATCCAACTCCTGATCCAGAACTTGGCAAAGATCCATAACAACACTTTCATGGATCTTCTGCCAAAGATGCGCACGGAAAATCTGGATCAGAGAGATCTTCAGGGTCGGAATTTTACCATGCATGAATATCCCTGTCAAATCTAGCTGAACCTGGAAACCAACATACACGTTTGCACGATTAATGGTTGGCGACCACCAAAGGGTAAATCTTCTGTTGGGGATCTGATTAAGTCCAGAACGCTGCGCATTTGTCAACTTTTTGTACTTCATTGATTCCTCAAAACCTGATGCCTTTTCCCAAAACAGACCTTCCCAAGTAGGGAAATATGTTCCTTTAAACAAGGTATGTTCCAGGATACCTTCTACACCACCTAGTGCTTGGATCACATCAGTTCTGTAGTTGTTTAGGTTCCATAGCTTTCCATCATGTCGCTGATGTGTCCACCAGAATGGATTCTGTTTGAGCACTTGATACTGCTTAAAGTCTGTTCTCACCCTCCATCCTTTGTCATACGCCAAAGTGTGGCGTCTTTTTGGAATAGAGTATTGATACGAGGAATACCTCTATCCCAAGAATCTTCCAGATCCTCAAGTGTTAGACGCCTGTTCTGCGATTGAGCTTCCTGCCTCTTCAAAGCATACTCAGCCCAAACACGCTGTGAATCAATGAACTCACTCTCCCATGGTTGTATGTAGCGATACAAGTTAGGGATAAGCTGGTCCTCTTCATGGCTCATACCACTTCGAAAATGTGTCACGCCAACATCTGTCTGTTTGCTGTACCTGAGATCACTCTGTGGTATCAAAATGTGACCCATCGACAGCATACCCAGACCTCCGATTTCCTTGGGTGTATAGAAGATAACTGGTGGAAACCTGCTAGGCATCTTTGAGTTCAGGCCAATCTTTATGCGAGTCTGGATCTTGTTTTCACATTTTACAAGCAGATCCAACAGTTCCTGCGTATGAACAGTCGCTTCACGGAAATACGTCATGAGGCCAATGAGAGCAGTGTTCCACTTGTTGACTATCTTAGTAAATGTTGTTGACCCTGATGACATAAGGATTTGCCTGACACGGTTCTCGAACACTTTCATGTGTTCATCGTCCACCCTCAAAAATGCAATAGCTGTCCTTTCTTTTGTCTGCTCATTCTGCAGATTCCATACTCCATCTTTTGTGTTACTGAATGCCTCCTGAGTCATACGTATCTTTGGCAGTATACGGACCTCAAACCCGGACATGCTAAAGAGCAGGTTTGGGTTATCCTTGCTGTACACAGAACAAAAGCTGTTCTCCCATTCTAACGTCGTAATGCTCCTTGGCAGGCGGTTCTTCATATCCCAAAATACACTTCTTCCAAGATTTACATCATGCTTCATGAGCCTCATTCTTGCATCTCTAGGCCAACATTTCTTGTTATTGTAACCAACCATGTTCTCATTATTAGGATCAGGATGCTCTGTCAAGTAGCGCTGAATTAAATCCCTTGCTTCTTCATGAGTGAATCTGAACATTATATGCACCTTGTCAATATATCGAGAATACAGTCTGATGGGATGCCTAGTCTCAACTTTAGTGTCAGTATACGTAAGAAACTCATTTGGCATCTGAGGCGGCCCTGCAAGCTCACTAGCTCGTGTTAAACCGAGAAGCAGGAGATCCAGAACCAGCCCATAGTACTGCACAACAAAAGATGCAAACTGAAGACCTCGAATAAGACCATAAGAGTTTGTGTGACTCATATCCTTGTAAGACAACACAATATTATTTTTGCAGTGACATAATCAGCAATGTTATGGTCCAAGACCAACCGAAGAAGCCTATTCAACAGAGTCAGATCAATTTTTTCGAAGAACTTCTCAAATTTTGTCTGCAGCATCACAACACACTGCCCGTCACTTGTGTCCCATATATCCTGCAAATTGTTTATACCTTGGCACCATTTGTAAACAAGTAGAGGAGGTGGTTCTGAATCAGCAGGCTTTACCCAATTTGGGAAGAGGTGACGCTTGTCCCCCTCATACCACAAGTACTGGTCAAGGTATGCATCAGTAATTTTCTCAAGAGGCTCAATTTCATATACAGGAATCAAGTAGCTATAGAGATCCATAAATTCAATGCCGACTTCTTTAAAAGCACGCTGAGTAAGAAGATGCCGTTTTATCCTTGACAAAGCTTCATGTGGATTATCATATGCTTGTTCTATTAAACCCAGCTCCTCTCGCTGGAGTTGATTCAACCTTACTGCCACACTATAGGACTCCTTTAGCCTTTCCAGTGCCAGTATAAGAAGTTTGGTATCATGCTTGTATGACAGTGGAGGAAAAGGAATCGGTGAGAACTTTCTTGATTCCAGCCAATGAACTGTGGTTGTATAGATAGCAACTGCTTCTTCAGGTGTCACATATGGCCCGTCTTTCAGGTAGTTGTGTTGCCTCTCTTGTTCTGCCTTAAGCCACAAACGAGTTAACCTTCCAAGATTTTTGCGGCAGACAGTCTTGTCAACTGTAGCACCACGCCGGATACGCTCACGATTGTAGTGAGCAACATTTGTCCACCAATCAGCCTTAGACTTAACATAACGGAGTATCATGTTCTCAATAGGGACCGGCAGGCCAGGGACCTTCCAGGGGATATTTGCCTTCCAGCAGCGCCATGCCTCACTAAGATGCTGCAGTATAGTTCGGGCCTTGTTTTGCTTGATGCCCTCTGGCATGGCATCAAGGACATCATGCATAACTGCAGCTCGAAGTTCGAGATCAAAGTGTGACTCAACGCGTTGCTTGGTTACTGTTTTAGCAACTCCTTTTGAATGGCGACCTTCAAACTGCCTGGCCAGCAAATTACCTAACCACCTTTCAAGCAAGGGACAATACCTCGAAGGAAAAACAGCCACACTCTCCACATTGGAGCCCAAAATCCACAGCCAGGTCCTTTACCAACAGGACCAGTGTTGAATCGATAATATATCAAGTGTTTCAGATCTTTGCACATCCTAATTTGCCTCATCAGACGATACTTGTATCTGTACATACCAGTCAACTGCCCAACATGAGAGAATATGTACTGCAGACCATCAGCCAACTGAAAGGCGTCAACATTTCCCAAGCGAAATTGGATGTTTGCATCAACAACCAGCTTAGTAAGTCGCAAAATCTCACGGCACAAGTGGAATGCATTTCCAAAACGAGATTTCTTTCTCTCTTTTGTTGTGAGAGTCTTCACAGGCTTCAAATTGAAATTGTAGTCCAAGTGAAGATAGTTAAGGTTCTTCCTGTGAATCAACAAGTTAAGCATGTTGTAGCCCTGCTTGCAAACTTGCAACCCAGCTTCTGCCCAGTCAAGCTCTGTAGTTTGAAAGAATTTTGTTGCTTGCAGTGAACGGAACAGGTGTTTCTTCTTCTGTGCTTTAGGAGGCCTGTGATGTAGCTGATTGAGCACATAGCACTTCAACAGCTTCTGGTAGCTCACCCGGACTTTAACTGGATAGGCTGGTGGGCTGCAAAACAGATATAGAATGCATTCATGAGGAAAAAGTATACGAGACGAAACTATGGAAAGGGATTGTTAACTCGTTGCAGTACTCACCAGTGCTCTTTGAACCACTCAGATACAAGAGGAATATCCTCAGCACGGCGTGTTCTACCAGATCTCATGTTAAAAGGCTTTGGAGCAAAAAGTAATGAAATGCCAGCAGCTGTCGTATCAGTGTAGAGCGGAGTTGCTTTCAAAAGAGGCTCCACATGCTCAGGGAGAGTAAAGTCGTCGTCATCGTCCTCTTCACTTGCTTTCTTCTCCCGGCGATCAACCTTGCTGGTTGAAGTGATAGGATTTATCAGAGGATCATAATAAAATGCAGGTAAATCTGGATCCTCTGTCTTGATATACATTATCATAGGAGTATGATATATGCAAAGCTTCACTCTCCTAGGCCTGTTATTGTACAAGTGTGGAAACGCAATTCTGTATTCAGTCCGAAGTGGTTGACGGATGATGAGTTTATTGATGTCATTAAATTCATTCCAGTCCTCATCCCCCTTCTCCATATCACGGTACAATGGCTCGAACTTTGGACCTCCTGCGATTGAAAGGTTTAAAATCAGTGCATCATAGCAAAATATTCTTCTGTTGCTTATGTTTTCACAAAACCTTGCTTAATTGTCAGATAACAGGTGGGAGTAATTTTGATTTAACTATCAAATCAAAAGCTACTTATAATGCTAATCAACTTGTTGTCGAATTTCTGAACATGCTACATAAACATTGCTAACAAACAAAAAGGCAAACATGGTTACCTGGGATACACATATTAAGTGCCTTGGCAGTGAAGAAAGACTCCATGTCGAACAAATAGAAATAATTCCTATCAATCAAGTCTGACAAAAGTTGACCAGCGAGGCGATAGAGTGTTGCCATAATAGGAAGCGATAGATGCCACTTCCTGTAACTGGGGCCATTTATAAGCTTGGTCTTCACGAGAGGGTTGTGATCATAAAACCATTGATAGACAGCTCCATCTTCTTCTTCGTCCAACTCCAATTGTATAGCCTCCAGAGGTTCAACATCCAACAGATTATCAGCATAATCCAGTGGAGGTTCCTCGTCATCAAATGGAGGGAAGCGCATTCTTTTGAAATGCCGCCTATCTCTCTTCTCCCTTCGCATCATGATCCACATCGAGCCCCACTGTGGAAAGCGCATGATAAGATATACATTTTAAGCATAAACAAACAGGGGGCAACAGGATAGAAGATATTGAAGAAAGAAAAAGAATGAAGTGTTGATTGTGAAAGAAGAATGAAGTCTAGATCATCACCTGTGCCAAGTAAATGGGCTCGACTACCCACGGAATCTCGTTTACGAAGGTTATTGCGCCAGTGATATGGTACAAGATCTTAACATGGCGAACCTGAAAATAACAGTCTATTATTCTATGGTCATGAAACAGGTAATCTTGGCAAAAGTAAGATACTAAGATCATCTATTATTCTATGGTGATGGAACAGGTAACCTTGGCCAAAATAAGATCATCAATGTTCATATCTAATAGAGTGGCAAGTAAAGGATGTACCTGTTCCCAGGGCATCGGCATATTCTCCAATAGTTTGTACACCGCATGAGGCACAAACTTCAGAGCACCAAGATATACACGCTTGTCATGCCTGTATTTCTTTGAAGACATGTCCCCATGGTCCCTGTTCAACAGAAAAAATATATACATAAGCTTACTGAAATGTAAGCAGATTTCCAATCTACAACAAGGAATATTTAATATTTGTGGTGTTGCACAGATAACAATGTGTAAACTCTTCATCCTTCAAGTCATTATGAACTAATTCTTAGTCATGATTTCCATCTGTGGCGTGTATGTGTTTAGAATACAATGAAATACCTAGTGGGTGGCCTTTAACCGGTATCACTTACTGATGGCCATAAAGCCATGTGTATGATCAGAAAGAATGGCTGCGTGAAAGAACGGCCATGGGGAAGATGTAACTACATGACAGTACAACAAGCAACCAGAAACATCTAGTTATTTTACCCAAAACGTGTGGTCACATAAAGCACAACCAGACCCAACTACAAAGCTTCACAGAGAAAGAGCTCCAGCAATTACCAGACAGAAAAAATCAAAAAAACAACCAAAACTGGCGCATCAACAACATCTAGAATGCTAAATCCTGGCTCCTGAACGATTTACAGTTGAGGCAACAATCTAATTGACATGTCCAGCATAACTAGAGGGTGAAAATATAAGAAGCGAGTCCTAATTCAATCTAGAGTCAGGGACCGCAAATTTATGCCTACTTCCAGTGACCACATACCGTAAAGCAGAAAACAGCATCAAAAACATGATTCCGGGCAGAACATAACACAGGTAAATAAATCCAAACCTAAACACTACAGAATCATAGCTACAACCATAAATCACATAAGTACTACCAAACTCCATGCTCACGCTACCCCTAACTTTCAGTCAAGAGTCGAGACGCCTATCACAGCCATGCGGCTAGTTCAAAGCTACACACAGCTACAGGACGACCTAGAATCATAGGAATCATCACAGGCCGACATGAGAACCAAAGGGCCAAAACCTAGCCACGGGAACTAGAGGAAGCACGAAACATCATGAGGCGGCGCGGAGCGGATCTGGGGGTTTTACGGTACCTGATGATCTTGCGGACGTGCTCGGGGGGCATGTCCTCCTTCTGCGCCTCGACGAAGCCGAACTTGCGCTTGTCGCCGTAGCGCTTGGAGTTGAGCTGGTGCCACTTGCGAGCCTTCTCCACGAGCTGCGCCTCGAGCTCCGCCGGCCCGAGTGGCTGGCCGGCCTGCGGCGGCGCAGCGGCCGGCGGGGGCGGGGGAGGGGCGACACCCGGGGGAGGCGGCGCGGCCGCCATGTGTGGCAGCGGCGGCGGCGCGCCGTTCCACATCGTCGGCGACGGCAGCCTCCGGTGCTGCTTGCTAGGGTTTAAGTCTCGAGTGAGTCGGGTGGGGTTCGACTTCCAGAGGGGTCGGGATTAAAATGGAGGAGAAAAAAAGAAGAGGACGAGGGGAAACCGAAGGAGCCGCGACGCCTTGGAGAATTTTTATACGTGGTCTTGGCTGCAGACTATGGCGGTATGGCGGGGAGATTCGAGCCGACTTTGGTAAATTTGGGCCGGGCCTGTTCTGAAGTTGGCTGTCCGCCTGTGCAGAACATGACAATCATGAAAAAAAATCTAAATCATAAACATATTTTTCGAGATATAAGTGAATTTCATATAAGTCGAAAAAATATTCATATACACATAAAAAGGTGTTAAAAATAAACGAATCAACAAAAGTAGAAAAGGAAAAGGAAGAAATGAAAAACACAATAGAAAACAAATAGAAGAAAGAAAGAAGATAAGAAAAATAAACGAAAAACAAAACAACAAAAACTAGAAAAGTACGAAGAAGAAACAGCATAATGTGTTGTGCTCGGCCCACCATCAAACTCCTCCAGGAGAAACGAATCATGTTGCTTGTGTTGAGCTGCCAATAGGATCTGTCATTGTTCTCGTGCCCCCTTTCTTATCAAAGGTATGCCGAGGAATTTTTTTTGTGTGAATAGTATTGGCGAGGATTGAGTATGTTTTCTTTACGGACTATAGGTTTATCATGTGTTACTTGAATGTTGTGCTAATTTGCGCTATGCTTCGTAAAATAATCATAGTAAGTCTAAACAAGTTTTTAGATTAATAAGTATAAACATTTTGGATCCATAAAGTAAAACTTGATTGAACTTTCTTTATTACTATCGTAATCCATGAATACAAGACGGTGTTGATGTAATAAGTATAAATGCTTGGGAAGTAGGCGGTGTTGATCGTCGGAACGCTTTCTTGTGATGGGCCAGATCCCCCCAATGCCACGTGGTACGCATGAATTTGTTCTGACGCTCAAGTTATGGGCGAACTAGTGGTGGGACGATGGTCAAAACTTGTCCTTGACTGGTTGACGAAACTTGGCTAGACATAACTTGATTCGTCGAGATTTTCCATGTCGGAACTTGGTTAATCAAAACTCGGTTCTTCGGAACTTTGTTCATCGAGACTTGCCATGTCGGAACATGATTCGCCCCTCCCCCGCCCCCGCCGGCCGCCATATGTGGCAGCGGCGGCGGTGCGCCGTTCCACATCGTCGGTGATGGCAGCCTCCGCCGCTGCTTGCTAGGGTTTAAGTCTCGAGTGAGTCGAGTGGGGTTCGACTTCTTCCAATGGGGTCGGGATTAAAATGGTGGAGGAAAAAAAATAAGAGGAGTAGGGGGAAACCGAAGGAGGCGCGATGCGTATGGATATTTTTTTTATACCGGGTCTTGGCTGCAGACTATGGCGGTATGGCGGGGAGATTCGAGCCGACTTTGGTGAATTTGGGCCGGGCTTGGTCTAAAGTCGGCTGTCCGCCTGTGCAGAAAATGACAACCATGAATTTTTTTCCAAATCATAAACATATTTTTCGAGATATAAGTGAATTTCATATAAGTCCAAAAATATTTATATATCCATAAAAAAGGTGTTAAAAATAAACGAAGCACCAAAAAATAGAAAAGGGAAAAAGAAGAAATGGGGAAAACAAATAGAAGAAAGAAAGAAGATATTCTCTCAAATTTGAACTAAAGCCCTGACACTTTTATGGATCGGAGGGAGTAAGAAGAATAAGGGAAAAATGAAACAACAAAAAACTGAAAACTTACGAAGAAGATGCAGCGGATCGTATTGTGCTCGACCCACCATTGAACCCCTTCAGGAGAAACGAATCATGTTGCTCGTGTTTGAAAGGACAAGGATGTCGCCTAGAGGGGGTGAATAGGCGATTTAAAACTTTTCCGGTTTAGGCTTGATAAATGCGGAATAAAACTAGGTGTTTTAATTTAACAAGCATACAACCTAAATATACTAGGTTCACCTATGTGCACCAACAACTTATGCTAAGCAAGACAAGTAACAAAGTGATAGCAAGATATAATACTTCAAGCACGAAGGCTATCACAATGTAAAGTGTATAAGTAAAGAGCTCGGGTATAGAGATAACCGAGGCACGCGGAGACGATGATGTATTCCCGAGTTCCTCCTTTTGAGGAGAGTACGTCTCGTTGGAGGGGTGTGAGTTTCAAACTCAAGACGCCACAAATGGTCTCACCCTATTCTCCGATGAACCTCGCACAAAAGCTCGGTTCACCTTCCACTATTGATTTCCTTTTGGGCGAAAAATGAGTCCCTTACATCAATCTTGAGGCACAACCCACAAAAGGATTGGGAGCTTCCAAGTGACCACAAAAGGTCTCAAACACCACAATGGCGTCTAGGGTCCAACGACCCAACAGTAACAAGCTCACGAACTTTCACTTCCACGAATCCTCGTGGAGAGAGCAAACCGATGCAACAAAATGAAATGGCAAGAACACAAGAAGTGGTATCATTTTGGTACTGTAAAATTTGAACCAAATTTTCACTTTTCTGTTCATGCATGCATCATGGCATCATTGGTTTAAGTTCTCAAGTTAAAACCAAGGGATGAAAACAAATTAAAACAAATGGAAACAAGGGCACCAATTAAATTCAATCCTTGCAATTCCAAATGTGCTTGTTTCTGGCAAACACAAATACAAATGCTAATCCATATTTGTCAAGGAAGTTCCAAGAGTTCAAAATAAATATTTTTCACTTGCTTTAAAAATTCTAAAGTAAATTCATTTTGGTTTTAACCAAAATGCCATACCCAAACCTTATGAACAAAAGTTGTGCAAAACTTTTTATTTGGCAACCCCAATTTTTGTGGTGCTACTACCTGTTGTTGGGAGGCTACCTGAATTTTCTCAGATTTTTATAAAATGTTTAAAAGACTCAATTAAATTCTGGAAATGCTACTGGTTTTTAAAAGAAACAGAAAAGGGAAGAAAACAGAGAAGCTCAGGGGGCTTTTTGTAAAACGGTCATCGTCTTCTGTAGCGACCGCGCGCGCCGAGCTGCTCGAGCCGCGCCCGCTCGCCGCCGTGCCCTCCCCTGCTCGCCGCTGTTCACCGCAAGGTGGATAAGAACACCACGCACTCGTGCTCTCTCTCTCTCTCTCTCTCCGCATCGAAATATCTCGCCCCTCTCCACGTTTTCCTCCGCCGCCATGGCCGTGACCTAGCCGAGGTCACCGCCGCGAATCGCCGTCGCCTGAGAGCACGCAGAGCAGATCGACCACTGCAGGAGCTCCGCCGCATCGTCCTCTCCCTCCTCGTCCAAGGAATCGAGAAGGGGAGCCCGGGATCGCCGCCGCATTGCCGTCTTCTTCCTCTGCGGCCGCCGCGCTTCGAGGAAGCTCACCGCCGTCCCCGTCCTTCTCCGACCTCGCCGTCCACTCCTGCGTGTTCTGGGTGAGCTCCTGGTTCCGAGAGACAACCCCGTTCGTTTTCTCTCGCCCCGGTTTGTCGTTTCGCCGTAGACCGTGCGCAACCGCCGCCGTAGCTCGCCGTGGTCGCCGTCTCCGGTGACCATTTGGTCTGTGGCGCCGCCAGTAGCTAGCCCGCATCCCGGCGTGTCGAATGCCCCCAGTAGTAGATCCCCGCGTGCCGTAGAACGTCGCGTCCGTGCTCGACGCCGCCGGTGGTCACCGCGGCCCGCGCGACGTCGCCGTGTTCCAGTCAAGCAAGGTCGTGGGCCCCCGCGTCGACGTGGATGCCACCGTGGCCTCGGGCCCCACATGTCAGTGGCACGGGCTAGCCCAGCCCGTGTGCAAAACGTTTTGTTCAGGTTTTTCTGGAAATTAAAAGAAAAGCCAGATTCAAATAGAAATTTGTAAATTCAATAACTTTTGGGATATTGCTCCAAACATTACAAATAATATACCAAAATGTTCAGAAAAAGACAACCTGTCTATTGGTAAAACTTGCACATCCAAATAAATTAATTTATTCGATGTTTTATTAGAATAAGAAAAATGGCAGAAAAGAAATGCATTTTGGGAAATTCATATCTTTTTAGTTATAGATCAGAAAAATGCAAACTTGGTCTCTAAATGACCAGGGGAAGAAACTTTACATTTTTCATGTCAATTTCATGTTGAAATGAATACTGGAATAGATGTTTCTTGCCTTTTTGAAAAGGGGCAGAAATGAAAATGAATTTAGAAAATTCATAACTTTAATAATATTGATCCAAAAATTAAGTTTAAAGTACCAAAATGTTCAGCAACTAATATACTTCATGTTTCACCTTATTTCCCATCTTGGATAATTAGTTTTAGTGTTGTTTAAAATGAATTGCTAAAATGGCAGATTTAATTGGAATATTAAAAATGCAATAGCTTTTTATTGGTTAATCAGAAAAATGTGTTTAATATGTCAAAATGCTCACAAAATTATGAGGTATCCAGTAACATCAATTGCATTCATTTTTGGGCAATATTTCAGTACTGTACTTTTTCAAGAATGGCTAATTCCATTAAGTTTAAATATGGGGATGATTCCAAATAATGCAATAAATATAATTGGGACCCCATTTAACTTGTTGGTCATGTTCAATGCTTTTATGATGCATTTAAAATGTCATATCATCATGTGCTTGCGCATTGCACTTGTTTTATATGGAGTGGTATTTGATTGTGCTTTCCGGTGTTCTTATACATCGATAGATCAAGCAGTCGGGGTTTCTCCACAATACCCTGACGACCCGTATTACCAGCCCGTTGAACAAGGCAAGCGTAATCCCCCCTCTGAGCATGTCTCCTCCTATGTTTTCCGCAAATATTTTCTCCACTATAATATTGCATGCGGTTCCAAATGTCACTTTGGTTGGATTAGAGTATCCTATTAGTTGCATTATGTTTCCGATGCCATTACCTGTTTCCTCCTAATATCCATAGGATTGCTCTGTTGGCCTGAGTTACTTAACTATGTTATGTATATGCTTAGCCATGCTTAGTTAAATGCTTATTGTCCGGTGGATATTTCATTGTTGGAACTGTGGATGGAATGTCCAGATGATGGTGGAAAAATGTGGATACCGATAAATAAACATACTTAAAGGTGGGGATGAGAGGCCACATGGAATGTGGTGGGTTGTCTCGTTCTCGCCGCCTAATTGCGAGTTCTCCCCTTCGAGCCAAGACTGAGCGTGCTTCCATCGGTGGGGTATATGGAGCCCACGTCGACCGACTAACTTGTGAAGGGCTAGCCGAGGGTCCTCTAGTTTGAGCTTCCATTTGCGCGTGCGTGAAGATGGTGGCCAGGGCTGGGATGAGGATGGTGGTGTTTAGGAAAATGAGTGGCCGCGGGGCAGGGTGTTGGAGGCACTGAACCTGTCCTACCGCCACTGATGATCCTGGGTTAGTCCCGAGCAAGGTAAAGGTTGTAACCATTCCCACTCAGCCGGCTTTCCCCGGAAGAGAGCTAAGCGTAGGCAATGAGCCGGGCGGTACCGGTGGTTAAAAACAGTACACCCCTGCAGGGTAAATCTTTTCGAAAAGCCGTGTCCACGGTTAAGGACGACTTGGTGACGGATTCAGAGACCATAGAAAACTTGAACGGAATGATTAAAACCTGAGTACTAAAGGTACTACCAAGAATGCAAGGTTGACTTCCTCGAGGGTGATTCGGGGAGGTGCCTTAGTAAATAGGTGCAGTGTTTGATGTTGGTGGTTGTTGAAGATGATCAGAAGAAAAGAGTTTAGTTCTTACCCCTTTGAAAATATTCTGATTAGTCGATGCCATGGAGTTATGTCTTTTCTAAAGAAAACTAGCTTTATGCAAAACAGCCATAAAACCTTTGTAAGCCAATCATCGAGCTAGTAGCTCTAGTAATCTTGCATAGTTCGTCGAACTCAACGTTGCTTTGTTGATTCTTTCAGAGGAGGACTTCATCGACCTTGAAGGTGGGTTCTTTGTAGACGTCGACGAGTAGTCTGGGGTTCCCAGGTGGCAGCTTGGGACATCTCGGAACAGCTGGCGCTGGGGATGTTTATCTGTAGGCCTCTTAGGCCATAATTTGGATCTTGTTGTTAGAACAACTTAATTTGCTTCCGCTTGATGTACTGTTGGGTCTGTGACCTCTGGTTGTAATATTTGCTATCTTTCTCTATTATAAGAGTTGAACTATAATGCTTTGAGTCGTAGAGTCTGTAATGTGCCAGTTGTTCCACAAGTCTTGATCTCTCTATTATGCATTGATAGGTGTGCCTGCGTTAAGGCATCAATCGGGGTGTTGCGTTGCCGATGATCCATTCCGAGCAACGCCTGCCAAAGGTTTTGGCCGGGGATTGGTAAACCCGTAACCTCCGTTTGTATCGCTTAACCGGTGACACACAGCATCACTGTATAGTTCCGCGGTCGGGGCGCTACAAGTTGGTATCAGAGCAGTACTGCCTGTAGGAAACCCTTCTAGTGGTCGACGTTGAGTCTAGTGTTTGTGAAAATATTTTTAACCTAAAAATGAGTTGTGAAAACCATCTTAGGATTCTTTTTACTCCTTACCTGGTTACACTCTAATCTCGGAGCAATCTTACCTCGATTTGAATTAAAGGTTTTACTTCTCATCTGTTACTTCAAAATGATTAGTATCACGGGGTTGGGTTCTACCTTTAGTGTTATGTGTCTGGTTGCTCCCGCTGCGTTGCAATCCCAGATCAACTCAGTTGTTTGAACACTGTTATTCCTACCGAGTCTGATCACTTATTCCTTTGTTGGGTTGTAACCCGAAGACTTGAACAGAAGGTCCCGGATTGTGCCAACTAGAGTGTGTTGAATCACATGGTTTCTTAACTATTTGAATCCCACGCTAGTAGTACATGATGCTGATCTTTGACCCAAGTTCTATCTTGTTGGTCCCTTGTTAGTTGTTACACAAAGTATTATCGTCCCTAGTCTGTGTACTTGAGTAGACGCTAATGCTATTGTTTCAACCATTCGGAGGAAGATACTAACTGTATCATTGTAAATTCTCCAGAATGGCTCGAGGAGGCCGTGGTAACCACAATGATGAGAAACCGCCGCCACCGCCCTCGATGGCTCAGGTCTTGATGGCCATTGAGGAGAACCATGGGCGCAATGAGCGCCTGTTAGAGCAGTTGGTGCGGCAGAATGCACAGAGGAATGGCTGCAATACTCTCACTGATTTCCTGCGCTCGCAGCCACCCACCTTTGCTGATGCTAAAGAGCCACTGGAAGCTGATGATTGGCTTCGCGCCTTGGAGCGCAAGTTCTCCGCGCTGCATGTCCCAGTGGCCGAGCAAGTCAACTTTGCCACCTACCTCCTGGTCGGTGCAGCTGGCTGTTGGTGGGAAAGCCATGTGGCATTGTTCCCGGTCAACCATGTCTTCACTTGGGCTGATTTCCGCACTGCCTTCCGTGCGGCTTACATCCCTCAGCCGATCATGGATTTGAAGAGGAGGGAGTTCCTGGATTTGCAACAGGGACGTATGGACCTCCGCACTTATGGTTGTGAATTCAACCATCTCTCTCGTTACGCCCCAAGGGACGTGACCACCGATGCTGACAAGCAAGAGCTGTTCCGCAAGGGTCTTACGCCGCAGCTCCGCTATGAGTTGTTGCCCTTCAAGTTCCAGACCTACCAGGAGCTGTTCAACCAGGCTCTTACTCTTGAGCAGGGAAGGAAGGAGTTCGAGACTTCCAAGAGGCCCGCACAAGGGACCACCCGAGTTCCTCGAGTTTTGGGAACAAGAAGCGCAAGGTCTTCGTTCCCTATAGCGCTGTGCCGCGTGCTCCATTCATGCCGAGGGCCGCGTCGAAACATGTGTGAGCATGTGCCAAGTCGATTCAAGTGAATGATTCAGAGGAGGATACCATCCTGCCATACCATCTTATGAACAGGACAATGCATGTTGATATCAAAATAACATAATATGCACTACTAGCTAGTTGAGACTAACCATAAGAAAATATAAACTACTAAACAGTATTATTCACACGTCATTTTTAAGTTTCAACAAGTAATCCATTAACCAAGTAAACATTGAAAACAGAGGATAAATAAAATATGTGACGATCCACTTATTAATGTAACTGGTGTTTGATGCTAAGATAAATAGATAATAAAATACAGCCGCTTCAAGTTTAGTTAAGTTCCTATGTTGCTCAAAAAACAAAGTTTAAAGGTTTGCAAACCGTGGGGTTATTGATGAAGAGGGATGCGGGGACATCCCCAAGCTTATGACTTTGGTAATTCTTCAATATTCCATAGTTTGGTGTTCCTTCATTCTCTGTGAAAAAACTTCAACACAAAAACTTTCCCATTCTTTTCTGCGGTTAGACATTAGTACAATAGATAATATTTCCCAAGTGCTGCTATTAAACCAAATAAAATTTTGTTTTTAAGTTACAGAAAGGTTGCTTAAATGGCCAACTTATAAATGAAAGGTAAGAACCATTAAAAATCAAATGAAAACGAAAAGAGGCCACTCTTGCAACAAAAGTCAGAATCTGTCCAGAAAAACAGCAGCTGGAAAACGCAATTTTTAGGTGCACTTAAACATGCCCGAAATTTTAGCCAATTTTTGTACATGCAGAGGATTAGGTGCTACAACATCAGTAATTTTTCGTGATTTTTAGAGCTTCCAGTAAAATATGAAAAATCGCGCAATAAGCAGTAGATACCGAAAACAGAAAATCACTTTTTACATATGTATCAACTAAGCTAAATGGATAAAACTTGGTACTTATTTTTGATAAACTAAGAAACCAGAGGCTAAGAAAGACCTAAACATGCTAGCTACAGCAAGGAAAACTCTAAATAAAAATCAAAAGTAAAACCCAAATAAAATTAAAATAAAGAACCAAACAAAGAAGCAAAACAAAAGAAAATATTTTTGTTATTTTGAATTTATAAGTGAAAGTAAAGAAGCAATCGAAACCAAATAAGGAGCCTAATAAAACTAAAGAAGGTAAAACCAAGACATATAAAAGCAATTATAATACAAGTTAAGACAATACATATCATGTGGACGGGTAATATAGAGTATGAACGAGACAACCTCATGTTAGTTGATGAATAGGGGGATGACTCGGGCATCCCCAAGCTTAGATGATTGTATCTTCTTGAATATGTTCTTGGGATGCACCTACACATCCCCAAGCTTGAGCTCTTGCGTCTTCTTGTTCATCTTATATCACCATATTGATTAGATCTTATAGGCTACATCCACATAAAACTTCACAAAACTCATTAGTAGGGTTAGTACTCATTAAATAAAATCCACTCATGTTCAAGCATTGACAAGTTTTATAATTTTTACTCAACATTAGCCACTGTATATACTAAGGTGTTCATGATTTCCGTTGTCCGTCGAAAAACTAATGAAACTAACAACACCAAGTACAATATTGAATAAACAAAGAAATCTGTCAAAACTGAACAGTCCGTAAAGATGGCATTCAACGAGATAGTTAAGTAGCTCAAATCGAAAAACTTTAGTCTAATGAAAGAAAGATAATAATCTCAGGTTTATGCACAAAAATTTTCAAGTCAAAATACTATTCTGAGATTTATCACGATTTTATTTACAGAGAAGCACAAAATCTGTCTAAACAGAACAGTCAGTAAAGATCGAATTTTTCGACCTATCTACGTACCTTAAATCAGAAAAGTTAGTCTAATGAAAGAAAGCTAATAAGCATCACTTTGCACTCAAGAAATTTCAGATCAAGATCACGTTCTGGTGATTTTAAACATTTAATACGGTGGAGCACAGAAAATCTGTTTCTGGACAGCAAAGTAAAACTATCAACTTTCAATTAACTAAAGACTATATTAGCATTTTATTTTTATGTACAGAGGTATATACACAATATTTACAATATTTACATGTTTTTAATGAAAAGCTTCCATGGAAAGATTTGTTTTGGTTTCATAGGCATGAACACAAGTGTTCAAGGTCGACCCCCATTTAACCATTACTCATCTTTCCAATCACTTTTCTTTTTGAAAACGTTTTTAGATAACAACTACACCTAATTTTTTTTGTAATTCGCATTCCCTATCCATAGTAAGATAAAGAACAACTTAATACTGAAAATAAAAACTACTTAGAGATAAAGCAAACAAGTGCACACAAGAACATTAACCTACGCTATGGCTCCCCGGCAACGGCGCCAGAAAAGGTCTTGATAACCCACAAGTATAGGGGATCGCGTGTAGCCTTTTCGATAAGTAAGAGTGTCGAACCCAACGAGGAGCTAAAGGTAGGATAAGTATTTTCTCAAGTTCTATCAACCACTGATACAACTCTACGCACACTAAACGTTTGCATTATCTAGAAATAAAACTACGGTATCAATACGGGTATGAGAGGTAGTTTTGCAAGATAATAAATACAAGAAAGTAAAAGTTAGTGCTGCAGCAATAAAGTACACTAAGTAACCATATACTAACAGTACCATGAGTGTGGAAAAGTGGTGGTAATTGTGGTGGCTTTGTCCAAGATTAATTAGTGAAGGTACTTGGTTCATTGTCTTCGATGCAGTTTTCTATGTGGGAGAGGCTAAATATACATGCACTCCACTACTTGGGATTACAAGTACTATATGATTGGATTGTTAGAAAGCATCCGCAAATACTAACAATGCATTAAGGTTTCCCCAACCATAGCCTTAAGTTCAAGGTCCTCTTACTCCCATACGTGCAACTAATCGGTTCGCGTTCTCAGGTTTCTGTCACTCCGGCAGAACTTCCCCCGCTTCGTTACAAATACTACCAACCCTAGGGTGTTTGATCCATGCGCGCACAAGTATAATGGACACCAAAGGACAACACCATATAGACATACAACTCTAATGAACCTCATGCATTCAATTAAGCAATCAAAAGACAAATAAACTACGGAAACATGATGTAAATCATAGGATAAATATTATAGCATCAAACACCATGTTTACATAGGACGGTACAGAGGTTTGTGGGAGGATGAACCACTGAATACAAGGAGGAGATGGTGATGGAGATGGCGGTGAAGACGGCGGAGAGGGGCAGCGCGGCGGCGCAGGGCGGCGGCGCCGGCGGTGCGGGGAACTCCTTTCCCCGCAGCCGGCAACATGGGGGAGCGCCGCCCCTTAGCCTCCCTCCTTCATGGCTTCTTGGGAGCCCTCCCCCATGGAGATGGGATCCATGAGGGAGGCAAAAACGTGGCTTTTGGTGGCTGAAATTCGTGGGTGGAGGAGTCCTCCACGAATTAGGTTTTCTCTCTTTATATATCTTCTCGGATTTCCGTCACCCCTTTTAGGGTTCCACCAAAACGGGCCTACAGGCCACGTCCGAACTCCGATTGGGCTGATCTCGGGCTTAAAATCTTCGTATGGAAAATTGTGACAACTTTCGTAACAGCCAGGTCTCCAATTGACGTCATCTTCGAGGGTCAAACTGGCAAACTTCGTAAAAAGTTCTCAGACAGATTTCAGGAAAGTCCCAATTCGACTCCAACATGGTTTCCTCTTGTATTCTTGATAATTTCTACACATCAAATAGTAAAACAAGAACATTGTGCACTTTTGCAACTATTAGTAGGTTAGTCCAAATAAATAATAAACTTAATATAAAAACAAGTGCTAAAAGCATAAAAATGACATGAAACAATCAAAAATTATAAATACGTTTTGGACGTATCAATCTCTTAGGAACATCTTCACTTGACCATTATCTCCAAATGGGTTGCAAGGTTCAAGCATATGATATCTTCTAGATGCCCATCTTGAACTTGCACATCTCAACCTTGATGACGATCACCACTTGACGTCATCCTCCATGAGCTATAAGAAATCTTCCTTTTGATGCAAGCCCATGAAGAGATACCTAACCCCAACAAAGGAATGCCACACACACATAATGGGTTAGTTCACAAAGCTATATGAACAATTTCTTACCATACCATTGGATCACATAATCCCACATGGTATATCATTTAGCTTTGTGTGTTGATCAAATTGAATCCACTCTTTACACTTAGTCTTGATCAACGTTGTATCTTTTCATCTTCTTGATCATATCAAATATGTCCATTATAATCAATGATCTTGATGGCATACAACCTTGAATCCAACACATGGAGTTCAAGCGATGTCAATGGACAAACCTATAAGAATAACTCAACACAAACATTAGTCCATAAGGATTGTCATTAATTACCAAAACCATATATGGGAACACCATGCACTTTCAGTGTTGAGCTGCCAATAGGATTTGTCATTGTTTTCTTGCCCCCTTTCTTATCAAAGGTATTGTCAAGGTTTTTTTTTCGACTGGCCGAGAATTGAGTATGTTTCTTTTCGGACAATAGGTCTATCATGTAGTACTTGAGTGTTGTGCTGAATTGTGTTCTGCTGCGTAAGATAATCATAGTAAGTATAAACAAGTTTTTAGATTAATAAGTATAAACATTTTGGATCCATAACGTAAAATTTGACTGAGCTGTATTGATTAATATCATAATCCATGAATACAAGACGGTGTTGATGTAATAAGTATAAATGATTGGGAAGTAGGCGGTGTTGATCGTCGAAACTCATTCTTGTGATGGGTCAGATCCTCCCAATGCCACGGGGTACGCATGAATTTGTTCTGACGCTTGAGTTATGGGCGGGACTAGTGGTGGGACGATGGTCAAAACTTGTCATTGACTGGTTGACGGAACTTGGCTAGACATAACTTGGTTCGTTGAGATTTTCTATGTCGAAACTCGGTTCATCAAAACTCGGTTCTGCGGAACTTTGTTCATCGAGACTTGCCATGTTAGAACATGGTTCGTCGAAACTTGACTCGTCAAAACTTGACTCGTCAGAATTTGGTTCATCTGAACTTGTCACAAACTTGGTTCGTCGAAACTTGGTTCATCGTAACTTGACTCATCGGAACTTGACATGGAGTTATGGTGGAAGTTCCTCCCTTGTCTTCGTTTGTTACGAGTAGGACTATCATGGAGGCTTAATCCATTTAGACGAGATTTCTCGAGCTTATATTTCCATTGTTGAATGGTAAGGTAGCCTTGAAACCTCGTGGAATGCAAAGTCCGGGCAGAACTTCAGTTTCAACATGACCCTTATCATGATCCTCACTGGTGTGGCTTCCTTCTTCAAGGACGGTCCTAGCGCGGCGGTGGGAGGTTGATCGAGCATGACGTTTGTGCTTCATTTTCTGACTTGTCGGACATCGGTTTGGCCGGTTCCGACTTGTCGTTTCTCAGTTTTGGAAGCTCCGATCTTCGTAGGTAGTTTGCCCTTACTACAACATTTTTAGTAACGAAGAATTTTTATAGGGTAAAAACATAACTAAAAAGGAAAATGAATAAATATGCAAGTTTGTGCATGTAAGCAATCTTTAAATTCTTGGGCATGTTTTTTTTACCTAGCTTGTGCACAAGCAAGAGGACAAATTTCCAAAAAAGATCAATGAGAATCATTTCTTTTCCATATACCAGGGTTGCACAATTGTAGGATTTAGATGGAATTTTTTTTCTAGCCAGTAGGTTTCTTTTCGAAAACCCATGGGAGATCTCGTGTTGTTGGATTAAGCATAAGAGGGGACAAGGTTACAATTTAGTTACATACTGAAAACAAGTCAGACACTACGCCACCAGATGCACGCTGTAACTTTGGGCCATGGCACGACCACGACCAAAAGATTCACTCGGTCTTTCCGAGGTGTCCACATCTACATCTTGACCAAAAGAAACATACTGGCAAACATGCCAGCAGGTTTCTAGTGTTTAGTCTGTCATGCATGAGCAACCAAGAGAATGCCTTGTACTTTTGCCAACAAGAGCCCTCCCGGATCCATTTCAAGTGTGGTGGCACACTGGCACTGGCCGTTATCCAATTAAACCTTGTAGAGATTTTGAGAGGACAAAATGTCTATATCCCCATAAATAACTGCACATATCAACTTGGCCATTATGGCTAATATTAACAGCATACTAGTCAGATAACTTCCAATGGAAGGGAATCCAAAGAGCATGTTGGGACCGGGGCAAATGGAAAAGATCCTCACAAAATTAATGATGAATTGCTTGATGCACAATTAGATTTGTATCTTTTGCACAGCTGAACAAGTGTGAGAAGCTTTGATTCAACCACCTATCATGCCATAGATCATGCAGAAATAAAGTAGTGTGTCCATCACCCAAATTGCATCTAGCCATTGATTTTATAAATCTAGTAGATGAAGATTAGCTCTCCACCGGAAGGAGACTTCCAAATGAGTTTCCGGAATTCTTCCATCACTATAGTCGGTTCTCTAACTTAAGTTAAGCCAAGAAGTGTCCAACCTATTAAAGAACTAGTGCAAATTGTTGAGCAACAAGGCCTTATTCTGAACTTCAAGATTAAGAACTCCTAGCCATCCTTGATTTTTTTTAGTCTCTATAGCGTTTTGACCAGGCAATCAGCGTGGTTTCTTACCATGCATATCTAGACTTGTCCGAAGACAATATTTTAAATATTTGATCACCCGTTGTTGTAAGGTAAGAGGGACATGCAAGTAAAATGTGAAGAAAATAAGTATAAAGGATATAACTGATTTGACCATGTGGAGTTTACTACCATAGGTTAGGCAATTGGCTGTTCCAACAAGTCTCCTTCGACTCTTTGAACCATACGGAGAAATTATTCAACAGAGACTTAGCTGTGCCAAGTGAAAGACCAAGATAAGTGGAAGGAAAATTATAGGCTTGTTGTTTGCACGCCGAAGTCATGGTACAATGGCCAACTCTCTGTTCCTCCATGTTGAATGGCACCATGATATATTCGCGAATGTTCACCTTCAATCCCGTTGAGTTTGCAAAGGACAACAAAGCGACTTAAGACATACTCCCTCCGTTCACAAAAGGATGTCTCAACTAATTTTAAATTTGGATGTATCTACACACTAAATTATGTCTAGATACATCTAAATTTGGAGTTGGTTGAGACATCTTTTGTGAACGGAGGGAGTATCAATTATTGAGCACTTTTCTTGAAGAATGACCAAAGTGTCATCAGCATATTATACCACCGGGAAAAGTCTTGACAGTTTGGAACGTCTACTTAATGAAGGAATTAAAGAAAGACATTGGTGCCTATCTTTGTTTAAGATTGATCGAGAGATGTGAGCTGCCAGGACAAAGATCAGAGGTGAAAGAGGATTCATAGTGGGGTCCGTATTGACAGCACGAGCCTTAAAATCAAATAAACACAGCCATTCACTTTCTTCCCGTTACGAAAATGACAAACTGATTGGCTAGTATCAAGTTAGGAGGGATGGATAATTGTTCCCCTCTCCTAGAAACGGGTCATCTTTATCTTCTGTGTTTGTGCAATTAGCTAATATAAATCCAATATTGTTAGGTCAATGGACATAAGAAGCTTATTGCCCCGGTTCGACCTTTCAATGGCACCTGCCGGCTAGTCGTATGTACCTGCATGTTCCAATTTTGAATTTTCCATGTCAACAAAAACAACGAGGTAACAGAAAGATTGGTCCCGTTTCGCTCTCTCCCTCTCCGCTACAGTAAAGGCGAAGGAAAGGCGTTCTTGTTTGCCGCCGGCGAGATCGCTGGTTCCCTCCGCCTCCGGCGCCGCTGTGCGTCGTGAGGTGGGGGGAACCTGTGGATCTCGTCGCGCGGAAGTAGTTAGGTTTAGTTTAGTTCTCCTTTCTGTCCTCCTCGTCGACGTCGCTCCGGTGGCGATGGAGGCGATGGTGTTGATTAAGTCCTCCGCTTCCTTTCTCCGGTCCGGCGGCGCGCTCGCTGGGAGGGAGGTGGAGTTAGTGTACTCCTTGCTGGCGGCCGGTGTGGCGATGGTGGCTGCTCTGCTTCTTGGAGTTTTGGACCTTCGGGCCGCTCGCCATCGCGTCGTCTTCTTCGGGGGCGTCGTGCGACCCGTGAGGTGGTTTGTTGCAGGTGAGCTTCGCCATTCCTGCTTCTTTGGCCGGCCGTGGCGGCGAGGGAGGAGGCAGGTGGTCGGGGTGATCCTTTTCTGGTGCAGTGGTTGGTTCTGGGCTTCCTCTCTGTCGGCGAGTCGATTCCGGTCGCCCATGGTGGTGCGAGGAGTGGCGCACGGAGAGGGCGGCTCGCGGTGGTTGGCCTGGGTGACGTTTCCGTCGGCTGGAGGTTGGGTGGTGCGGTGGAGGTGGTGCTGGGACCGAATCCGTTCAACGAGACAAGTTGTCGTCGCGCAGCGGCGGCGGGCTTTGCGGTCATCATCGACATGAAGCGGTGCTTCCTCCACGGCGGTGTGCGGTACGGCGACGGCGGCGCGGCCTAGGCGTCTTGGGTCAGCGGAGGGTCTGATTGAGTTCTTCACCGGGTGCTCAGGGTGCTGTGTGCTTTTTGCAGGGGTCCGTCTGTAATTTCTTTTACTGTTTGGACTTGCTTGTAAAATGTACTGGGTGCTCTGTTTTAATGAATCAGATCCTGTTCAAAAAAAAAAAAAAAAGAGGCAACGAGGTAGACACTCTTCCTATAAACAAACTTGTTAGGAAAGAAAATTGGCGCCAACAACGCAACTTGCACTGTCTATTTTCTTCGGCGGAATTCTCGAGCAAGAAAAGCACGCGATGTATGGGGGTGTTGCGAGGACATTTTAGTGGTTTGGGCCATACCACCTTGCTCAACTTGACATATAAGTACGTACAGTAGGATACTAGGATTCATGAGAACCGGGTGACGGGAACTCTTTAATTCCCGCTTGGACACACGTTGACCAATCGGCAACAATCTAGTGTTACATTGAGATCTGGATTTGAAGAAGAGTTTATTATTGGATATGAGCGTTCAGTCGATACACGTTGCACCGGTCGGAAACTCAGAAGCAGCGTAAACAATCTTTGGTCCGGCAGTATATTATATATACCCCCTTGCTCACCACGATGAAGTCCGCAACTCAAGCATATTAAACCAGTGAAATCCGCCGCCTCGCAAAGACTTTCTGCCCACACACGTCCCTATTTCTGGAACCCCCTCCCTTTCTACAGTTCCTAGAGGCGCATCGGAGGCGACTTCGGTCTTCCAGGCGGCCGCCGGCGTATCCGTGGGATTCCCCACCCTCCGCCTGCCGCTGCGGCGGCGGGAAGGTGGGGAATCCCCGGGTCTGCGTTCCGGCGGGTAGATAGGGAGCCTTGGGGCGGCGCTGGCGTGGTGGGGTCGCCGGCGGCGTCCTTTTGGTGCTCTGCAGCTCCCCCGTTCCGGTGTCGTCTTCGACGGCGCTGCCGAGCTGCGGGTGAGTCACCTTCCTTCCGTTGCCTTCTCCGGCGGCGACGGCGGGATCGTGGCGTGTGTACCGGTGGCTGGTGGAGGTGCGGGACTGTGGCGTGCAGGTGGAGGATCTGAGGCGCAGGCCTCGGATCTGGGGCAGATCGAGCTTGGGGAGGCCCCCCGGCCGATATTGCTTCGTCGACTTCAGATCCAGCTCCACGGAGCTGGTGGTTACTGCGGCTCGTCAACGCCTTCGGGCTAGGAGCTCTTCTGCTCCCGCGGCGGTGTTCCTGGTGGTTGCCTTCTTCGGCGTCTTCGACGGTGGAGGGACGGCGTGCTGGGCGACCTGGAGGTTGAAGATGGAGTGTGCCATCGCTGCTGTTCTTGGTTTCTTCTCGTTTCTTTCTTTGCTTGTATTTCGTTGTGTAAGGCTCCCTTTTTAGTATGAATACAAGTATGAAAAATCAAAAAAAAAAAATTAAACCAGTGGGAAATCATCGATTCTCGAGTCTTCTTTGCCGAGATGTGCAACTAGAATTCGATCCTGCCGGTGGCCCCGAGGCGTAAAGATAGAAGGCGACGTGTATCCAGTGAAAACCATTGTTCGGTGCAAACCTGCAAACTACCGTCGTCGACCGTCGGATGGCTAATGGAGGGAGCAGATGAGAAGCGGAATTCCGGATCAGAACTTAACTCACTTTTGCACTTAACCCCCACCTATTACCCACGATCAGCTGAATATTGGGGAGTTTTTTTTCTCTCTCACGCAACACCCAGCCCAGCGCCGCCGCGGTGGTACATCCGCACGGAGATATCGCGACGACGAGCTTGGCGTCAACACGGAAATAAGGGGAGGTGGATCTGTCTTGTACGGAGACTAGGCGGGCCCAGGAGATTCGGTGCCGTGCGCTGACAACATGCAACGGGGGAGCGGCGCCGCGGCGGTGCCCGCAGGCCACCATTGCGGCGCGGTGCTGCCTCCACACGACGGCAACTCGTCGCCCCAGGACGCCAGGCGGCAACGGGGGAGCGGCGCCGCGGCGGTGCCCGCAGGCCACCATTGCGACGCGGTGCTGCCTCCACACGACGGCAGCTCGTCGCCCCAGGACGCCAGGCGGCAACGGGGGAGCGGCGCCGCGGCGGTGCCCGCAGGCGACCATTGCGACGCGGTGCTGCCTCCACGCGACGGCAGCTCGTCGCCCCAGGACGCCAGGCGGCGGTGGCTCTTAGCCTCTTAGGACTCACCGATGACTCCACTCGACGGCGGCTCGTCGCCCCAGTTTGCTGCTATGCAGAATAAAATGCAGATAAGCTGTGATCTAAACTTGTAATCGTTGTGAAAGGATGTTATTTCTCAGACTCATTGTCAATCTTGTATTGAATTGGCTATGTGAAAATGCTCTGCTGCTATCTGGATACTGCAATTTGTTGTTCTACTCGGTGCTCTGTCTCAGTTGCACAAATATGCTGAACCAAGCTCTTGACAAATAAAGGCATGTATGCTGGAGTGTTTTGCTGACTCAATTGCACAAATTACTAGCATGTATGCTGCTACTCATACCACCTGACGATAGCTCATGTGTGCTTCGGCTCCAACTGCTTGTTTCGGCGCAAAATATTTCTCATATCGAGTGATTGTTGAAGCTCCAATTGCTTGTTTCGGTGGAGTCCAAGAAGTTCTCAAATAACAGCAGAATGTGCCATGTAATCATTAGGAAAAGAGCTCAACACTGATTACAGCACAGCATTTTCATGCAATTGATTCAATAAAATGCAACATGTAGATTGCAACAGTGATTTCCAGTCAACAGATTTGATACAGGTTTCACACTGTCATGACTCATGAGATACAACATTTACACAGATTACAGCCGAGATTGCCTTGCATAATTCTACAGCAAAATTGCAACAATCAGATAGATAATCTTCAGAAAAAGAAGCGCTACAAAGCTAAAGTTTCAGTGTCGCACTCCTGAATCAATCGGACATGCATGCGCCATCGCGTCGGGCAGCACGGTGGCCGCCGAGTTGATGTCGCCTGGAGCAGCAACGAGGACGCGGAGCTGCCGTCGCGCGGGCTGAAAAAAGGAGGACGCCGAGCCACCATTGCGGCGTGGGGGCTACGCCGAGTCCGCCGTTGCGTGGGGGCAATGGCGAGTCCGCTATAGCATAGCGCTGCATCCGCCGAGTCCGCGGCCGTCGTCGCGTGGGAGGAGGGCAGCGTCGCGCCTCCAAGCCGCCGTCTCCGTCGCGTGGAGGCAGGCGGCGCTAGGCTGGGTAGGTTTAGACTGCACGAGCGCGACAACTCACCCGGAAGGGCTTCCTGGTAGTGGGTAATTCATGGGGGGTTAAGTGCAAACGTGGTTAAGTTGCTGGTGGGAAGTCCACCTCTGATTTGTGCCATCAGTTGGAAATCTGACGGCCGACGACGGTAGTTTGCAGGTTTGCACCGAACGGTGGTTTTCACTGGATATGTCGCCAAGATAGAAAACTCGTGATAGGGAGCTCATCCTAAACTAAAGATCATTGGTGCCACGGATGATCTACTTTTCATGACTACCTTCCTCGGGGGCCACTTTGTCAGTGGGAACTTTGAGTGGTATGGATCTTTTTCCTATGACAAATTAGAATGTCTAAATGAATTAAAGGAAGACATTGGTGCGCAGTGGCGAATTTACGATGCCTCCTGTGGCGCCCCGACCCGACTGCTATACAGTGATGCTGTGTGTCACCGGTTAAGCGATACAACCGGAGGTTACGGGTTTACCAATCCCCGGCCAAAACCTTTGGCAGGCGTTGCTGGGTACACCTCACTCCAGACAACGCAACACCCCGATTGATGCCTTAACACAGGCACAACTATCAAAGCATAATAGTAAGATCAAGACTTGTGGAACAACTGGCACATCACAGACTCTACGACACAAATCATATAGTTCAACTCTTATACAGAGAAAGATAGCAAATGACAACCAATGGTCACAGACCCAACCTTACATCAAGCGGAAGCAAAGTAGGTTGTTCTAAACAACAAGAACCAAAATAGGGCCTAAGAGGCCTACAGATAAACATCACAGCGCCAGCTGTTCCAGGATGTCCCAAGCTGCCACCTGGGAACCCCAGACTACTCGTCGACGTCCACAAAGAACCCACCTTCGAGGTCGGTGAAGTCCTCTCCTGAAAATAAGCAAACGACGTTGAGTTCGACGAACTCGCAAGATTAAGAGCTAATATATGCTCCATGATTGGCTCTCAAAGGTTTTATGGCTGTTTTGCATAAAGCTGATTTTATTTATAAAACACAACTCCATGGCATCGACTAATCAGAGTATTTTCAAAGAGGGGTAAGAAGTAACTCTTTTCTTGTATCACCTTTCTCACCAATCCTCACCATCATCAACATTGCACCTGTTCATCAAAGGCACCTCCCCGAATCACCCTCGAGGAAGCTCACCTTGCATTCGTGAGATGGTACCTCTAGTACCCAGTTTTTAATCATTCCGTTTACGTTATTCTATGATCTTACCTTCACTTCCCAAGTTCGTCCATAACCGCGGACACGGCTTTTCGAAAAGATTTAACCCTGCAGGGGTGTACAAATGTTTGCCACGCGTACCGTCCGGCCCATTACCTGATCATTAGCTCTCTTCCTTGGAAGGCCGGCTGGGTGGGAGCGGTGTCGACTTCTCCCTCGTTAAGGACTTTCCAGGATCATCAGTGAGGACGGAACAGGTTTGGTGTCTCCTCCAACCCCCTGTCCCGTGGCCACTCATTTTCCTAACACAACCATCCTCATACCATTCTCAGCCACCAACTCACGCACGCGCAAATGGAAGCCCGAACTAGAGGACCCTGGCTAGCCCCGCTCGAGTTATTTAGTCTATGAGGGTTCCTGCGAATGCATAGGCCTCACGCATGGTTGCACGCTCAGTCTTGGTTCAAGAGGTATAGAACTCGCACCTAGGCGGCGAGAACGAGACAAAACACCACAACCACAGTGGCCTCTCATCCCCACCTTTAAGCATTTTATTATCCGTCACCACAATCTCTCCACCATCATTCTCATTTCATCACCTGTTTCCAACATAAACCATCCACCATATAGCTATGCAATTAACTAAGCATGGCTAAGCAACAACATAGCATAGTAAGTACCTCGGCCAACAATACAAACCTATGGATAATAGGAGGGAAAACAGGTATTGGCATCGGAAACCTAATGCAACTATAGGATACTCTAATCCAATAAAATTGACATTTGGAACCGCATGCAATATTGTAGTGGAGAAAATATTTGCGGAAATATAGGATAAGACATGCTCAGAGGGGGGATTACGCTTGCCTTGTTGATACGGCTGGTAGTAGGGATCGTCACGATACGGGGTGGCACTTCACCTCCTTGATCTACCGATGCACAAACAACACCGGGAAAACAATCAAACACCACACATGCTAACATATGCAATGCACAATCACATGATGGCATGCCTATTTAAATGCACCATAAAAGTATTGAACAAGATCAACAAGTTAAATGGGGTCCCCATTATATTATTTGCATCATTTGGAATAACCCCATATTAAAACTTAGTGATTCTAGTGCTACTAGAGGTACATTATAGTAGTTGTGATCAATTATGCATGATGATGATTATTCTGGGTGATTCATATTTTTCTGAACATTTTGGTATAAGGAACACCCTTTTCGGAGGCTCCGATCAAAAGTTATTAATTTTAGAATTCTTCTTTTTAAATATTTACTTTTGATTATTTTATTTTTAACAACTATTAGAAGTTATTTCCTCGGATTCGAGAGAAGGGGAGGAAGAAATGGTGGTCGAAACATCGGAGTCGATGTCTCAAATGCGAGAGAGGGGAGCGGGAAACACGCGCGAAACGGGGGAGGAAAAGGGAAAACAGAACCCCAAAAAAAGAAAACGGGCTAGACAGCCCTCCACCCGGCCTGGGCCGGCTGGCAGGCCGGCCTGCTAGCAGAGGCCACCGGCCTCTCCACCGGTTTGGGCCGGCTGGTGGGCCGGCCACCTAACAGAAGCCAACGGCCCTCTGGCCGGCCTGGGCTGGCTGTGAGGCCGGCCGTGCTCTGCGTCCACGAAGGCGAGGACGACGCGAAGACGACGACGGCAGTACGGCGAGCGGCGCGGCGTCTACGGCGAGGGAAAGAAGTGGGGAAGGGCACGGGAAGAAGCGGCGTCTCACCCTGGGCTCGTGCGACGAAACGGCGGGGCCGGAGGTGGACGGCAGGCGACGGAATCGAGCGACGAAGCTCGGCGGCGGAGTTTCGGCCGGCGGCGGGGAAACGGCGACGGCGCGGCGAGACGAAGACGCCCCGGGTCGATTCCTCGGGCTGGGATGCAGCTAGCGACGCGGCGGAGCGCGGGTGTGCTCCGATTCGGGCGGGAGGTGCTCAAACGGCGGCGACGGGCGCGGCAATGGCGGCGACCATGGCGGCTTCGCGGGAAGAACAGGGAGCAGAAGATGGGGAACGGGTGCGGGAATGGAGTGGGCCTCGACGAGCTCGTTCCTGGCAGGGGTGAGGCAGAGGGGAGGGCCAGGCGCGTGCGGCATGGCGAGCATGGCGCGGTGCGGCCCGAGCCAGAGGAGCTCGGTCGCTACAGCGACGTAGGAGAGGATGCACGGTTTTACAAACAGGTCCCTGGAGGTTTTCTTTCCTCACGGACAGGTCCTCCGGGAAAAATACAATTAGGTCCTTTTCTCAGTTAAATTTGGACAGCAACTTCCCTGTATTTTCTTTAGGCACAAAATACTTTCAGAAAAATCTGGGAAAAATTTGGGGAGCCTCCCCATATTGAGTAGAAGCTACACCAGAATTGGTTCTGCATAATACAGTGGTTTGAACCACCTTTACTCAAACAGGTGTGCAATAGGGCATTTGCTAAACTTGATAATGTTGCTCCTTTGATAATTTTAGAGCAAGTGTAACATAGTAATTGGAACCCTTGGAACTTCCTTGACGATTTTAAGGTGTCAAGAAATTTGGTTTTGCAACTTTGAGTGCCATCATTGTGTGGAAGTTTTGTTGGAGCAAGTTGGCCATTTTGTTTCCAATGTTGCCCAACCAAGTTAGTGTGTTGTTGTTTAGCACTTGCAAATGGATGCTATTATGCAATGATGGAAGTATGGAGCACAAAAAGTGAAAATTTTATACAGATTTTAGGTTTCAAACGTTGGGCTGTTACAAATCTACCCTCCTTACAGGAATCTCGTCCCGAGATTCTAAGAGTGCGTAAAGAAGTCGGGATACTCTTCACGAAGACTAGACTCTCGTTCCCAAGTAGCTTCTTCCTCAGAATGATGAGACCACTGAATCTTGAGAAACTTTGTAGTCTTGTTACGAGTCTTTCTTTCAGCTTCATCCAGAACACGGATAGGATGCTCGCGATAGGTAAGATCTTCCTGGAGATCTAGCTCCTCATGATTGACCCCATGGATAGGATCCTTGAAACACCGGCAAGTTGGGAGACATAAACACATCATGTACATTTGGGAAGATGACCGGTAACTCCAACTTATAAGAAAGATCTCCTCGCTTGGCCAGAACGGTGAAAGGGCCAACATAGCGAGGTGCCAACTTCCCTTTGATTCCGAAGCGGCGAACGCCACGGAGGGGAGAGACACGGAGATAAGCTTTATCACCAATTTCATAGTGAATTTCCTGATGGTGCTTATCATAGTAGCTCTTCTGCCTAGACTGAGCAATCTTCAATCTCTCTTATGATTCTACCTTCTCCTCAGCTTCATTGATAATATCCGGACCAAAGAGTGCCCTCTCTCCGGTCTCGGACCAATTTAGAGGAGTGCGGCATTTTCTTCCATAGAGAACCTCAAATGGAGCCATGCCCAGACTAGCTTGATAGCTATTGTTGTAGGAGAATTCCGCGAAAGGGAGATACTTTTCCCAATCCTTGCCAAAAGAGATTACACATGCCCTAAGCATGTCTTCCAAAACTTGGTTCACTCTTTCGGTCTGACCATCAGTTTGGGATGGAACGCGGTGCTGAAGTTGAGACGAGTTCCCATAGCAGTTTGGAAACTAGTCCAAAACTTGGAGGTGAATAGGCTTCCACGATCAGAAATTATCTTCTTGGGAATGCCGTGAAGGACGACGATACGAGAGGTATACAGGTCTGCCAACTTGGCAGCTGTAATGTCAACACGAACTGGGAGGAAGTGAGCCACTTTTGATAGTCGATCAATGATGACCCAGATGGCATCATGTCCCTTTGGAGACTTCGGAGACCAGTAATGAAGTCCATACCAATTTCATCCCATTTCCACTCGGGAATAGCAATAGGGTGAAGAGTGCCGGCAGGCCTTTGATGTTCAGCCTTTACCCGTCGACAGGTGTCGCATTCAGCAACATACTTGGCAATTTCCCGTTTCATACGGTCCACCAGAATTGTGGTCGAAGGTCTTGGTACATTTTGGTACTACCGGGATGAATAGAGAGAGGAGATTCATGAGCTTCTTGGAGGATCAACTCCCTCAATTTTCGTTTCTTTGGCACCACCAAGCGGTCACCAAAATAAACAACTCCAGATTCATTGACAGAAAAACATTTGGCCTTCCCGCTAGCAATGTTCTCCTTGATTTTCAGAATACCCTTGTCACGCTTTGAGCATCCTTAATCTGGTCCACAAGAGTAGATTTGATCTCCAGATTTGCAAGGTAGCCGGAGGAACAATTTCCAGGTTCAAACGGGCAAACTCTTCATAGAGGGCAGGTTGGGCCTCTTCAATCATCAGATTGTTGCAATAGGACTTCCGACTTAGCGCGTCAGCCACGACGTTTGCTTTGCCGGGTTGATAGTTCAGACTCACATTATAGTCCGTGATTAACTCCAACCAACGCCTTTGCCTGAGATTTAAATCCGGCTGGGTGAAGAGGTACTTCAGACTCTTGTGATCCGAGAAGATCTCGCAACGGTTACCAAACAGGTATGGTCTCCATTGCTTCAAAGCATAGACCACGCGGCAAGTTCTAGATCATGAGTTGGGTAGTTGAGCTCATGCGGCTTAAGTTGGCGAGAAGCATAGCCACCACATGGCCATCTTGCATTAGCACACAGCCCAAACCTTGTAGAGAGGCGTCACAGAAGACGACGAAATCCTTGCTTGTGTCCGGCAGGACAAGCACAGGAGCGGACGTGAGCTTGGCTTTCAGTGTTTGGAAACTCTCTTCAGCTTCGGCCGACCATACAAACTTTTTATCCTTCTTGAGAAGGTCAGTCAGGGCCTTGGCTATCTTGGAGAAACCTTCGATGAATCGGCGGTAGTAACCCGCCAATCCGAGAAAGCTACGAATGTCCTTGACTGACATTGGAGTTTTCCAATCCAGAATGGACTGAATCTTGTCAGGAATGACAGCCACCATCGCGGATATCACATGACCAAGGAAGATGAGATTATCCAACCAAAACTCACACTTGGAGAACTTGGCATAGAGGCGGTGTTCTCGAAGTCTGTCAGAACCAAACGAAGATGTTCCTCATGCTCTTCATTGGTTTGGAATAGATGAGGATGTCATCAATGTAAATGACGACAAACTTGTCAAGATAATCCATGAAGATGGAGTTCATGAGCCTCATGAAAGTAGCTGGGCATTTGTGAGACCAAAGGACATGACGGTATACTCATATGAGCCATACGAGTAACAAATGCCGTCTTTGGAATATCCTCCTTTCTGATTTTTATCTGATGGTAGCCTGACCTCAGATCCATCTTGGAGAATACCGTTGCACCAGCTAACTGATCCAACAGATCATTGATGCGAGGAATAGGATACTTGTTCTTGATTGTCACCGCATTCAACGGTCGATAGTCAGAGACTAGACGAGGCACGGTAGAATCCCTCTTCTTGACAAAGAGTACCGGACAACCCCAAGGTGAACTGCTAGGCTGGATGAACTCCTTAGCTAACAGCTGATCAATTTGCTCTTTCAACAGAGCCAACTCTTCCACCGGCATACGGTAGGGCTTCTTGGAAATTGGAGCGGTACCGGGAAGTAGCTCTATGACAAACTCCACACTTCGGTCAGGAGGCATGCCAGGCAACTCTTCCGGGAACACATCCGGGAAGTCACACACCACGTGTATGTCCTGGATTTCAGGAGGGGATTCGCCTTCCATAAAGCAAAGGAGAATCTCAGGTGAGCGGGGTACGATGGCGGACGGAGGTATTGATGTTGCAGGCCAATACTTCACAATGTCACCGGAAGGAGCGGTCACAGTAATGGTCTTGGCGGCACAGTCGAGATTAGCCTGGTATTTGGTAGCCAGTTCATGCCCAGTATGACATCAATGCCTTTGGACTTCAGAGCTACCAAGGCATAAGGAAAAGACAAGGAACCTATATTAATCTGGACCTCAGGAGTAACCCCATCGGTTTGCCATTTGGAACCAGGAGTAGAGATCACCAAGGACGCTCATTTTCTCGAACGGTATTTGTGGTCTTTTGCAAAGCTATGGATATGAATGAATGCGATGCTCCAGAGTCAAACAAAACTGTAGCTGTATTGCCGTTGATTCGTAACTCACCCATAAGAACGCCGGGGTCCTCTTCAGCTTCTTCAGCAGAGATGTGGTTCAGGCGACCACGCACAATAGGTCCAGCCTTGCCAGTTGGAGTGGCAGGGGCTCGTGCAGGAGTTATCGCGAGAGGTGCCTTCTGGGGGCACTCCCTGGAGTAGTGACCAGCCTGGCCACAGGTGTAGCAAGTGACTCCAGGTGGAGCAGGTAGCATAGGACGGTACCCACTTCCGCCTATCCCAAGTGTCGAAGTAGTGGGCGCGGAGGAGGTGGCCTATATCCTGCTGCCTCGGCATGAAGGGAGCACGAGGTACGGCGCTGTAGGGAACAAACACCCTGCGCTTCTTGCTCTCAGAACCCGAGGAACTCTGGTGGTCCCCATGTGCGGGCCTCTTGGAAGCTTCAAGTTCCTTTCTTCCTTGCTCAAGAGTGAAAGCCTGGTTGAACAGCTCCTGATAGGTCTGGAACCTGAAGGGCAACTCATAGCGGAGCTGCGGAGTCAGACCCTTGCGGAACAGCTCTTGCTTGTCAGCATCATTGGTCACGTCCCTTGGGGCGTAACGAGAGAGATGGTTGAACTCACGACCATAAGTGCGGAGGTCCATCCGTCCCTGTTGCAAATCCAGGAACTCCCTCCTCTTCAAGTCCATGATGGCTGGGGAATGTACTCCGCACGGAAGGCAGTGCGGAATCAGCCCAGGTGAAGACATGGTTGGCTGGAAACAAAGCCACATGGCTTTCCCACCAACAGCCAGCAGCACCAACCAAGAGATAGGTGGCAAAGTTGACTTGCTCAGCCAATGGACATGCAGCGCGGAGAACTTGCGCTCCAAAGCACGAAGCCAATCATCAGCTTCCAGTGGCTCCTTAGCATCAGCAAAGTGGGTGGCTGGGACGCAGGAACTCGGTGAGAGTGTTGCACTCGTTCCTCCGTGCATTCTGCTGCACCAACTGCTCAGCAAGCGCTCATTGCGCCCACGGTTCTCCTCAATGGCCATCAAGACTCAGCCATCGAGGGTGGTGGCGGCAGATCATCCTCATCATCATTGTGGTTACCGCGACCACCACGGCCTCCACGACCTCCTCGAGCCATTCTGGAGATTTGACAATGACACGTTAGTATCTTTCTCCGAATGGTCGAACAATAGCATTAGCGTCTACACAAGTACACAGACTAGGGACGATAATACTTTGCGAGAAGGAAAACAACAAGATAGAACTTGGGTCAAAGATCAGCATCATGTGCTACTAGTGAGAGTTAAGAAATCACAACTTAACACACTCTAGTTGACACAATCCGGGACCTTATGTTCAAGTCCGTGGGTTAAAACCCAAAGAAAGGATCAAAAGATTAACTCGGTAGAAACATCTGAGTTGATTTGGGATTGCAACGCAGCGGGAGCAACGTGACACATAACACTAAAGGTCGAACCCACCCCGTTTCTAATCATTTTGAAGTAACAGGTGAGAAGTAAAACCTTTAATCAAATCGAGGTAAGATTGCTCCGAGATTAGAGGGTAACCAGATAAGGAGTAAAAAGAATCCTAAGATGGTTTTCACAACTCATTTTTAGGTTAAAAATATTTTCACAAACACTAGACTCAACATCGACCAGTAGAAGGGTTTCCTACAGGCAGTACTGCTCTGATACCAACTTGTGGCGCCCCGACCCGACTGTATACAGTGATGCTGTGTGTCACCGGTTAAGCGATACAACCGGAGGTTACGGGTTTACCAATCCCCGGCCAAAACCTTTGGCAGGCGTTGCTGGAATCATCGGCAACGCAACACCCCGATTGATGCCTTAACACAGGCACAATCAATGCATAATAGAGAGATCAAGACTTGTGGAACAACTGGCACATCACAGACTCTACGACACAAATCATATAGTTCAACTCTTATATAGAGAAAGATAGCAAATGACAACCAGAGGTCACAGACCCAACATTACATCAAGCGGAAGCAAATTAGGTTGTTCTAAACAACAAGAACCAAATATGGCCTAAGAGGCCTACAGATAAACATCACAGCGCCAGCTGTTCCAGGATGTCCCAAGCTGCCACCTGGGAACCCCAGACTACTCGTCGACGTCCACAAAGAACCCACCTTCGAGGTCGGTGAAGTCCTCTCTGAAAAAAACAAACGACGTTGAGTTCGACGAACTCGCAAGATTAAGAGCTAATATATGCTCGATGAGGCTTTCAAAGGTTTTATGGCTGTTTTGCATAAAGCTGATTTTATTTATAAAACATAACTCAAGGCATCGACTATCAGAGTATTTTCAAAAGAGGTAAGAAGTAACTCTTTCTTTATCACCTTTCTCACACTCACCATCATCAACATTGTACCTGTTCATCAAAGGCACCTCCCCGAATCACCCTCGAGGAAGCTCACCTTGCATTGTGAGTGGTACCTCTAGTACCCAGTTTTTAATCATTCCGTTAAAGTTATTCTATGATCTTACCTTCACTTCCCAAGTTCGTCCATAACCGCGGACACGGCTTTTCGAAAAGATTTAACCCTGCAGGGGTGTACAAATGTTTGCCACGCGTACCGTCCGGCCCATTACCTGATCATTAGCTCTCTTCCTTGGAAAGCCGGCTGGGTGGGAGCGGTGTCGACTTCTCCCTCGTTAAGGACTTTCCAGGATCATCAGTGAGGACGGAACAGGTTTGGTGTCTCCTCCAACCCCGTCCCGGCCACTCATTTTCCTAACACACCATCCTCATCCATTCTCACCACCAACTCACGCACGCGCAAATGGAAGCCCGAACTAGAGGACCCTGGCTAGCCCCGCTCGAGTTATTTAGTCTATGAGGGTTCCTGCAAATGCATAGGCCTCACGCATGGTTGCACGCTCAGTCTTGGTTCAAGAGGTATAGAACTCGCACCTAGGCGGCGAGAACGAGACAAAACACCACAACCACAGTGGCCTCTCATCCCCACCTTTAAGCATTTTATTATCCGTCACCACAATTCTCCACCATCATTCTCATTTCATCACCTGTTTCCAACATAAACCATCCACCATATAGCTATGCAATTAACTAAGCATGGCTAAGCAACAACATAGCATAGTAAGTACCTCGGCCAACAATACAAACCTATGGATAATAGGAGGGAAAACAGGTATTGGCATCGGAAACTTAATGCAACTATAGGATACTCTAATCCAATAAAATTGACATTTGGAACCGCATGCAATATTGTAGTGGAGAAAATATTTGCGGAAATATAGGATAAGACATGCTCAGAGGGGGGATTACGCTTGCCTTGTTGATACGGCTGGTAGTAGGGATCGTCACGATACGGGGGTGGCACTTCACCTCCTTGATCTACCGATGCACAAACAACACCGGGAAAACAATCAAACACCACACATGCTAACATATGCAATGCACAATCACATGATGGCATGCCTATTTAAATGCACCATAAAAGTATTGAACAAGATCAACAAGTTAAATGGGGTCCCCATTATATTATTTGCATCATTTGGAATAACCCCATATTAAAACTTATGATTCTAGTGCTACTAGAGGTACATTATAGTAGTTGTGATCAATTATGCATGATGATGATTATTCTGGGTGATTCATATTTTTCTGAACATTTTGGGTATAAGGAACACCCTTTTCGGAGGCTCCGATCAAAAGTTATTAATTTTAGAATTCTTCTTTTTAAATATTTACTTTTGATTATTTTATTTTTAACAACTATTAGAAGTTATTTCCTCGGATTCGAGAGAAGGGGAGGAAGAAATGGTGGTCGAAACATCGGAGTCGATGTCTCAAATGCGAGAGAGGGGAGCGGGAAACACGCGCGAAACGGGGGAGGAAAAAGGGAAAACAGAACCCCAAAAAAAAGAAAACGGGCTAGACAGCCCTCCACCCGGCCTGGGCCGGCTGGCAGGCCGGCCTGCTAGCAGAGGCCACCGGCCTCTCCACCGGTTTGGGCCGGCTGGTGGGCCGGCCACCTAACAGAAGCCAACGGCCCTCTGGCCGGCCTGGGCTGGCTGTGAGGCCGGCCGTGCTCTGCGTCCACGAAGGCGAGGACGACGCGAAGACGACGACGGCAGTACGGCGAGCGGCGCGGCGTCTACGGCGAGGGAAAGAAGTGGGGAAGGGCACGGGAAGAAGCGGCGTCTCACCCTGGGCTCGTGCGACGAAACGGCGGGGCCGGAGGTGGACGGCAGGCGACGGAATCGAGCGACGAAGCTCGGCGGCGGAGTTTCGGCCGGCGGCGGGGAAACGGCGACGGCGCGGCGAGACGAAGACGCCCCGGGTCGATTCCTCGGGCTGGGATGCAGCTAGCGACGCGGCGGAGCCGCGGGTGTGCTCCGATTCGGGCGGGAGGCGCTCAAACGGCGGCGACGGGCGCGGCAATGGCGGCGACCATGGCGGCTTCGCGGGAAGAACAGGGGAGCAGAGGATGGGGAACGGGTGCGGGAATGGAGTGGGCCTCGACGAGCTCGTTCCTGGCAGGGGTGAGGCAGAGGGGAGGGCCAGGCGCGTGCGGCATGGCGAGCATGGCGCGGTGCGGCCCGAGCCAGAGGAGCTCGGTCGCTACAGCGACGTAGGAGAGGATGCACGGTTTTACAAACAGGTCCCTGGAGGTTTTCTTTCCTCACGGACAGGTCCTCCGGGAAAAATACAATTAGGTCCTTTTCTCAGTTAAATTTGGACAGCAACTTCCCTGTATTTTCTTTAGGCACAAAATACTTTCAGAAAAATCTGGGAAAAATTTGGGGAGCCTCCCCATATTGAGTAGAAGCTACACCAGAATTGGTTCTGCATAATACAGTGGTTTGAACCACCTTTACTCAAACAGGTGTGCAATAGGGCATTTGCTAAACTTGATAATGTTGCTCCTTTGATAATTTTAGAGCAAGTGTAACATAGTAATTGGAACCCTTGGAACTTCCTTGACGATTTTAAGGTGTCAAGAAATTTGGTTTTGCAACTTTGAGTGCCATCATTGTGTGGAAGTTTTGTTGGAGCAAGTTGGCCATTTTGTTTCCAATGTTGCCCAACCAAGTTAGTGTGTTGTTGTTTAGCACTTGCAAATGGATGCTATTATGCAATGATGGAAGTATGGAGCACAAAAAGTGAAAATTTTATACAGATTTTAGGTTTCAAACGTTGGGCTGTTACACCTCCGCCCTGGGCATGCGCCCGTGCTCCGTTCCGTGGCATGCATGGTCGCTGGAGAGCTCCGACGGCGGCCAAACTCGCTGGAAGGAGGAATCGGGAGCGGCACTGAAAAAAGAGGAGTTTTCTGTAGATGGGCTAGATAGGCTCTTCCCTGGGCCCTGACTGGTCAATCTATTTTGTTAGGCCTTAGAGCATCTCCAGTCGCGGCGTCCAAATAGCCGCCCAAACGCCTTCCGGACGGGCCATCTGGGTGCCGTCCGGACTACCTGACACATTTGGGCGCCGTCGCTTGATGCGTGTAAAGTCACACGTCCGTTGGAAACCCCAAGAGGAAGGTATGATGAGTGCAGCAGCAAGTTTTCCCTCAGTATGAAACCAAGGTTATCAATCCAGTAGGAAGTCAACGTTGCTCCGAAGGTGTTGGTGGAGGAATGTAGTGCGGCGCAACACCAGAGATTCCGGTGCCAACGTGGAACCTGCACAACACAATCAAACTACTTTGTCCCAACGAAACAGTGAGGTTGTCAATCTCACCGGCTTGCTGAAAATAAAGGATTAGGCGTATAGTGTGGAAAATGATGTTTGTTTGCAGAGAATGTAAAAGAACAATGATTGCAGTAGGTTATATTTCAGATGTAAAAGAATGGACCGGTTTATCAATTTCAGCACCTTTATCAGAAACAGTTTCAGCAGTTTTAGGCAATTTTGCATGCTTTATAGTAGAAGTAGAAACATTGCCAACATCAATAACATTACCATTGATAATAGGAGGTTTATCAACATGTGAAGATTCAGCATTACTAGTGGTGGTAATAGTACAAACTCGAGCTATACTATTCTTTCTATCAATTTCAGCTTCTCTTTCCCACCTAGCATGCAACTCAGCTAACATCCTAATATTGTTGTCAATTTTAACTTGGATGGCATTTGCTGTAGCAAAAAACTTAGTATCTTTAACCTCATTAGGCATAACTTTCAGTTTCAAAAGATCAACATCTAGAGCAAGACTATCAACCTTAGAAGCAAGAACATCAATTTTACCAAACTTTTCCTCAACAGATTTGTTAAAAGCGGTTTGTGTATTAATAAATTCTTTAAGCATGACTTCAAGATCAGAGGGTACACTCCTACTATTGTTGTAAAAATTACCATAAAAATTACCATAACCACTACCATTATTAGAAGGATATGGCTTATAGTTGTTATTACCAAAATTATTCCTATAGGCATTGTTGTTGAAATTATTATTTTTAATGAAGTTCACATCAACATGCTCTTCTTGAGCAACCAATGAAGCTAAAGGAACATTATTAGGATCAATATGAGATTTACCACTCACAAGCATAGACATAATGATATCAATCTTTTCATTCAAGGAAGAGGTTTCTTCAACAGAATTTACCTTCTTACCTTGAGGAGTCCTTTCAGCGTGCCATTCGGAGTAGTTGATCATCATATCATCAAGAAGTTTTGTTGCTGCACCTAAAGTGATGGACATAAAGGTTCCTCCAGCAGTTGAATCCAGCAGGTTCCTTGAGGAAAAATTTAATCCTGCATAAAAGGTTTGGATGATCATCCAAGCAGTCAGTCCATGGGTAGGGCAATTCTTTATCATAGATTTCATTCTCTCCCATGCTTGAGAAACATGTTCATTATCAAATTGCTTGAAATTCATAATGCTACTTCTCAAAGATATAATTTTAGCAGGAGGATAATATTTTCCAATGAAAGCCTCTTTGCATTTTGTCCATGAATCAATACTATTTCTAGGCAAAGATAGCAACCATTCTTTAGCTCTTCCTCTTAGGGAGAAAGGAAATAGTTTCAGTTTTACAATATCCCCATCTATATCCTTATACTTTTGCATCTCACAAAGTTCAACAAAATTATTAAGATGGGCAGCAGCATCATCAGTACTAACACCAGAAAATTGCTCTTTCATAACAAGATTTAATAGAGCAGGTTTAATTTCGTAAAAGTCTGCTTTAGAAGCAGGTGGAGCAATAGGAGTGCATATGAAGTCATTATTATTTGTGCTAGTGAAGTCACACAACTTGGTGTTCTCAGGAGTACTCATTATAGCAAAAATAAAAACAAAACCGAAATAACAAGATAAAAACAAGTAACTAATTTTTTTGTGTTTTTGATATAAAGAAAGCAAACAAGACAATATAAAAATAAAGCAAGACAAAAAACAAATTAAAGAGATTGGGTGTGAGAGACTCCCCTTGCAAGAACGCCAGAAAATACTGGTGCCTAGTGGAGGCAGAAGTCTTCTGAATCGAAAGCAACTCGACTTCCCCGGCAACGGCGCTAGAAAATATGCTTGATGCGTGTAAAGTCACACGTCCGTTGGAAACCCCAAGAGGAAGGTATGATGAGTGCAGTAGCAAGTTTTCCCTCAGTATGAAACCAAGGTTATCAATCCAGTAGGAAGTCAACGTTGCTCCGAAGGTGTTGGTGGAGGAATGTAGTGCGGCGCAACACCAGAGATTCCGGTGCCAACGTGGAACCTGCACAACACAATCAAACTACTTTGTCCCAACGAAACAGTGAGGTTGTCAATCTCCGGCTTGCTGAAAATAAAGGATTAGGCGTATAGTGTGGAAAATGATGTTTGTTTGCAGAGAATGTAAAAGAACAATGATTGCAGTAGGTTGTATTTCAGATGTAAAAGAATGGACCGGGGTCCACAGTTCACTAGTGGTGTCTCTCCATAATAAAATACTAAACATGTTGGGTGAACAAATTACAGTTGGGCAATTGACAAATAGAGAGGGCATAACAATGCACATACATATCATGATGATCACTATGAGATTTATTTGGGCATTACGACAAAGTACACAGACCGCCATCCAGCATGCATCTGTGTCTAAATAGTCCACCTTCAGGTTAGCATCCGCACCCCTTCCAGTATTAAGTTGCAAGCAACAGACAATTGCATTAAGTATGGTGCATAATGTAAACAACACTAATATCCTTAGACAAAGCATTGCTGTTTTACCCCTAGTAGCAACAGCACATCCACAACCTTAGAACTTTCTGTCACTGTCCCAGATTAAATGGAGACATGAACCTACTATCTAGCATAAATACTCCCTCTTGGAGTTACAAGCATAAACTTGGCCAAAGCCTACACTAATAACGGAGAGTATGCAAGATCATAAACAACACATATATGATAGATCAATAATCAACTTGACATAGTATTCAATATCCATCGGATCCCAACAAACACAACATGTAGCATTACAATAAGATGATCTTGATCATGATAGGCAGCTCACAAGATCTAAACATGATGGCACAAAAGGAGAAGACAACCATCTAGCTACTGCATGGACCCGTAGTCCAAGGATGAACTACTCACGCATCACTCTGGAGGCAGGCATGGCGATGTAGAGCCCTTCGGTGATGATTCCCCTCTCCGGCAGGGTGCCGGAGGAGAACTTCTGAACCCCCCGAGTTAGGGTTGACGGCGGCGGCGGCAGCGGATGTTTTCTGGAAATATGGCTCGGTGTTTTAGGGTTTTCGCGTCAGGAGGAATAAATAGGCGAAGGGGCGACGTCGGTGGAGGCGCGGGGCCCGCTCCCCATAGGGTGGCGCGGCAGGGGGCCCACCCGCGCCGCCATAGGGTGAGGGCGCCCTGCTGCCCCCCTTCGTCTCCTCTTCGGACTTCTGGAACGTGTCGGGAAAAATAGGCATCTGAGATTTTGTTTCGTCCGATTCCGAGAATATTTCCAGAACAGCTTTTCTGAAACCAAAAACAGCAGAAAACAGGAACTGGCACCGTGACATCTTGTTAATAGGTTAGTTCCAGAAAATGCATAAAAATGCTATGAAGTGTGAATAAAACATGTAGCTATTGGTATAAAACTAGCATGGAACATAAGAAATTATAGATACGTTGGAGACGTATCATCGCTCCCCACTCGCGGCGCCCAAATATTTTTTTGTAAACTTAAATTTCGGCGATTTTCATTCAAACTTTAGGAAATTTTACAGATTCGAATGAAATTTAAAAAAACTAAACCTAATCTACTGGCCCCGGTAGCGGCGCCTGAAGGCATAGTAGGGGTCCTCCTCCTCCTCCTCCTCCTTCACGCCGCCGCTGCTACACGCGCCGCCGGTCCACGCGCCGCCGTCGTCCTCCTCCTTAACGCGGCTCGGTCCTGGGCCGTCGTCGACGGTGAGGTCGAAGAAGGGCACGCCCTTCTCCTTGGCGGTCTCGCGCGCCGACCAGGCGCAGGCCGAGGGGCCATCGAGCGGCGGCACGTCGTCCATCGACGTGGCCTCGACGGCCGCCGCAATGGCGTCGTCGTCCGTCCCCGCCTGCGCCGCTATGAGCTCCGCCATGAACGGCGAGAGCTCCAGCTCCGCCTTCACCTTCATCTGCTCCGGCTTCGGCGTTAGCAGAGAGGAGGCGCGGGGGCGAGATGAGGACGAGCGCGAGGACGGCGCCCGCGACGAGGACGCCGTGGAGCACGACGAGGATGGCGTCGCGCACGGCGCCCACTGGTTGGCCGGAGGTGGCGGTGGTGCCCAGGCGGCCGGAGCAGGGGCGGGCGTCGCCGTCAGGAGCGAGCTGCCGTTCGCGATGTGGTTCATCACGAACTGGAGCGTGCGCCCGGGCACGCTCCAGAACGCCTCGCGCCCGGCGACGTTCTTGTCCGTCGGCGCCGGGCCGGGGCCGTCCCAGCGGTTGAAGTCCTCCTCGTAGGCGCGCTGGAACGCCGCCTCGTACCGGCCATGGTTGGCCGGGTTCCGCGGATCCCAGCGCGGGTCCTGACGCTGCTCCGGCGTCAGGTCACGCCAGTAGTGCGCCGCCGCAGTTCGCCCGCTTCAGGGGCTTCATCACCGGCACGCTGTTGACGCCGATGACGAACCCGTGGCAAACGCGCATATCCGGCGGCACCGGATAGCCGTTGTCGCGCAGCGCCTCCGTCTGCTCCTTGAGCAGGGTGCGCGGCGCGAAGCCGTTGGCCGCGGCGCCGCCGGTGCGCCTCCAGGTGCCGGCCATGGAGTAGGAGAGCGGCGGCGGTTTTCGAGTGGAGAAGGAGCGGCGAGGTGAGGGAGAGAGAACGGCGAGGGCGAGAGTGGCGATGAGTGGAGGCCGGCGCGCGCCTTTTATGGCGGCCGGAGAGCGGTGGCATTAACGCTGCTCGCCTCGAAAAGGCGCGCCACATTCACTCCGGCGAGCAGAGGACGCGACGGCTCACTGGCCGCCCGCCGGCCGTGAAAACGAGGAGTCGCCACGCGGTACGCGCCTTTGACGACGCCTTTGACCACGGCCGGGCGTGGCCGTGTCACTGCCAGGCGTGGCCCGCGCGTCGGAGGCGTGCGTTTCCTTCCGTCCGGGGCCGCCCCAAGCCTCCCCAAGTTGAGGGCGTGGGCTGGGCGTGCCGGACACAAAACTGGGCCGCGCCGGACCGAATTCGCGTTTGAGCGCCGCGAGTGGGCACGATTTTGTGTCCGGCACGCCCCAAATGGCTTTGGGCGGCCGTTTAGACGCCCCGACTGGAGATGCTCTTAGTAACAGACCGCAGGCTGGCCCATCGACAGAAAAAACCTAGCCTATTTGCTTCAGGCTGGCCCCACGGTCGTTCTTGCTGTTCGATGGTGAATCGCTTAGCTTGAGGTGTGCTGTCATTGGAGATTGCTACGGTCAACTTTTGATGTCCATTCTTCAAAATTTTGATACTGTAGGTCTGTAGGTAGTACCAGTGAGTAATGACTCCTGTTTTTGTACGTCTACGATCTGTTGAAAAACTACGTTGTATAAAACATCAGTTCAGTGGTGTTTGAACGGTTGAAATTTTTGTGATCTGGTTCTTTTTAGACAAAATGAATTTTTTGCTTATTGTGTGCCCAGGCTTCGACAAATCGTTAGCTCCGCCACTGTTGGTGCGTAGCTTTGTTTTGGATTGATCGCAAGATATCAACTGGTGGCAGCACATAGATCAGAGGCGATAGAGGATTCTTATTGGATCCATATCGACAACATGCGGATTAAGCGTTTTAAAGTCAGCTAAAAACAACTCATATACTTCCTCCCCGTTACGAAAATGACAAATAGATTGGCGAGCATCAAGTTAGATGGGCTGGATAATTGTTCCCACTTGTAGAAATGCCTCATATTTATCTTATTTGTTTGTGCGACTAGCTAATATAATTCAATCTTGTTAATTAGGTCAAGGGGTGTACACGTAAGAAGCTTGCTGCCCCAGTTCGACCTTTCAATGGCACCGGCCGGCTAGTCGCACATACATGCGTATGCTAAGCATGTTCCAAACAAAAACAAAGAGGCAACGAAGTATACACTCCCTCTTCAAATAAACAAACCTGTTAGAAACGAAAATTGGCGCCAACGATACACTCCCTCTTCAAATAAACAAACCTGTTAGAAACGAAAATTGGCGCCAACGATCGAACTCGCCCTGTTGTCTTCTTCGGAGGGTTCTAGACGAAGAAAACACGGCGACATTATGGGTGTAGCGAGGACATTTTAGGCCATCCCGTTGCTCAAGGTGGCATATAAGATTGATGAGAACCGGGTGACCGGAACTCCTTACCGTTGACCAAGCGGCAGCAATCTAGCTGCTCAAGCGTTAGATTGAGATCTGGATTTGAAGAAGAGTTTATAATTGGGTATGCGCATTCGGTCGATACACGTTGCACCGGTCGGAAACTCAGAAGCAGCGTAAATAATCTTTGGTCCAGCAGTATATATACCCCCTTGCTCACCACGATAAGATCATCCACAACTCGAGCACTGCAAGCTTGCAAGAAGTAGTTTTAGAGCTAGCTGGTGAGCTTGCATCTCTCGAGCTGAAGAGGATGGTGATCATGAAGGCGTCTCTTAGGCTTGGCGTGCTGGTGACCTTGGTCCTGGCCGCGCAGGCCATGTCGGCGGCCAAGACACCGCAAGCTACCATGGACGCGGTCGTGAAGGAAGAGGTGCAGAACGCCATCAAGCGCAGCCCCGCCGTCGGCGCCGCCCTCGTCCGGCTCGTCTTCCATGACTGCTGGGTCCGCGTAAGTCCACTACTCAGTTTAGAGCCATGCATGCAGTTAGATAGTTAACCAGTGGGATGCTAGTCTAGCATGCATGCTAGAACTTAAATCCTTGTCCCTGGATAAATTTTATATCAGGGTTGCGATGCATCGGTGCTCCTGGACAAAACGCCGTCCGGCGGCAGCGTGGAGAAGAAGGCGGCCAACAACATCGGCCTGGCCGGCTTCGACGTGATCGACAGCATAAAGGCCAGGCTCCGCGACGTCTCGTGCGCCGACATCATCGTCTTCGCGGGGCGGGAGTCGGCCCGGATCCTGAGCAAGGGCGGCATCGACTACGCCCTGGCGCCGGGCCGGCTGGACGGCGTGGTGTCGTCGGCGGCGGAGGCGGACGCCACCCTCCCGGAGCCGACGTTCAGCTTCCAGCAGCTCAAGGACAACTTCAACCGCACGGCGGGCTTCGACGTGGAGGACCTCGTCATCCTCTCCGGCGCGCACTCCATCGGCGTCGCCCACCGCACGTCCTTCCAGGACCGCCTGGACGCGGCGACGCAGACCCGGTCAACCCGGACTACCAGAAGGCCCTGAAGGTGCGCGTCAAGATCGACGCGATTTTGACGCCCAACCCGACGGAGAAGAACAACATCCGCGACATGGGCCCCTTATTCCGGGCATTCTCCGGCTACAACTCCTCCGGGGTGAACGTGTCCCACCCGGAGGCGGGCGCCCTGGACAACAGCTACTACACCGCCAACCTCCAGAACATGGTGCTCTTCAGGTCCGACTGGGAGCTGACCCAAGACCCCACCAACTTCGCGGGAGAGAAGCTTGTCGAGTACAGGGACAACGCCACGGATTGGAATCTTGACTTCGGCGACGCCATGGGCAGGCTCAGCAGCCTCACTTCCTCTGGCCCCAAGTTCGAGATCAGGGCGAACTGCAGGCGCACCAACGGTGGCATCAGCTCCGACGACGAGTAAATACCGGCGCGCTGATCTACTGCCTAAATATTGGTGCCTTGCTACGGTACAAAAGAAAAATCAAGTTCGGTGGTTTTCAATGTGGAACCCATAAGTGTGAATGTCTACTTACTTTGACACCATGGGTACCTTGTATGTGACAGGGACCTATGAAGTGAATAATAGTGTGTGTTATGTTTGTGTTATGAAGCTGTCTAACTCTTTTCTATTCTTCCTCGGCACTTGTTATCGGTGAACATAGTCATTTGATCAAATTTCAAAGCCCCCCTCCTTTTCATACGTCTCTAGTGTTAGAACTAGAATTTGGACCCAATATGGAGAAGTCCAAATAGACAATTTTTGAAATTTCAAATGACCCATGTGCCTACAATTGGCTCATATTTGAACAGTAGGCTCACGTTACTGTTTTTGATTTTATGTCTTTCTTAGATTTTTTGACAGAGTTCAACTTTAGGCCAAAATTTGAATTTTTTGGCACCCGAACGACCCTAAAGTGTTGTCAAAAAGTTTTCCATAGGGATAGTATGGTAAATACAACACTATGCACTCAAATATATGAAGGAGATATGCCCTAGAGGCAATTAATAAAGATATTTTATTTGTCATATCTCGATTGTTCATAACATGTTTTATACCATGCTATAACTGTATTAAGCGGAAACATTAATACACGTGTGGTACGTAAACAACCAGGTCCCTAGTAGGCTCTATTTAACTAGTTCATTGTGCAATTGATGATCGAGTTTTCCCGGTCATGTGACATTGATGTCAGTTGACAATGGAGTCATATAATTGGGAGAATGATGTGATGGACACACCTAATATTTGTAGGACGTAGTCATTACGCCTTCGACCGTGAGATCAATTTTAATCGCTATTTCTGAAAGATACTTTGATTGCATCAAACGTCATATCTTACATAGTGTGACAATAAAGGTATCCCTCTCGGGTATCGGAAGGAAGTATGTTGAGGCGAGGGATCAAGAGCGGGATTTGCCAATCCACATAGCAGGATAGATACTCTGTGCCCACTCGGTGAGATTACATCAATGAGTTTGCAAGCATGTGACTAGGTCACGGGGATGTAATATCACAGACGAGTAAAGAATAATATTGTCGGTAACGAGATCGAGCTAGGTATCACGATGCCTGAGATCGAGTCTCGGATAAACTAAGTATCGCCTGACAAAAGGTTTAAGACTTAACGTCTAAGGTTCGAACGACAAAGTTATTCGTAATGCACAGGGGCTAATATGGGTATCCACGGCCCCGCTATTAGTCATTGATCGGAGAACGGGTCTCGATCATGTCTGGAGTATTCTCGAACCGCAGGGTATCAAGCTTAAGGGGAGTGACGCTTAAAATAGATTGGACACATAAGAGAAAATAGAAGAGAGCCCCGGAAGCGTTTCGGGACACATCCGATGGAGATCGGAGGGCGACGAAATAGTTTTCGGAGATGGAATAAATTGGATAAATTGTGTTTAATATTAATTAATGTAATTAATAGTTAAATACATTTTTATTTATTTATTTTCGGATTTTTAGGTAGCCCCAATTCTAAATGGGCCAAACTTTTGGAAGAAAGGCCCAAAGGGGGGAAACTTCCCCCCAAGTGGGGCGCACCAAGGGAGGTGGCCGGATGGGCCACATGGGGCCCATTTGGGGCCGGCGCACCATGCTGGTGTGGGATTTAGTCCCACACCGCCCGTCCAGCAAGGTTGGCAGCCTCCCTCCACCTATATAAGGAGGTGCCCATGCCTTGGAAAAACACACCAGAAATTCCTCTTTCTCTCACCTTGAGCGTGACTCCGCAATTGGGGTAGCGCTTGGGTTGAGGTTTTCTCCACCATACGCACACCGCCGTGCTGCTGGTCTTCGGTCCAAGTCTTCTACTTCCGCTGCTTGGCTGGATCGGAGCCCGGAGGTCGTCTTCTTCACCGTACGCTTGTGACCCCCTGCGAGGCACCACGCTTAGGGTGCTTGGAGGTTATCGTCTTCACGGCCTCGAGGTCGGCTACGTCGGCTTCATCGACAACGCTTGTGCGGGAGCGTAATCCCCGTTTTTCGGTCTACAAGGGTATGTATATCGTCTTCCTCCGTATATCGTATATCTGCATAGTTATAGATTTTGGCTAGTTTAAGGTTATCGTTCGTTGTTAGGATTTTTTTTGTTTTCTGCCTACGATCCCCTTCAATATACATATTTTTTGAACTGTTATTCTCTTTAGTGCACAATATTCGCAATTTGGTGAAATTGTGGACCTTGTAGATGCTGTTCATTTGAATAATGAAACAGACAAGGTCAAATGGACAGTTGGCACTTCTGGTTGTTTCAAAGTCAAAGATCTTTACCTTCATTTGAGAGCTGGAGGGATTGTCCCTTACAAATTTCTCTGGAAGGTCAAGATGCCCTTGAAAGTGAAGATTTTTGTGTGGCTTTGCATCAAAAACAGAATACTGACGAAAGACAACCTTCTCAAGAGAGGCTGGACTGGAAACTCCCAATGCCACTTTTGTAGCGGTGAGGAAAGCATGGATCACTTGCTCTTTTGATGCCCGCTGTCTAAACTGGCCTGGCAAATTGTGGGATGTGCGCTTGGTCTTCCTCGTTTGCCTCTTAATGTGGAGGACATGATGGGAGCCTGGCTCACAACTTTCCCAGCCTCATTCCGCAATCTGGTTATGTTAGGAGCGGCAGCAGTCTGCTGGACTGTTTGGAAAACTCGAAACGAAGCTTGTTTTCAGAAAAAAAAATCCTAATGATCCAGCTGCTGTAGTTTATAGAATCTGTGGTATGATAAATGACTGGGCTTTGATGCAGAAAAACCAAGGACAAGAAGAGCTTGAAGCCGGCGTGACAAGAATCCAGTTGGTGCTACGCGAAGCATTTTCGAGGATGCATGGTTGGAACTTCCGCCCCAGGTTGACGAACCGATGTGTTTTGCTCTGGCCGTGGAGTTGTTCTGCTCCGTTCTTGGGGAGGTTTCCGCCAGTATGTTGGTGTTTGGAAATTTCCCGAGCCTGTTGTTGGGAAAAACGAACTTCCCGTTCTTTTACTTTTTAGCTTCTGCCTTTAGTTTACTTTTACTTGTTGTAATGAACTGGCGGTTTCTTTATATGAAATTGACGAGACGCTCGTTTAGTTAAAAAAAATGGTACTCCCTCCGATCCATAAAAAATGTCGGGAGATGTGAAGAAATTTGTACTAACTCAGTGATATTCCACGACAATCTTTTTGGACCGGAGGTAGTATAAGTAGAGGTATGAAGAGGTTAAGAGTGGTATATTTATAAGTTCAGTTTTTGTAATGACATTCTCTAATATGTGAATAGCAAAATGGCATAGATCCAATTAGCCTGGTACAAAACCATGCATTTCAACTACTCGTACTTGGAGTTTTTGAGCAATCGAAAGGGATAGTGTATGTCTCAAAATACTGCCTACCATGTGAGTGCATAAACCAAGCGACTAAGCGAGTAGGTGTTTTCTACTGGTTACTCCGCTCTTAATTATAAGATGCTTTTCAAGTATTTGAATGCGGTTCAGCGTCAAGATTAACCCATTTTTATTCGTATATACTTTGCACTGAATTATCTAAAACATTTTATAACTACGTGGGGTACTTTTACTATAGTACTACGAAGATTAGAGAAAGTTACAATTAAATTAAGTATGATGCTTAGCACTAACTTTGGGGATTTAGTAGGGAGTGAGATCATCATGGCGAGATTAGATCCAAAATGCCTAACTATTCCTCAAATTGACTAAAATAACAAAACTAGGGCCTCTTCGCAATTCGCACCACCACCACCGCCCACCTCCAGATCCATCCGGCCGTCATCGTGGTCTTCCTCCTCCGCCCCGCGACGGCGAGATCCCCGCCGCCTCGCCCTGTACTCCGTCGAGAAGATCATCGAGGAATTCGCCATGGACCTCTCCATGAACCCCTTCTCGTCCGGCACACGCCTCCGGTGAGCCTCCTCGGATCGCGCCCGCCCTACTCCCTCAGATCCGCTGCTTCGTGTAAACTGATCTTGTGGCGTTGCTGCAGGGACATGATACGGGCGATACGCGCGTCCAAGACGGCCGCCGAGGAGCGGGCGGTGGTGCGGCGAGAGTGCGCGGCGATACGGGCGGCCATCAGCGAGAACGACCAGGACTACCGGCACCGCAACATGGCCAAGCTCATGTTCATCCACATGCTCGGCTACCCTACCCATTTTGGCCAGATGGAGTGCCTCAAGCTCATTGCCGCCGCGGGGTTCCCGGAGAAGCGCATCGGCTACCTTGGCCTCACGCTGCTGCTCGACGAGCGGCAGGAGGTCCTCATGCTCGTCACCAACTCCCTCAAGCAGTATCCACCTTGCTCGTCTATGCTTACTTTTGTCACTGCTGTTCTGTGCTATTGACCTATTGTTCTATCTTGACAATGGTATGCCGAGCTTTGAGTAATCACCAGTACTTAACGTGGGCAGAGATCTTAACCACTCCAACCAGTTCATCGTGGGGCTTGCACTCTGTGCCCTGGGGAACATTTGTTCCGCCGAAATGGCACGTGATCTAGCGCCTGAGGTGGAGAGGCTGTTGCAAACTAGGGAACCAAATACGAAGAAGAAGGTACACTGACCATACTTTAGTCTCTTTTCAAGATTATTTTGAGCACTATGGCAGTATTTCCATTCCAGTATTGTTGTTTCCACATATGATAGTGTTATTATTTGGATGCCTCAAGCTTGCAATGATTCTTCCATCATTTAACCCTATCATAAGGACTGTAGAAGCTCGCGTGAGTATATGATATCGGTAGTTTAGCATCAGCAGATTTGCACTTGAACATCATTTCTTAACTTCTGGGGTGTTCTGATCAATTCTATCATTATCCGAAGCTTACAATATGCGCATTTCCTATGCTTGCTGTTTTCAAACTGGCGAGCTATTTTTTTTCTGGTCAGTCTTGAAATTTGTGTTGAGGAGTACTATTGTTGACTTAATAGCACTCATGCTTGTAGGCTGCCTTGTGTTCTATACGAATTGTAAGAAAAGTTCCAGATTTGGCGGAGAACTTCATGGGTTCTGCTGCATCATTACTCAAGGAAAAACACCACGGACTTCTCATATCTGCTGTCCACCTCTGCACAGAACTATGTAAAGCAAGCAGAGAAGCATTGGAGTACTTGCGAAAGGTATGGTGCTATTTTAACCATCAGAGTCTTTCCCAGTCCCTGCTTCAGATCATTCATTCGGTGATGCATTGACAGTTTGACACAGTAATATCATTTTACATCATCGCTATAATATTGTCATCATTGTTTTGTATCATTACGTTCGTACGCAGTGTTGTGTTCATCAAAGACGCAGAAAATTCTTGTATTCCCCTCTTTAATTAAATTTTTAAACATTCTTGTTAGATTGTACTTGCAAGAATATTGCACATATTTATATATATTTGCGGCAATATTTGTTTAAGTATTCTGATAAAATCTCGCTGTTTCAGCATTGTGTCGAAGGTTTGGTCCGGATACTGAGAGATGTGTCCAACAGTTCGTATGCTCCTGAATATGACATTGCTGGCATTACGGATCCATTCTTGCATATCCGAGTTCTGAGACTCATGCGGACGTTAGGTCAAGGGGATGCGGACTGCAGTGAGTATGTGAATGATATTCTTGCCCAGGTGATCTCTTCATCCTTGGTTTTACACGCAATACAAAATTTCCGTTCAAAGTACATACACTCTCATCAATTCAGTGACTAGAAATTTGGTTATTAGAAGCTACTCCCTCCGTTCCTAAATGTAAGATGTTTTAGGTATTACACTTGTGGTCTAGATACGTACTCAAATGAGTGAACATGCACATGAAATATGTCTAGATACACTTGTGTACATGTGAATGTGGACAAAGTCTTAAACATCTTATATTTGGGAACGGAGGGAGTACATATTAGACCATTAGCCACATGCTGTATATCAAAATAGCCTCTCTCAATCGGATGAGTCCTTGCAGTTTATAAGTTTTTTTTTTCTTGAACCTGCACCACCTAAGTGAGTGTCATTTTCATTAGAAAAAACTGGCATTTTATAAGTTGCTTTAGAAATTCTTCCATTTAGGTCTTGCTTGGAGTACTGTTTATGCATGAATTCTAGAACATCTGTAACATGACTGTTTTTCCCTCATTGTGTTATCTTGTAGTAACATGTTTCTACGTCATCCATTGCACTTATAAAATGCCAGTTTTTTCTAATAGCGAGTAGTGCATAGTTGCATTTTATAAGTTGCATTTTCTTAATCTTATAGCGAGTAGTGCATAGTTGACACTTGACACTCGTAATGGATTTCCAGGTTGCAACGAAGACAGAGTCAAACAAGAATGCTGGAAATGCTATTTTATATGAGTGTGTTGAGACCATAATGGGCATCGAAGCTACTAGTGGCTTACGTGTGCTGGCAATTAACATATTGGGTAGATTCTTGTCCAACCGTGATAATAATATAAGGTCAAATTTCTCTTCTCTTGGACAACTAATTCGCGCTGTAGATTATTTGTAGTTTTATGGGTAATTTGTGAATATGGAGTTCTGACTTGTATCTGTAGTAGATGCGCATATTTCCAACCACTATTACTTTCGGGTGATTATGAATACAATTGTTCTCGAATATCAGGAATGAATAGAGCACTTGCATCATTGAGTTGTTTCTTACTAGTAAAATATTATACCATCTCCTAAATGACAGACCCAGTGCATAGAGGCTCCCACACAAGGTGGGGTCTGGGGAGGAATTATAGGAACCTAGTCTTTCCCCTGCAAAGTGCAATGCAGAGAGGCTGGTTCGAACCCAGGACCTCTTGGCACAAGTGGAGAGGACCTCACCACTGCACCAAGGCCTGCCATCAAAATATTATACCATCTCCTGTAAATATAATAAGTTGAGTGAGTTGAGTGACCTATATGGCACACATTTGGAGCTCTATATTTGATATCTATCATCATATCTGGTTTTAGTTCAGTTGTTTGTTTCCCTGCAACTGTCAATTGATATTGTTGGTCAAAACTTCGAGCCACTGTCTATTCTGGTGGCCCAAGATGAGTCTGTCTAAAACTCTCCCTTATCTCTTCATTCATATTGTGTAAGTACTGCCCAAAGCAGTGTATCCCGCTAATAGGTAAATTTCATCCTATGTCTCGATAATAGTTGTTTTATATAGATCTCTGACCTCTATATAGTTATAATTAACCTCATCTGTTATAATCTGGACCCACTACGATCAGCAGGTCATATGTTGTTGTCCCATGTAGACGAATGCAGAGGCTTCTTTTTCTCTTGTTGTAATAGTGTAATAGATAACCGATACTTACTTTGCATACGGTGTTTCCAGATACGTTGCTCTAAATATGCTTATGAAGGCCATGGCAGTTGACACGCAAGCAGTGCAAAGGCACAGGGCAACAATACTAGAGTGTGTCAAGGTAATCGAGCGTGGAACTCTATGGTATATTATGCTTAGGTTTATTTTCTTTCTTCTGGATGAGTAAACAAAATGCTCATACGTGTACAAGTTTGAGATAAACTTCACCTATGCTTGTTTGTGGGGCATGTCTTTTATTTTCTGTATCTATTGATAAGATAGACATAACTAGTGCATAATGACGAATATAATTTCCCTGATTCACCTTTTCTTCCAAGGCTAGGCTCTTTTCTGTTCTTACATGTATGCCTTCCTTAAGTGACACGTGTAACAAGAGAAAGATGACTACACCATATTTCTTACATTTGTCACCTTCCCTCCCCTTCTGGGCTATAAAAACTATTCAACCTCCGAGGAAGCAACTGTGTATATTATCCTCCTGACAATCAAAAAGCCTTGTTGGCATATTATGAACTTTTTTTTATTGCATCTCAGCCTGTTTAGGGGTGTGCTACCCACCTGTTACTTGCTTGTTACTGGATTCCTAGTTCCTTCTCTTGTCCACTTAAATATTTAATCCGTATGCACTCTCAGGATGCAGATGTCTCTATTCGCAAAAGGGCTCTTGAACTCATTTACCTACTCGTCAATGATACCAATGTAAAGCCTTTGACAAAGGAGCTTGTTGATTACCTAGAAGTAAGTGACGAGGACTTCAAGGAAGACCTCACAGCAAAAATATGCTCAATAGTTGAAAAGTAAGTCCTGGCACATTCATCATCTCTACCGACTTTTGGGAAAACATATGCTTTGCTATTCTGTAGTTGCTCCAAACGTTGTTTGTACATCCACTGTTGTTACATATATCTTGCAACATTATTGACCATAAATGTTCAGAAATAGATGATGTATTTTCCTTGTCGTACTTGCAATTTCTTCTGCCAACAAAATTTCTTTCATGCAGTGCTATTTAGCAGGCTAAAACATCAGCTTTTGCGTTCAAAATTTTGTGTTTTGGTATTTTTCACGCCCTTTGGCAATCACGTTATGCTTTTATTCATTCTTTACCCCCTAACTATTGCTTAACTACATCAGATGTGAATTATCAATTTATTTTTCCATACCTGTCCTGTTGATCTACAACCCTTTTCTCTCTTCTTGATTTGCAAAATATTAACAGGTTTCTAATTCTAATAGGTTTTCTCAAGATAAGCTGTGGTACCTAGACCAGATGTTCAAGGTTTTATCTCTGGTATGTAACAAACTAACAACTATGAGCCCTTTTCCCCTTAAATGAGCCCAATAAGGAATATGCAAATTTACACTATACCCTTCTATATCCACAGTCTGGAAACTTTGTGAAGGATGATGTATGGCATGCTCTTGTAGTTCTAATAAGCAATGCATCTGAACTTCAAGGATACTCAGTCAGATCGTTATACAAGGCATTGCAAGCATGTGGTGCGCAGGTATGGAGACATAATTAGTATTCTTTCTAAATTATGTGATTGAGTTTCATCCTATCTGATGCTCATGAATCTCATCTACTTTGAATTAATTAGGAAAGTTTAGTTAGGGTAGCTGTTTGGTGCATTGGTGAATATGGTGAGATGCTGGTCAACAACATTAGTATGCTGGATGTTGAGGAACCAATCACGGTGAGTTGAAAATCCTTGCCAGCCATCATAATTAGTTGACATATTTTCTGCTGAGAAATTACTATGCGATGAGAACTTCATTTTGTAGCATTACATATTCTTGTTTACTTTTCACACACAAATTAGTGCATCCACTGTTCTTGAACTGCTCCGCATTTAGTCCATATTCAAGGCTTATAAGGAGTAGCTCTTGGATATACTTATTTGTTCTCACTTCATCTTCGAGAACATCTTGAAAAATCACCTATATTAGCTGTATCAGTTGTCACCAGGAAAGTTGCTTGATCATTCATTTGGCCACACATCTGCATAAATGTTTCACTCTTTACTCTTTAGAGCATTGCAGCATGCCAGTTCAGTTCATTAGTTCGATCTTTTCCCAGTGGATGCTATCATTTCTCTGTATTTCATTTGATAGAATGCTCTTCATTTATATTATTGTCAAACGGCTTGGCCAATGCCTGAACTTGTTCAGGTAACAGAATCTGATGCGGTGGATGCTGTAGAGCTAGCTCTTAAACACTACTCTGTAGACGTTACCACACGGGCTATGTGTCTTGTTGCTCTTTTGAAGCTTTCTTCGCGATTTCCACCAACTTCAGAGTAAGCAGTCATATGACTTGACATTGCATTATTGTCGGGTTACCCACTATATTGTGCGCATGAACCATCAGTGCTTACTGCTTAACGATTATACAATATGTTTGTACAAAGAAAGGCAATTGATGGCAACTATTATGGTGAAAATTTTGCAAGCTTACATTCTCATTTCTTTTGGCTTAATAACCATGGCTAGTTGAATTTCTTATGAACTGGTTTCTTTTTCATAAGCCTAATGAATAAAAGTAAGTGTTGGTGACATTATTAGTTAACTACAATCGTAGATTCACTGTTCAACTGACTTTACCTTGGTTGACAAACATACAATTTCAATGCTGGAGCTTCAACTTTGCTGAAAGCCTGATTTGTTAACCACGTTTTCCAAATTTCTGTTTGTGTTATTTTTTATTGTATCCCTTGGAGCATATATATTTGTGTATCTGTATTTGTATATGCTTTTTCTTTGTCTATCACAAAGTGATTTTGTCACATTATGTTGCCAGGAGGATACAGGAAATTGTAGTGCAGAATAAAGGGAATACTGTGCTTGAGCTACAGCAAAGATCAATCGAATTTAATTCCATTATACAAAGACACCAGTCTATAAAGTCGGTGACAGCTTTTAACAATCATTGCTCAAATCTGCACTAGTATCATAGTTGTTTTCATAGAATAATATGTTTATCTTGTGACTGCTGGTGTGCGTGCAGATCATCTTTGCTTGAGCGGATGCCTGTATTAGATGAAGCTAGTTATTTGATGAAGCGAGCCGCTTCTTCACAAGCGACTGTTTCATTAACTAAATCTGCTCCAGCAGCCACTCCCGGAGGCTCCCTTAAGCTTCCAAATGGTGTAGCAAAACCACCACCAGCTCCATTAGCTGATTTACTTGATTTAAGTTCTGATGATACTCCAGCGACTACTTCTGCCCCTACTGCAGCACCTAATGATTTCCTACATGATCTTTTGGGCATTGACCTGACTGATTCATCTAGTGCAGGTTTGGACTCTATTATCTCGTTTCATACATAATTGCTTCTTATGCTTCTGTGTTAGCACTAATGAAGCAAGTAATGCTTTATCACCAATCTAGTGGTCCTGGTTCCTCACATTTAGTACTGATTTTGACAGTCATGCATATTGGATGAGGGATTAAGCATACCTGAATATGATCTTTCTTAGAATGGCTCAGTGTCGTGTCAGTTCTTAGAGCATCACTAGTAGTGCCCTCAAACCCTCAAACCCTCATAGCAATTTAAGGGTTGAGAATTGGCATTTTTTGGCACTTTTAAGGGTTGAAAAACAGGGGCAAAGACTAGAACCCTCAAACCCAACCCTTATAACGGGAGGGTTCCGTTATAAGGGTTGGGTTTGAGGGTTCTAGTCTTCGCCTCAACCCCAACCTCTAAAACTGTCATTTGACATATCACAAGTATCACTACAAAAACACAATCAACCTTCAAACATACTAGGAAATGAGAATCATTGATGCATGGTTTAATAGTTTACATCACAAAATCATCATCTTCCCCCTCTCATCGGCACCATCACCAAAAAATTGCACCTCGGCGCCATCTTCTAGACCACTTCCACGTCCATCAAACACCCTTTCTTCGGAGTTGTCCACACCGCCATCGCCACCACCACTCATCGGAGTGTCAACTCGAAAAGTAGAGGACGCACCACGGAACATCCTCTTCCTCTCCGCGATGTCCTCCTTGTAGTCCTTCCACCATTGCAATTGGTCTTCATCCATGTCCTTCTTGGACATCATCATGTGCTCCTTCTCTTCCACCATGAGTTCTTTCCATACCTTTGCTTCTTTGACCTTGATCATCCTCTCCTCCAAGTCGGCCTTGCGCTTTGCTTCTTCACGCTTTGCTTCAACTTGTGCAAGCTTGACCTCTTTCTTCTTCTCGGTGATAAGAAGCTTTGTCTCCAATGTCTTCGTTGTCAATGCCTCTCTTGACTTCATCATATGCTCCATCTTCTCCCTTAGGCTTGACGCCTCTCCATCCATCTTCACCCTTAGCTTGGCCTTCTTGGTTCCCTTGGGCTTGCACAAGTTCCTCTCCTCCTCGTCACTATCATCCATCTTAAGCATTGCCGACTTCTTGGGTGCGGTTTCTTGATCCCTCAACTTCCACTTGTCATATGTTTGAAGAATTGCCCAAGCATGCTTAAATGGGAATGGTTTGCCCTTGGAAGCGGCCATCTCCTTGTACCTCAAGCCGGCAATTGTCTCCTATAAACCCACCAATAGCATAGTAAACACACATAAGAACCTAACAATAGCATAGAAAATCAAAATAGGTGTGAAAATACACATATGTACTCACATAGTCACTCTCCACGGTTCCACTAGGCGGTGCATCCCTCACTTAGTCCATGGCCGCACTCCAACGAGCACATGCGGGCTTCATCAACTCCCACCGGCCTTGAAGCGACCGGTATGTGCGAGAGATGAACCCACTATTCTTCGGCTTGATCTTGCAATAGGTGTCCTCGATGCGTTGCCAATAGCGTTTACCGGTTTGATCGGTACCGGTGCCTGCATCCATCCCCACAGCTGCCCAAGCACGAACCAAAAGAATATCTTCCGCCTCGGTATAGTTTGTCGAGCGCACGGCGGGGCGGGCAACGGCGGCGAACGCCTCCTCCTCTATCTCGGTCACATCCTCCTCATCATCCCCTTCCTCCTCGTCATCACCAACCCTAAAGGGTTCTAGAGGAGGAGCCCCGATGTCCACCTCCGCGTCTTGGAGCATGTCCATGAACGACGTCGACGGTGCGGGCATACCGTCGAGCACCTCGTGTGCGACGGGCGGAGGGTCGGGGATGGCGGCCGCGGGCTTCTTCCTCGCCTTGGGCGCGGCCTTCTTCGCGGCCGCGGCGAGCTTGGCACCCTGTGGCCCAGGACCAGCCACCTTCCGCCGGCTCTTGGCCGGGCCGGGGCGAGGGAGGAGGCGGCGGCCGGGGCGAGGGACGCCTGCGGCGGGACGACGTGCTGGCCAGCACGTCGCCGCTTGGCGCCGATGTGGGTTGCGGCGACCACGGAGGCGACCTGCGCCTTGCTCGGGGCGGCCTGCTGGGCGACGGAGGAGGCGGGCGGGGCGAAGGAGGAGGCGGGCGGGGCGGCGGGGGCCTCCATGGCGCGCGGCGGCCGGCGGCTGCGGGCGCGGTGGCGGCGGGAGGAAGGGGATGGGCTGAAAATTCCCTCCGCGCGTGGAGGAAGGGGAATACGGGCTCGGGCTGTTGACCCTCTCCAACCCTCACTTTTAGAGGTTGGGAGGGCGGCCCGGGGTCCAACCTCTAATTTTTTTTAGGGGTTTAGGGGTTTAGGGGTTCTAGTCTACGCGTTTATTTCGTTCCAACCGTAAAAAAGCAGTTATTTTTAGGGGTTTGGGGGTTTAGGGGTACTACTAGACATGCTCTTAGCTAGTTTGAGCTATCCTAAACAGACCCTCATGTTGATTCTTAGCTATACACTTGTACTGTTTTTAAGAACATTGCCGGGCCGAGTCTTGCTTATGAGGTTATTTCTTGTTTATGTTAAGGTGGAGCTCCATCTGCAAGTACAGATATTTTGATGGATCTTCTATCTATTGGTTCATCTCCTGTACAAAATGGCCTGCCAACAACATCGACCGTTATCTCTCCTGGCCAAGGTAAAGTAATTGTATTGATAACGTTTGCATCTTCCACCCTGTCTGCCATCCATGCTTACTTATCTAGCACTATGCGGCAGTGACTAAACATGCTTCTGCAACACCTCAAGTTTTCGATCTTCTTGATGGTTTGGCCCCAAGTACACCACTTCCTGGTCCACTCCGCTCCTATCACTTGATTATCTAGTAGCTTCCTAATCATGAGGAAATTAACAATTACTCTACTTGCTTGCTTACCAGATGAGAACACAGCTTACCCGCCAATCACAGCTTTCCAGAGTGCAACTTTGAAGATCACCTTCAATTTTAAAAAGCAGCCTGGAAAACCTCAGGAGACTACAATGCATGCCAGCTTTACAAATTTGACGTCTGCTACTTTGACAGATTTCATGTTTCAGGCAGCTGTACCAAAGGTAGTATCTCTGAAGTTTGAACTGGTGCTTTGTGCTCACCTCTGATACTAAACCTTTTTCAGCAATGGATTTATTCATAACAAAAATATGTGGGTGCACATAGGAACTTAAGAACTAACTATAATTGGTCTAGTTTAGTTTCTGTGATAAATCTAGAATTAGTGAACTTGAATTTTGTTGGGTCAAAAGCCATCTAGTGATTGGTAATTTATTTATCTTTCACATACTCCCAATTTGTGAAGCATCATCATGCTGGTTGATATGCAGTTCAGTTTACGTTTCGGGTTTCTTCAAGGTCATCTGTTAAAATGTTTGACTGAAATTGTTTGCAAATGACAAGGGGGTGACACTTTTTTGTGATGGTATTTGTGTGAAGTGTCCTAATTCTCTTTACTAGGTATTTTTCAAATACCACAGATCGATAGTTCATTTTTCTGTTCAAATCTTCATTTCAGTTCATCCAGTTGCGTTTGGACCCAGCTAGCAGCAGCACCCTTCCGGCCAGTGGGAATGGTTCAGTTACACAAAGCCTCAGTGTCACTAATAATCAACACGGACAGGTATTGGACAATATGCCCTTAAGAAGGTGTTATGAACCTTTTCTGGTTTTCTTTGACTAGTGGTGTTTTCATAAGCTTGAAATAACCTATGTCACTAGTAACTCAGTTTTTGCATGGTCCTGCCAAAGTTTTATAAACCAAGATGCCACCTCGAACATGCCCCACACTCTATCCTTGGTATCATTGATCTGTCATTTGGTTATATTTCAGCTCTTTTAGTAGATTTAATGGTTGATGGTCATCCACTTATCAACTACGCTGCACGGATACGTGGTCTGAAGCTCGTGTCCGTGTCGGATACCGTACCCGATACGGATTCCACTCGGATACCAGTTCGATACGTACCGGCGAGGTATCCCTAAATAAACCATTTAACAAAAATGTTGGATACCTTTTGGATACGTATCCGCCCTAAAACGGACACGGTCCAGCCCAGGTAAGTCACCATGCCCTACTCCATCCCGTGCACTCTCGGTCATTTTCACTCCCTCCCCGACCCCGCCCACATCCCAGACCTAGCCGCCTCTCTTGGCCGCCCAGATCGAGCAGCCGGCGGCGACCTTGCCATCCGTCTCCGGCCGTACGGCGACCGAGCACTGCAACAATCTAATGGCAGAGGAGCAGCAACCTACAAATCTTAAGACTCCACTATGGAGTCATGTTGTTGTTTTAGAGAAACAAACGGGTGGGGGTAATGCCAAATGGAAATGCAATTACTTTGGTCATGTAGGCACCTCTAGCTACTCGAGAGTGCAAGCTCATTTATTTATTGATTGATTTACAAACATATCAAAACGTATCCTTGTATCGACGCATTTTCAAAAAGTCGTATCCCCGTATCCGTATCGGCCCGATACCGATACACGTATCCGTATCGGTGCCGCTTAGCTTATCAATAATGAAACAAACGTCTACTCAAAGTGAAAATATACTGTACTTGTAATACTAGGTGCCGGATGTTGTGTGTGTGAATTCATAATTGACTAGGTGGGTCATTTGTTGATTAGCAAAAGTACATGGGTAGTTGTCAGTTGGAACATCTGTCCACATGTTCCATAACACCATCTTTAATGTATCATCAACGCTATCGTTTGTTCTCTGTCGCGCCAATCAGTTGTACCTTCTATGTTTGTTGGTGTTTTTCTAGAGTCGTATGCAGTCCAATGCTTCATACAGTGACAGGGAAGCACACAACCCATTACTAGTGTCCTATAGCCAACCCTATCATCTTCCCTGTAGAATGTGGACGACTGAATAAATCACAAACAGGGTCCTTGGAACGTGATGATTCTTTCATAGACTTGAATTGTGCTGCGAGCTTGTCGTTCTCTTTTGTTTCCTTGCGATTGTAATGTGTGATTTTGAATTGCTTCCTCTCCACAGAAACCACTTGCGATGCGTATCCGGATTTCTTACAAAGTGAACGGCGAGGACAGGCTGGAGCAAGGGCAAGTCAGCAATTTTCCTGCAGGGTTGTAGTGCCACCCGTGTCTATAATGTTGTGATAGTTCTTTCGGTGTGCTGCTGGCAAAGGCGAGATTTCCCTTTTTTTCTAGCCAATTTCTCCCCCTTCCGCTTTGCCTATTAGTGAGTTCTGTACACTAGCAGTTGGTTTTTTGCCATTTATCCTCACCATATTGTATAGTAGCTGGCAGCAATTAATGACATATATCCAAGTTTTGCCAAGATGTATTCATACAAAACTGTAAATTACACCTGGAGGATAACCGAAATTTTCAGCCTCCCGCTCACTACAGGCAGCAAATCTCCGTGTTGTATTTTTGTACCATGCGACTCTTCAATGTAAATTATTTGTTTTTGTTTAATCGAGCTCGTGGCCTCAGCACTGTCATGCATGATGGGCCTTGGCTATCTGTTGGGAAGTTTTTCTACATTTGCACTGGTATTTTCCGAACCCATTTGAAGTCCACAATCCAACCGGTTTATTCAGCGCAGGTTGAACAGTGCTAAGTATTCAGGTTCAATGTTTTTTTTCCGAGATTGTTTCAGGTTCAATGTTGAATCGGCAGCTTACCATCTTCACACTTTTTTCTTTATTATTGTGGTATTCCTTGCAAAGTCGGGTGTAGAATGATAACTTTCGCTAGCAATGCACGTACGAACTTGGTCCTGATATGATATGATGCACCTCGAGTCTTTGTGGGTGCTCCATTAACGGAAGTACTGGACCTTGTTTTCGGGTACATATCCTTCCTGTGAAAGTTGGTGCCCTGTCCATGATCCTCCTTCATCAAACTCAGTGTCAGACTGGCTGCACGCTTCAATGCGATAGGGTACGGTAGCATCAAGCACCACCACTCCAGAATAGTTGCTTCCGCTACTGCCGTAGCAACAGCCTTTTACTGCCACTTTTGTCACCCCATTTCTCTGTCGAACTAATGCTGGCGCGCATTATTGCATTTGTCACCTTCGGATTAATTCGTAGCACACACAGGGGCACACATGCTGATGTGTGCTAGAGCGGTGTGCCTCTGCATTGTTGTTGCTAGTACTCTTATTTTGGAATACAATCCTCTTTGAGGAAAAAGGAAGATCATAACCCGTTGCAAGCAAAGTTCTCCATTGCAAAAAAAATTTAAAAATTCTCCATTGTTGTTGTAAAAAAGAAAGTTCTCCATTGCAAAAAGAAGAAGACATGTTCTTTTGCCAAAAATAAATAAATTATTTTGGGTTGTTCAGACAACCTTTTATCCATTTCGGACACCTGTTGCACCTCATGAGTAGAACAAGCTTTTCAGTTTTCACGGCAGCGACTAGCAAAATCAAGCAAAAAAGAAAGAAAGCATGTTGTATCGACGCAAAGCATGTCGCGACATGTGGCATGGTGGTTTTTATGTCTTCTATGTAGGGCTAGACATAAAGCTCGAAGCTCGACGAGCTTAATGAGCGCTCGGTAGCTTGACTCGTTTGAGCTCGGCTCGTTTTTTTAATGAACCGAGTTGAGTAACAGTTTTAGCTCGTTAACACTAACGAGTTAAACAATCAATCTAACGAGTTTCACGAGCTACTCGTTAAGCTCGTTAGTATCGTCGCATCAGGCGCAAATATGCATGGTTGGCCTTATAGTGTATCCCATCTAACGTTAATATGCAAATAGCCCATGAGGAGAACCAAAAATCTTCTCTATATGGACGAATTTTTTTTGTTGCTCCTGATGCTTGCTTGATAGCTTACTTAATGTTGGATATCCTCCTCATGTGGGCTGTGAGGAGATGACCATTTGAAGCCTTTCAGGCGGCTCAAACAGGTGCAGAAGCCCAAGACCCATTAGGGTTATGACCAAGGGTCATTTTGGACATTGCACATGATGGATGGGGGAAGATAAGCCTCCCAACCAGCCTCCACAAGGAGAAGTGAATACAATCTAGGATAGCCTCCATTGGAGAAGAAAACCAAGAGAGAAGGGAAGAGGAAGAAGTTGAAGGAAGAAGCTTGAGATCAAGCACGGGCCCTGCCCACAAGGTCGTGAAGTCCAGATCCACTACCTTGTCTCCTTCAAGCTGTGATTCCACCATCTTTGGTGAGATTGTTCCAATCCCTAGATCTTGTGCCCCAAATCTTGTTGTAAGAGATCCCCTAGTGCTATCTAGGGAAGAATCTGTTGTATCCCGCTCTGATAATAGTGAAAGAAGATTTGGGTGGTTTCGGCCCGTGGTTTTTCCTCTCACCTTGAGAGGTTTTCCACGTAAAAAGATTGGTGTCCATGTGTGTTGATTTCTGCTGCTGTTCTGCTGTTCTGAGAGTACTCTACCCACCATAGACACTGTCTACCCTTGGGTGCGAGTTTCTCTTCTTAGGACAGGCACTGTCTACCCGCAGGGACGGAGCTCCCGTTCAAGCGCTGGTGTCAGCTGACACCAGTGACTTGCTCCGTTTCTTTTAATGGCCTTAAAGATTTATTGTGTCTGACACCAGTCCAAAACATTGACTGACCCCAGTCCAGCTGGGTAAGAGTAAATTAGCAGCCCAATTACTACAGCCTTAAATAATTATAATTACAATAAAGAAGAGATAGCAGCCCAAAAGGCCACAACGCAACGCTTAGACTCCTACGCACATACGGTACACGTATACACAACCATATGCACATCGGCCAGAACGACGCACGCCTCTTCAGCTGACTCAATCGCTGGATCCTAAAAAAAGCCTTCGCCTAATTGATCTCTAATTCCTCACTTCCAAATCTCAATCGCTCTCTCCCGGTGATGCCAGCCGGCCGGCGGCCAAATAATTAGTCCCCCCAAGTCCAGGTTGCCGGATCGCTAGTGCGAGCCAACGAGGTACGTCTTCGCCCGTTCGTCGGATCGCAGTCTGCATCATTCAGCCAAAAAAACTCGTTCGCTGCTTTTAACATTGAGAGCTTATTGAAGCTAGCTGAGCTTTATCCTAATGATATCGATTCATCAAAACTGATGGATCTTGGTCATGAACTTCGCATTTACGTTGACAATGTGCGAGCGGACGAACGGTTTGTGGATTTAGATGGCATTGCTGATCTTGCCAAACTCTTGGTGGATACTAAGAAGCATCTTTCGTTTCCTTTGGTGTATCAGCTTCTTAAATTGGTGTTAATTTTGCCGGTCGCCACGGCATCAGTGGAGAGATGCTTTTCAGCAATGAATATTGTCAAGAGTGTTCCGCAAAATAAAATGGGTGAGAAGTTCATGAGTGATGTTATGATATGCTATGTGGAGAAAGATATATTTTCTACCATCACGAATGATGATGTGATTGATGTATTTAAGAAGATTAAAGATCGAGAAAGGAAACTCTAAAATGTGAGTCCCATGTCACTTTATATCTTTTGTATTTCTTTCCTATATATTTTTCCCGTCTAGTTGTTGTGGATATAATTTGCTTTTTCTATTCATTTTTTCAGGAAATTACACAAGTTGAAGTTGGTAGTCATTCTTTTGGCAATTTTTTCTGGATGTGTAAACAAGTCGTTTTATTACTTCTATCAATTTGTACTCGGTATGACAAGCTTTTGCATATCACAACTATTATTGTTGGCTTTGAATTTTTTCATTTTCTGTATTACAACGTGAATTTACTTATATTGCCTGTGAAATTATTTGCATTGTCCTTCCATAGTAGTACTTGTACAGTCGGCATTGGCTGCCTGACACCAGTGCCAATTTTTTCTGGCTTCGTCCCTGTCTACCCCTGAGTGCGAGCTAGAAGTGTCCTGTCTGCTCCATATATGTTTGATGCATGTTTCCGTCCGACACGAGCAACGATCCGTGAGTTAGTACATCAGTGGTGCTAAAGTTTACATCTTATTCTGCTGCGTATTTTCAGATCATGTTAAGAGTGTGCTAATCTCCATTAAGGGTTAATTGGTGTGCCCAGTTTTCCCAACAGAGTGGTATCAGAGCTCAAGGTTGCTGCTCGCAATGGCTTTGGAAGAAGGCGCCGCTACGAGTGGCATGATAAAGCTTGATTCTTCCAATTTCTCATTATGGAAGCCCATGATGGAAGACATCCTTTACTGTAAGGATTTGTATGAGCCAATTGTGAAAGACAAGATACCGACCGGTGTCACGGACGAAGATTGGAGAGTGTTGAACAGAAAGGCAGTAGGTATGATTCGATTGTACATCAACCACAATATATTCCACCATGTTGCAAATGACACAAATGCGTATGAGATGTGGCAGAAGTTAGAGTCAATGTATGAGAGGAAAACAGCTATGAACAAGGCCTCGGTTATCAAGAGACTTGCAAAACTTGAGTACCGAGATGGCAGCAGTGTGATTGAACACTTGAATGTTTTCCAGTGCCATATAAACCAACTTTCAGCATGAAGATCAACTTCGAGGATGAGGTGCAAGCATTGTTGCTGCTGAGTTCCATGCCCGACAGTTGGAACACGCTTGTTGTGTCCATTAGCAATTCAGCTCCGGATGGGAAGCTGACTTTGGAGATGGTGAAGAATAGCATGCTGAATGAAGAAGCCAGAAAGAAGGAAAAGGGCGATGCCACTTCTTCTGATGCGTATGTGGCTGAATCCCATGGGAAGAATGAAAACCGTGGACGTGGCCATGCCAGATTTCAGCAAGGCAAAGATAAATCCAGGGGGAGATCAAAGTCAAAACATAGAAAAGATGTTACTTGCTTTTACTGTGGCAAGCCGAATCACATAAAGAGCGAATGCAGGAAATACAAGAAAGATCTTGCAGAGGGAAAAGTTGCAAACAAGAACGAGCAAAAGGCAGAGAATGGTGCCGCCAATGTTGCAGAATGAGTGGAAGGTGAAGACTATCTAGTCATTGAAGATGAAGAATGCTATAGTGCTGTTCGTGATGATGCCATGAGTTGGGTTGTGGATTCAGGTGCGTCCTTCCACATTACATCACACAAGGAGTATTTCACGTCCTACACCAGCGGTGTTACCGGCCAAGTGAGGATGGGAAACACGGTTCGTCAACCATTGTTGGCAAGGGCACTATATGCATTGAGACTTCCACAGGTTGCAGTTTGGTGCTCGATGATGTGAGGCATGTTCCCGATACGGCTGAATCTGTTGTCAGTGGGAAAGCTTGATGACATTCGCCATGGCAGTTATTTTGGTGATGGAAAATGGAAGCTCACCAAAGGCTCTTTGATTGTGGCTCGAGGAAGCAAGCAAGGTAACTCTATGTGACTAAAACCAAGCTATGCAATGAGATGCTGAACGTCGCCGAGAATGACACTTCGGCTGAGTTGTGGCACAAGAGGCTTGGGCATATGAGTGAGAAGGGCATGCACGCTCTTGCTCGCATGGAGTTCCTCCCTGAGTTGAAAGGTATAACCTTGAAACCCTGTGAACATTGTTTTGCTGGCAAACAACATAGGGTTGCATTTCGTACACGACCGCCAAGACGTGCGGAGAATGTTCTTGATATTGTGCATACTGATGTTTGCTCCATGACCGAAAAATCACTCGGTGGAGCATTATACTTTGTGACATTCATTGATGACCACTCCAGAAAGATTTTCTCTATGTGTTGAGAAACAAGTGGCAGGTGCTCGGCGTCTTCAAGGAATTCCATGCCAAAGTTGAGAGAGAAACTGGCAGGAAATTGAAGTGCGTCAGATCAGACAATGGTGGTGAATACCGAGGTCCTTTGAAAGGTATTGCAGAAAGTACGGCATCAGGCTTGAGAAGACTCCACCAAAGACACCTCAGCTCAATGGACTTGCAGAGAGGATGAACAGGACTCTCACGGAGAGGGTCACAGCTATGCTCTCTCATGCAAAGTTACCTAACTGTTTTTGGGCTGAAGCTTTGATTCATGCTATGCATATACTAAACCTGTCCCCCTCAGTTCCTCTTGCAGGTGATATTCCTCAGAGAGTTTGGTCAGGGAAGGATGTATCATACAAGAATCTGAAGGTCTTTGGGTGCAAGGCATTTGTGCACATCCCGAGGGATGAGAGAGCCAAGCTTGATAGCAAGACAAAGCAGTGCATCTATCTCAACAGTCCAACCGATGAGTTTGGATACAGATTGTGGGATCCAGTCAAGAAGAAGACTGTGCGCAGCCGAGATGTGGTGTTCATTGAAGATGAAACAATCAAAGATATTGGTAAACCGGAGAAGCCGAAGACTACCACACCTCAGGTTGTCCTAGATCCAGTGAACCCTCCTCTAGTCCATGACAATCATGGGGAGATGATGATGATGGATGTTGAAGATGATGATGCAACTGATCAAGGCAGTACAAGTCAGGGACATGAACAGCCATCTGATGATGATGATGAGAGTCACGGTGATGATAATCCACCTGATTCCCCACCACCAGTGCAGCAGTTGAGGAGAACTGGGAGAGACCGTGTACCTTCCAGCAAGTATCCACCACATCAATATGTGTTGATGACTGATGCAGGTGAGCCCTCATGCTATGAGGAGCACTGTCTGACGAGCACAAGAATGAATGGTCAGAAGCCATGCAGGATGAGATGAAATCCCTGTATGAGAATGATACCTTTGATTTGGTGTCTCTGCCGAAGGGCAAGAAAGCACTCAAGAACAAGTGGGTGTACAGAGTGAAGACTGAAGAAAATAGCTCACATCCAAGATACAAGGCAAGATTGGTTGTGAAAGGTTTCAGTCAATTGAATTGCTGAAATATTCTCTCCAGTGGTCAAGATGTCTTCGATCCGAGTTGTGCTTGGCATGGCTGCCTCCATGGACTTGGAGGTTGAACAACTTGATGTGAAGACAACATTCTTGCATGGTGACCTAGAGGAGGAGATATACATGGAGCAGCCAGAAGGATTCATGGTTGCAGGCAAGGAGCACCAAGTGTGCAGATTGAAGAAGAGCTTGTATGGCTTGAAGCAAGCTCCTCGGCAGTGGTACAAGAAGTTCGAGTCATTCATGACTGAGCTTGGATACCGTAAAGCACAACCTGATCATTGTGTGTTTACGAAGAGGTACGCCGAGGGTGACTTCATTATTCTCTTGCTATATGTCGATGACATGCTGATTGTTGGAAATGGCACAAAGAGGATTGCTCTCCTCAAGAAGGCATTGAGTAAATCATTTGCCATGAAGGATTTAGGACCAGCTAAGCAAATACTTGGCATGAAGATCTCCCGTGATAGATCAAAGAAGCTGCTTTGGCTCTCACAGGAAAGATACATTGAGAAGGTACTTGAAAGGTTCAATATGAAAGACGCAAAGTCTGTTACCTCTCCACTTGCAGGCCATCACAATGTCCTAGCAGCAAGAAGGAGAAAGATGAGATGAGTAAAGTACCGTACCAATCTGCCGTGGGCAGTTTGATGTATGCCATGGTGTGCACTAGGCCTGATATTGCCTATGCAGTTGGAGTTGTTAGCCGGTTCATGACAAATCCAGGTGAAGCTCACTGGAATGCAGTGAAGTGGATTCTCAGGTATCTCAAAGGTACTTCTAGATCATGCTTATGCTTTGGAAGCGGTGATCCTGTATTGCAAGCCTATACAGATGCAGATTATGCTGGTGATGCAGATTCTAGAAGTCTACTTCGGATACCTGATGACTTATGCAGGGGGAGCAGTGTCATGGCAATCAAGATTGCAGAAATGCGTGTCCCTGTCAACCACAGATGCTGAGTACATCGCAGCGGTTGATGCTTGCAAGGAAGTGTTGTGGATGAAGAACTTCTTGCAGGAGTTGGGAATGAAGCAAGAGAAATATGGTCTGTTTTGTGATAGCCAGAGTGCTATCTACCTTGCCAAGAATTCAAGCTTGCACTCTCGAACCAAGCACATTGATGTGAGATATCATTGGATTCGAGATGTTGTGAATTCCAAGATGGTGCATCTTGAGAAGATCCATACCGACAAGAATGGCTCGGATATGATGACCAAGACATTGCCAAGTGAGAAGCTACTTGTATGCTGCAAGGTAGCGGGCATGGCGATGCTCCCCACATGAGTTGGAGGGGGAGATTTGTTGGGTATCCTCCTCATGTGGGCTGTGAGGAGATGACCATTTGAAGCCTTTCAGGCGGCCCAAACAGGTGCAGAAGCCAAGACCCATTAGGGTTATGACCAAGGGTCATTTTGGACATTGCACATGATGGATGGGGGAAGATAAGCCTCCCAACCAGCCTCACAAGGAGAGTGACGAAAATCCAGGATAGCCTCCATTGGAGAAGAAAACCAAGAGAGAAGGGAAGAGGAAGAAGTTGAAGGAAGAAGCTTGAGATCAAGCACGGGCCCTGCCCACAAGGTGTGAGTCCAGATCCACTACCTTGTCTCCTTCAAGCTGTGATTCCACCATCTTTGGTGAGATTGTTCCAATCCCTAGATCTTGTGCCCCAAATCTTGTTGTAAGAGATCTCCTAGTGCTCTCTAGGGAAGAACTGTTGTATCCCGCTCTGATAATAGTGGAAGAAGATTTGGGTGGCTTCGGCCCGTGGTTTTTCCTCTCACCTTGAGAGATTTTCCACGTAAAAGGATTGGTGTCCCTTGAAAGTACATGTTGACCCATGCGTGGTTTTGGTAATTAATGACAATCCTTATGGACTAATGTTTGTGTGTTTGTGTTGAGTTATTCTTGTAGGTTTGTCCATTGGCATCGCTTGAACTCCATGTGTTGGATTCAAGGTTGTATGCCATCAAGATCATTGATTATAATGGACATATTTGATATGATCAAGAAGATAAAAAGATACAAGATTGATCAAGACTAAGTGCAAAGAGTGGATTCAAGTTGATCAACACACAAAGCTAAATGATATATCATGTGGGATCATGTGATCCAATGGTATGGTAAGAAATTGTCCATATAGCTTTGTGAACTAACCCATTATGTGTGTGTGGCATTCCTTTGTTGGGGTTAGGTATCTCTCCATGGGCTTGCATCAAAAGAAAGATTTCTTATAGCTCATGGAGGATGACGTCAAGTGGTGATCGTCATCAAGGTTGAGTTGTGCAAGTTCAAGATGGGCATCTAGAAGATATCATATGTTTGAAGCTTGCAACCCATTTGGAGATAATGGTCAAGTGAAGATGTGCCTAAGAGAGGCCCTCCCATCATGGTGTATGGGGGAGCGATATGTGAGTCTTCACCAAGCAAAGCGTAATCAAGAAAGGTGGTCCACTTGAAGAGATCAAGATCGTCATCATCTAGCTCAAGTGGAATGCGCAAGGCAAAGGTATGATCTTGATAGGGTTTCTATTTTACCGATCTCGTGGTGTTAGTGGGAGACCGGGTTATAGAATAGACGCCGTACTATCAAGAGGGGCTCTGAAGTGAGTAACTTGTTCGCATCTTTGTGGAGAGCTCAAACCTTTGCATACTTGACATATCATCTTTCTTAGTTCTTATTTGGATTTTCTCCTTGTTGGGTTTTGGTGCTTGTTGTGATCTTCATGACAAGCCCAAGTTCTCCGAAAACGGATTTCGTATGGAAAACTTGTTGCGTTTTTGGGTTGGAAATATTATCGGTTTATCCTTGAGGAAAGTTCCACACCTTCCCATATGTGGCAACTTAACTCTTGTTGCTATCTTTCCAACAAAATTGGTTTCACCTAATTTGGAGTCCGGATGAAAAAGATATTGCAGTTTTCGTTTTGTTGTTTCTGTCAGTTTTCGGAAATTGGTACCGGATATTTGCTACCGGATATTTTTCCCCGAACCGGAATATCCGGTCCTCAAGTTTTTCTTGAAAAGCGGCTAAGGACTTTAGCCAAAACCGTTATGTATACCTTCGAACTTTTGAGACCGGAAATTTGCTGGAGACCGGAAAATCCGGTGAACCGGAATATCCGGTCATCACTTGGACCGGAATATCCGGTCCCCTGTTTCTCCAACGGCCAGATTTCTGGGAGGGGTATAAATACCCCTCCACCTACCTCCAGCCAGTAAGCTTCCAAGCACGAAAACCCCCCCATTGTTGACCTTCTTGAGCTTGGATTTCTCTCTATTCCTCCATGATTCTTGCCTCCAATTAGAGGGAAAAGAGAGAGGAGATCTAGATCTACATTTCAACCAATCAATCTCTCCTCTAAGTGAGGGGAACGCTTTCGATCTAGATCTTGGAGTTCTATTTGTTGAGTTCTTCTTTGTTCTTCCTCTCTTATCCCCTCATAAGCATTAATTGTTTTTTGTGGGATTTGAGAGTGAAGGACTTGAGCATTTCTTGCTTTGTTTTTGTGCATCGGTTTGCTCTCTCCACGAAGATTCGTGGAAGTGAAAGTTCGTGAGCTTGTTACTCTTGGGTCGTTGGACCCTAGACGGTGTTTTTGTAACCTTTTGTGGTCAAGGCCTTTTGTGGCTAGTTGGGACCTTTTGTGGTCACTTGGGAGCTCCCAATCCTTTTGTGGGTTGTGTCTCAAGATTGTTGTAAGAGACTCGATTTCCGTCCAAAAGAAAATCAATAGTGGAAGGTGAACCGAACTTTTGGGCGAGTTTCATCGGAGAATAGGGTGAGGCCTTTTGTGGCATCTTGAGTTTGAAACTCACACCCTCAAACGAGACGTACTCCCCTAAAAAGGAGGAACTCGGGAATACATCATCGTCTCCGTGTGCCTCGGTTATCTCTATACCCGAACTCTTTACTTATGCACTTTACATTGTGATAGCTTTCGTGCTTGAAGTATTATATCTTTCTATCACTTTGTCTCTTGTCTTGCTTAGCATAAGTTGTTGGTGCACATAGGTGAACCTAGTATATTTAGGTTGTATGCTTGTTAAATTAAAACACCTAGTTTTATTCCGCATTTATCAAGTCTAAACCGGAAAAGTTTTAATCGCCTATTCACCCCCCCCCCTCTAGGCGACATCCTTGTCCTTTCATCCCTGTGTGTCGATTTCTGCTGCTGTTCTGCTGTTCTGAGAGTACTCTACCCACCATAGACACTGTCTACCCTTGGGTGCGAGTTTCTCTTCTTAGGGCTGACACTGTCTACCCCTGAGTGCGAGCTAGAAGTGTCATGTCTGCTCCATATATGTTTGATGCATGTTTCCGTCCGACACGAGCAATGATCCGTGAGCTAGTACATCAGTGGTGCTGAAGTTTATATCTTATTCCGCTGCGTATTTTCAGATCACGTTAAGAGTGTGATAATCTCCATTAAGGGTTAATTGGTGTGCCTAGTTTTCTCAACACTTAATTAGCTTAATACCCTGATACATCTTCTTAACAAGCTTTAACGAGTTGCTCGCGAGCGCTCGCGGACATATAACGAACCGAGCCAATCTTTAAGTTTAGCTCGTCATTCTTAACGAGCTTAACGATCTGAGTCTTTACGATCACGAGTCATAACGATCTGACCCTTTACGATCACGAGTCATAACAAGCCGAGACTTAACGATCCAAGCAGGTCGTTAGTTCAGCCCTATTTCTATGTTAGGTTTTGGCAATGTAGTCGCATGCGTCTGTGTTGGCCGGTTATCTCAGGATCTACTTTTTAAGAGGACTCTCTCAGACTCTCACTACCTTGTATCGTTCAGCCGTGTATTTTAGGGTCTGTGCTTTATCTATAAAGCGGGGCGAGAAACTATTTCGTGATCCTGACGCCTCACTCAAGATTAGCAGCAGAGTAGTAAGTATTATTGTTCATTTAATACCAGATACAGACCCACTAACAACACGGAGGCATGGAGGCCCAGCGCTCGGCGCTCGTGTCGTGTCGTGTCACGTGCACCTGCAGCTGCAAACGACGATGAACACGGCTACTAGCAACCAGTACACGCGCCCTGTATCGCTTTCCAAACGCTGCAGTCCAAGCGATGAGCAAGACACTGTCTGATTTGTTAACTAGTTAATCTCATCTCTGCAGCTTTTTAGGCCTCCTTTGATTCATAGGATTTTTGTAGGAAAAATGTAGGATTCCGGTTCCTATAGGAATTTGCACTGTTGATGCGTTTGATTCATAGGAAACCAAGCAAAGGAAATTTTCCTTTGCCACCAGATTCCTATGGAATACAAAGGAAATAAACAATCTGGTTAGACCTCATTTTTTCATTCCTTTGGAAGGAAAGAATCCTGTAGGTTTGCATCGGCAATCCTATCCTATTCCTCTTCCTATTCCTTTTCCTACATTTTGGAATCCTATGAATCAAAGAAGGCCTTACTGGTTGAATGAATCTTGAGACGAGACCGCCAGCAGAATCCGCGCGAGATATTTGGCAGATGCGTCAACCTCACCCGTCCTGTCGCCACCGGCCAGCGTTAATTATACCCAGTAGTTACATCACACTGCTTTTGTTTGAGCTCCCTCGATTAATTTGTCACCTTGCTAGAAATGTCTGGAAGTAGTTGTTGTTTTCAGCATTGATGACTGTTTGATTATCTGACAGAATTAGTTTCAAACAACTCATGCGTACTATTTTCAAATATGGTACTATGTGAGTTAGTACATGGTATTAGTAACCAAAAGTTTCAAATGTTTGACTGTATCTATGTTTCCAAACGACAACTTATAGTGAGCCGAGCAGGTGAGGCGCTGCTACGACTAAAAGGCCTTTCGGTTGCTCGCCGCCATCATCATCATCAGCCCGCGGCAGATTCTAAGTAATACCCAAAGCAATTAGAAAACTAGAGCTGTATAGTTTAGTCAGATTTTACACTAGCACGAAAGAGCTGATTCTTGGAGTGGCCAATGATCTAGGAAGGCTTCAATGTTTTATCAACGGAAAGTTAATGCTATGCGTGTAAGCTTGATCGCTTCCGTTCTCTGAATCTTGCACCAAAAGAAAATAATCTTCGAGATAAAGCAAGAGTGGTGTACACGCACTTTGCTTGCTAACACACGAATGCACATTATGTATCCCACTGATTAATGGAAAAATTGTACTTGAGACTTCGTAGACTTGTATACGGTTCCGGCCGATATGGTTTCAACGCTGTACCTGTGATTACGGTGTTGTAATCAGCGGATTTTCTGAGAATATCTTGTACGAGTATACGTCCTAATATATGCCAAAATTGAACCTGTTTCAGTACCTTGGTGAGCTAGAATCTTGTTTTCGCTGAAGCAGTTCAGCTTAATTGCTGAACTGGAAACAGGAGAGGTCAATTTGTTGCTGGTAATTTGGTACTTCCGATGCTCATTTCAGAGCGAGTTTTACTATAGTTCTAATCAGAAGAAAGAGCTCATCTTAAATCTGAAAAGCTACTGTAAAACGAGAATTCAAAACTCACTTGCAAACGAGTTAGTTATGAACAGACTTTCGATCGGCCAAAAACACGAAGAAATTAGCTCAAGAGAGTTTTGCAGCTGCAAGTTGTAACCCACCCACACACATACTATGACAAAAACATCATCTTTCCCCATTCCTCTCAGTGCGTGTCACGATTCCCCGACGCTTCTCCTCGGCCACTGCAACGCGCCGTCCACCGCCGGCGAGCCGCCGTCCGCCGCGAGCACGGGGAGCTTCCCCTTGCCGTTCCGCGGCCACTGCCAGATCTTGGACACCGAGAAGCTGTCGCCTTTGCTGCCCGCGCCGATTTTCTTCCCCTCGCCGCCAGCCGGGTGGGCGCTGCCGGCGACGATCCCTCTCGGGCCCCTCATCCTCTCCGCGCCGGCATTGGTGCCATCGCCGTGCCGCCGGTGGACGGACACCTGCAGGCTGGCCTCCGCGAGGACGTACTGGTAGGAGCCCATGGAGAAGCACCTCCTGGCATCCAGGCTGCTGCCGCCCGTCTCGCCCTCCTCACTCGCCACAATGCCGCCGGCGGCGGCGCTGGCGGGGCCGGCCGCCCTGGCCGTGTTCTTGAACTTGCCGAGCCGCACCGGGAACACCGCGTCCTCCTCCCGTCTCCAGTCCTCGTCGAGCGCGGCGTCGAGGAGGAGGGCGACGGCGTCGTCCGCGGCGAGCGCGCGGCGGCAGAGCGGGCACGTGGAGTTGGAGAGCAGCCAGGTGTCGATGCAGTCGATGTGGAACGCGTGGCCGCACAGGGGCAGCAGCCGCAGCCGGTCGTCGCCGGCGAACTCGCACAGGCAGACGGCGCAGTCGAACGGCTCCTTGGCGCCGGCGCCGACGACCACCTCCCCGTAGAGGAACACCGGCAGCGCGTCGATGACGGCCTGGTCCAGCCCGGAGTCGTGCAGGTGGAACAGCTGCTGCAGCTGCCGTTGCAGCGCCGACTCGTCTTCCTCACCCCCGCCGCCGCCCTCCGCCACGCCGGCTCCACCCTCCGCGGCCGCTGCGCGCGCTCGGGCGCGCCACCGCAAGAACCTGACAAGGAGATGCAGCAGCCCGGCGACGAAGACCACCGCGGCCAGTATCACCAGCACGAACAGCACCACCGGGCTAACCCCCATGGCCGGTTTGCTCCGGGAAATGCGCAGCTCATTTCGTGCGGGGAAGCTCCCCAGCGCTTTTGAGCTGAGCTGAGCTTCTCGGAGTGGGTAGCTTCTTGGTTCCCGCTAGCAGCTCGCAAGGTGCTCGGAGGATCCGGACTATTTAGGTGAACGAATAGCGGGGAAAGGCCACCAAAGCAGAGGCTGGTGTCATGTGTGACAAAACCCCATGTTTATGTGCAAGCAACCGAACCAATAAAAACCACCAAAGCAGCAAAGGTGGCTATGGCCGCTTTGTGTGTTCAATGGGCGAAGATGACGTGATGAGAGCATCTCCAAGCGGAGGCCCCAAACCCACCCCAAACGTCCGGGCGGACGGTCCGGAGGCCATTTGGCCCAAAAACGGCGACCCAAGCGCGGCCCCCATAGCCATCCGAAACGACCGGGCGGTCCGGCACACCCCAAACCCAGCCCAAATCTGGGGCGGGTTTGGGGCGGCCCGGACGCGGCCGGACGCGTCCGCCCCTTACTCGCTGACAAAGCGGACCCACTAGGGAGGCTGACCGTCGCCGCTGAACGGCCGGACGTCGCCGCTGACTTCCGCCGCGTGGCAGCTCCGTCCCCACAAATAACCCCACCGGCTAACCCTACCTCACTCCACTCCCCAGTCCCCACACCGCCACCTCGCCTTCTCCGCTCGAGCGGCCGGCGCAATGTCTTCCTCATCCATCGACTGGGGCTTGGAGCCGGAGGACGAGGTTTCCGATGCGGCGGCGCCATCGGAACCCGTGGACGCGGCGGAGGCGGAGGCCATCCGCATTGCCGTCGAGCAATCTCTGAAGGAGGCCGGCCGCGACAGATCGAGCGCGGCGGCGCCGCCAAGCGGAGGCCAATGCAGCCGCTGGTCCGAGCTTGCGCCGGTTCGGCGCCGTGCAATGCCGGAGGGATCTGTGGCGGCGTCATCGGCTCCTCCACCGCGCTCCGCTCCGGTAAGATCTGCGCCTCCCCATCTCCGCCTCCCCGCCCCCCCCCCCCCCCCCCGTCCAAGCTCCACCTGGGTGGAAGATTCTGCCGGACGGGGCCGGCGGATGGCGCCTTCTTCCGAAGACCCCGCCGTCTTCGAAGCGGATGCGCGCGCCGGAGACGGAGGGGAAGGCTTTCCGGTAGCTCCGCAAGGCCGACCCCGCCGCGGCGGAGCGGGCATTGCGCGCCGCGGCGAAGGAGCCGGTGCCGTTGGCCGTCTTGGAGCGGTCGTACACGACCGCGGAGACGGACACCAGGCGCCTCCGCCGCAAGAACAAGTCGATTCTCGACACCGCCATCACTGAGTCGAAGAAGGAGGCGGCAAAGAACGACCGCGCGGCCAGGCTCGCCGAGGAGCAGACCCGCGCCGTCCTCACCGCTCGCTCCAACAGCTCCGCCTCCTCCAACGACGACCCATACGCGGCCTTCGAGCTGCTGCGCCGCCACCGCCCTTCCGCGGATGACAAGGGGAAGGGGCCGGCGTGAGCGCCGCCGATGGAGGCGAAGGGACCGGCGGACAGAGAGGATGGCGGCGCCGCCGGTTTGCCTGCTTTTGCTACAATTTGTCTATATTTAGTTTAGCCCAACTATGTATGTAATCCGAACTATGAGCTCCGATCGAACTATGCAATCCGTGCTGCATTTGAGCTCCGATGATCTACGTTCTTTATTTACGTTGCATGGCTAGTATGGTTTTGAGGATGCGGATATGGGGGGCATGGTTGTAGGACACCCTTTTTGGGGTCTGTCCGTCCGGACGTGTCCGCGGACACTTTGGGGGCCAAATTTGGCAACTCCGGTTGGAGATGCTCTGATATGGTAGAAATACCTGTTAAAAAAAATATATGGCAGAAAGATCCTCTACGTGGACGATATTGGTATGTGTCCGTCTCGACCACCACGGGACAAATGATGTCTTTTAGGAAGTGTTAGATCCGATTCTTTCTTTCTAATATAATTATTTTGTGCTGAAATTGCATACAAGATACATTAGATCACACTCGAACGGATATATGTTTAGTGTACATCCAAGTTTGACATGAGATCGTGTCTTGAGGTATATCTAACAACAGACGATCGAAGAGTGTCTCGGGGACAGAAGCTAGCTTGTGCCTATCGAGGATGGAGGTAGCTACCTGGACACCGCCTAGAGACACCTCCTCTGGCTACACCAGGGACTTCATTCCAACGAGTCCATCCCAGACCTCTCCGCCATCTCTCCCCCTTCCCTAAGTTTTCTTGTTCGCTGCCATCATCGTCTGTTCATCACGTCCTCGTCCAGGCTTGTTCTTAATTTGGATGCTTATAGATAGTGGGTAAGCAACACACTCTAAAACCTCGACACAAAGTTTATCCCAGATGACTATCTCTCCTAATCATGCTTGACGATTTTAGGTTACTTATACTAAACTCTTTTACTTGTTTAGAATTCGTAGTTCATGGGTCAAGTGAGATCTTAAATCTCGGTAGACCGAGAAAAAGCAAAGCTAGTATGAAAATGTCCAGTGGTGCATATATAATTACCTAGCTATAATGTTTATTTGTTATGTAAGTTTAGTTTCATCACCGCAAATATATTTAGCTAATTTTTTTTAAGTATTATGTTTTTTCCAAGTTTAGTGCGATTATTTTTTAAACTTCACCAAACTAAATCATGACACTTCAATGCCAATATAAAATTACATAATTGTGTTGCCGACAACTTAATTTGTAGCACTTATATTTCATATTTATTGACGTCAATTTTAGCAAAAAATCATCGTAAAATGATGATGTGCAAATAAATATCTTAACTGATGTTTGTAGATCTCAAAATTTTCTACCTTTCATGATGTAGCGCTCCAACATATGTCGAGACCCAAGCGAAGAACGAAATGAAAAGCTAATTGCGCGGGGTTTCCTTGCACCACTTCGTGTCGGCTTGTTGACGCACAAGAAATTTGTGGTGATGGAAACCACGGGGATCCTAGGAACTGGAAATAATATGATAAAATATGTCCACATATGGATTTGCAAAACTGCAACTATTGGGGCCGCAACTGGAGGTCGTATTTGCACCGAGGGCCCCAATAACCCGATTGAGAAGGGCTATTGCGAGCGCGTGGAGACGCTCTTACAAGATTAACTCAGTTCTCTCACACATAAAGTATGGTAGCATAACGGTGTTATTTTTCAGTGTTGTACTTTTGCCAGCCTCAGGGTTTAGTGCCTGGACTATGCAAACGAGGTCCAATAGCTCAACATCATGGGGTGTGGGCATGTAGCGTTGGGCCGGAGATCTTTGTTATTTTTTATCAAATTTTATGAGTATATGATGATCAAATTTGAATACTCACTCCTTCCAAAAAAAGATTGAATACTCACTCCCGTCTTTTTAGCCAAAGCGCATCGAGCCCACAAAGGAGAAATTGCAAGGAGCGTACCGGCCGTGGACCACACGGCCCCGCCCAGTCGGTTGTGTGTTGTCTGCCGGCGTTGCCTCCCTGCCGCCACAGTCGTCAACGCCCCAGGAACAGTCGAACAGGGAGTCCCGGAGCATTTTGATTTTTCTGTCTATGGTGAAGACTGAAGGGGGTCAATTTCATGCATGGCTCCAGTCCACTGTGACACTGACGCTATCCCTCTGAACGAGCTTTGCATGACTTGGTTTGATTGCCACCATGCATGTTGTTTTCGTGTGTTGGATGGCATGGAAAACCTTCGGATTCATGTGCAACATCAGCAATGCCACCTTCCTCCAGCTGAATTATAAGCCTAAACATGCCAACCAACAATTTCACGAGTCGCTGTCAACCCAACTAGCCTCGATCATTTTCTCAATATTTTTCGCATGGATTCTTCTTTTCTTCCTTCATTTGTTACATCAAAAGAGGGACCAAAGACAAGAACGAGATCTCCTGGCCACATCCTCGCTCCCAAGCAGTCTTCCGTGACCATAGACAAGTCGAAGCTTTGAATCCGGGCCGGGGAAGAGAGCAAAGAACATATTCCTACCTTGCACCATAGAAAATGTTAAGGAAACAAGTCTTTGGCCTTTTGTTAGGTAAACGACTGACTTTATTGATCGATGGGGGCGGAAACAAGAATTGCTCAAATAGTATCATCCAATAGCAATGAATTTGGGCTCTCGTGGAGGAAGGGGTTCACCTTTTAACTCAATGGCGACTTTCTCTCGTATAGGCGGCCCTAACAAGGTGCTCGGCAAAATGGTTAGGCTAGCCCACACATAAGAAGAGGAGAGCCGGCAACAAGGTAAGTTTCCTCACGCCATAGAACACTTAATTATACGGCCTTGGAATAATGTTGAGCTTCTTACGTTCATGAACCATCTCAAGAAAGAACTTACAATTTTCCAACATTAATACATGGAACAACCACTGGATCCATTTCTTACATACCCGAGGGTGAACACAATACATTTATTTAGTCCACAACAACACTTCTTACATAAATGCTGGCTGGTTCTGATGAACCTGACTGGATAATACTACTACTGGAAACTACAATACAGTTGGTACACACACACACACATGCGCAGTTTTATTTTCTTCAATGGAAGTTATACCTTATAGTTGCTACCTTCGTACGTAAATCTACTCCATCGGCTCCGCAAAGAGCAGTCTTATCGCGTCCTTGATTGTGTCTGGAGTAGTGTATGCATCGTTCTGCTTGTACATGTTATCCGCGGTCCGAGCGAAATTTAGTATTGTTTGTGGCACAACCATTGGTTGATTTGTTGGTGCAAGATAATATTCTACCATGTCCTTCCATGAATCTTCAGTAAGTTCTTTTATCTGTTGGCACGCTTCATCCATCGTAGTTCCATGCTCCTGCATGTAGCACTGGACAGTAGACGCGCAATGGTCCGCTTCTTGCTCGCGCTGCAAAATATATATGGTTGCGGTTATAATACACCAACAAGTTTAATTTGCATAGCTGATTTTTTGGTTCCGCATTAATATAGTGATATAATTGGAATTACATTAAAGGTGATGAATGTAGGAATATGATGAAAAATATGCATGAGTTATCAAAGACTGAAGTGACCTCAGCTTTATTATTTGTTCATCAAGGAAACTTGTACCTTGAAGTATATACATGCTAGATAGTATGTATAAGAAAATGCTGTTGTCATGAAAGAAAATGATTTAGATTAGCGATTTTCTCCTATTTGTTACAAGCGGTCAAAAGTCCAACATTTAAAACTTCTTCATACGTGCTAGGATTTTTTTGCCATCTTTGTAGTTTGGGCCCACTTCAATAACAGTGCCAAGAAAATTTTAATATATTACTACGTCATTGGATTTTTTGTTTCCTCTAATCTAAAACGACACATTATATAGTTGCTTTTCAAAGATTCGCAATAGGCACAGATGGTCATTTTCCATATGCATGAGTATAGAGCAATACCTTGGTTGATACAATATCATTTGAGAGACGGACAAATATTCCCATGGACTTGATAAGTTGTGGGTTACCCAAAACCCACTTGAAAGACTCCTCCGTTACTACGTCATCCATTCCAACATATGCAGCACATGCTAGCAGGAATGGTCCAATGCTTGTCGACGAAACTTCAAGATGTTCGCTCATTGTTTTTGGCACATAATGTTCATCACGCCATTTTATTTCATCAGCATATGATTGAACTAGTTGCTTCAGCTGTGTATAGTATGCAAATAATAATTTTAGATGTTTGTATAGTTGCTAAAAAGTACTTGATTACTTAAACTGGAATATATGAAAATGAATCAATTAGTTTAGATGGTATGGTGACAACCTCCGTATAGAGAAATATTTCATTAACTATAATTACAGGGAAATATCATAATCTTTGTGGGGAAATAAGTCCATTCATGGATGTGACTTGTGTTTAGAATACAAAACTGAACGCTGACCAATACCACTTAGATATAACAAATATTAAGCCAACTCGATACAATAGTGAACTTTTATATTATAACCTTGAGAAATCTTGAAATACGTTCAATTTTAGTCTATATCAAACATGTCTTTAATTAATAACATGCTATTTAATATTGTATTGCGTACATGAAAATATATTCACATTTAACTTTATGCCATCAACTGACATTTTTTGCATTTAAGCCATTGCGATTCTATCTTTGTAGCGCTCAATCATAAAATAATTATAAGAGGTCACAATTTTGTAAGATCAGATTTGTGTGCAATGATCTAGTTTGGTCAAATAGAATGCAAATACTTGCCGTTTCTTTTAGATAATACACACGGTAGCTCCTTTCATGTCCCAACTCATTCTCAAAAGAAGAGAATGTCTGTAGTAAATACAAATAGAAATCCTTCATGTAATCTGGAAGAAGATCAACCGCGCTTTCATCCCACCTGCAAGTGTAAATCAATACCAACACACTTCAGTCAACATTGAGGCCAAAATACTTTTTATTAGGGATATTAAAATTCTCAAATGATTGGAGAAGGCAAGGATGGTCATGACCTGTTAATTGCTTCTTGAAGCTTCATGCTCTCTTCGGTGCTACCATATGTATCGAATATATCATCTAGTATGGTGATGAAAGCTGTGATCTTCGTGAGTATAATTCGTGAATGAGAATATTGAGGTTTGTAGCATGCCCCATTCATCCAGAAATACACTTCTACAATTCTGTCTCTAACAAAAGTCAAATTTGATCTGCTGTAGAGCTCCTTCCACCACCTACCATATGCAAGAAAAAAGTTGAGATTATTATGTTTGAAAGAAATGAAGAGCACCCTAGATATAATTTCAAAATCAGAAATTATGATAAACTTACAATGTGACCTCTTTTAGCTCCTCAGAGAAAAGATGTTGTAGAAGGTTAATATTCAGCTTTGCAAGCTCCAGCATGGCTTCATTTCGTGTAGCCTTTTTTTCATAACTGGTTATGTAACTTCTTGTTTCTAATATTCCAACCCTTCGAAAAAGAGGTGTATCTAGGGCAGAGCACACTTCTTTTGCATATGAGGGTTCCAAATGTTCCAGTTCACACATAAGACGTCTTTTGGTGAAAGAGATAGCCTCATCAAGTACTGTCTCACCATGTCTCCTGAGATATGCCGCATTGTATAAGCTTAGCATACTTGCTCTATCAACATTGGCAAAAAGTTCATCTTTGTGTTGAAACTTTTGGAATACATCTGCAAAGTTGAGAAATGATGTTGATTTACCATTTCCATTTCAGAAGTAAAATATAATAGCTAGCTTGGTAGTATCAGTTCAGACGCCTTACCCGATGACACATCATATCCATTTTTTCGTAGTAGATAAAACCGAAGCGAGACCAGGTGTAGGCTGGTATCATCATAATCAGAGTTGAAAACAGTATTCAGTAGCTGGTTGATCTCATTCTCGTACTGGTAGTCCAAACCAAGTCGTTCTAGCATGATGATGAGTTCTAGTATTTTTGGCATTTCATTTGTGTATGTTATGATTGTCCTTACTTGCTCCCTCAAATCTTCAACCCTCTGTTGCATTTGACGTATCTACAAGGATAGACAAGCAAGTAGTGTCAATACTGTGAACCACTACGATTTAGGTCACACTTGAACTGTGCTGCCAAAAAATGACACTAACTCATCTATTACACAAAATATCCTAAATAGACGGTGGTAACATTTACTGTTTTTGTAACATTTACTAGTAGTATGTTTCATTTCTTGATAAATCAGGCATTGCTCGGGTCGCATATATACCTGCGCTGAAGACGGTGGCTGGTAAGTGAGGAAGAAATCACCCCACAGACTTGGATGAAAAGTGCTCTTCTGCTCCTGGCCGGCACAATCTCCTTGCACTGCTGCCATTGGTGATTCTGGCTTATGACACTTCGTGCTCGGTAAGTAGATCGGAGCTCAAAGGCTGCTATATATAGAGAAGTAATTCCAAGTCTTTAGTCTTGGTATCTTGGACCATCACTTTTACCCTGCGATACTATTCCAAATCAACTTTCTTGGTCGTGTAGAATTTCCGGTACACGCAGTCAAAAGTCCATGGCACGCAATTCCCCTGAATAAAAAAGTCCTTGACACATGCATTGAAGTGTTTAAATTATGCAACGACATGGATGTGCTTGTCACTGTCCAGGTTTTCTTTGATGGCCGTCACTGTTTTTAGAGTATTAAAAAAAGACGCATCAGGCTGGGGATAGTGACTTTGACTCCGGATTTTTATATTAGAAAATTAGAAAGTATATTTACAGGTTTCAAAAAATCTGAAAATTCCAATCCCAATGCGAAATTCATTATTTATATTATGTGCTACATAAAAATAAAAAAATGTATATATTTTAGATATTTGAAAGTGTGTATTCAAATCAACATATATGTCATTTTTTGTACCTTAGAATATAGAGTATTTCAACTAAAATTTTGCACATTTATGTGATACATTATTATCAACATGATTTTTGTCAAAATTTTAAGAACTTGTAAGTATGATTTTTGATTTATTATATATGAAGGGAGCGCTGGACTCCGGAAGCAAGAAATCTCCACTTACTCCATCAGACTGGTTGTTTGTAGACACGTTGGCCGCCATATATGTCCGAGCTAATGCTTTTAGAACAGTCCGACTTTGTCTTTTCAGTTTATTCGGTCTGAACAACCCTAGTCAGATCAGAGTGCACCCAAAAAAGTTAAGTGGAGCAAGCTAGCAGGGGGCGGCATGCTAACTAGCTACACTAATCTACAATATTATCCAGATTATAATATTCTTGAGGTCAATCCTACGCACAATTGAAGTTGGTAGCAATTGGAAATCTTACCAGCCATCATCGAGATCAGCCTCCAGAGCACAAAATCTGAGGACAGATAATTTTTGGAACTTCTGTCGTCGAAGCTAGCATTCGTTTTTTGTTTAGATTAGAGGCTATATAGCAGCCACTTGGTCAGTCGTCGAAGCAAAGACTCGATCAATGGTGATCTAACCGCTGCCAAATATACGAAGCGTAAAGGTAATATGAACCTTATGCAAGGTCGTATGACGTGGGAAATGCAATCCCTTATGTAAGTTGGTACCCGGAACTATCTTTGTGTTGGAGATTCGTGTTAACATTTTTTTACAAAATAACCCTTCCACCTCAGTCTAGTCTGATCCTTTATGTCCAACTCATTTTCACACAAAGTCACTTGACTTTTCCTGTTTCTAAAATGTCCCCGATTCTTTTTCTCCACTCACCCGTTAGACATTTTTCAAGAGATTAATCTAAATAATCTTTGGAACTGCTTAGTTTGATTTTTTCAGTGAAGACTGAATCATACAAGAAACCTAAATGAAGCATGATGGATTTTCAGTGAATCGTCTAAGAAACTTGAAAACTCCCCCATGTCTTTTAGCCATAGCCGGTCTCAAGACCGGGTAAAGGAAGAGGGTTGTGATAGGTTTGGCGAGTCAACGTAAAAACTAGCAAGACTCATTGTATGAAACCCATTTAGGCGAGAGTAGTACTAGGATGGGTGTGACCTCCTGTGAATTCCTCGTGATAGGATTTCATATCTAAGAGCAAGTACAATAAGTCTACTCAGCAGGCTATAAGGTGTACCACGTCAGTCAAAAATCCAGCTGGAGTGGAGAGAAGGCAAGAAAGAGAATGGAGCGGGCGCTTCTGCTACCGCCCGGCTACATCACGTGAAACGAGGGTGTGCCGGCGGCTTGCAGCCTGGCGCTGACGCTAGAACTGGCTCTATGTATCGATTGGGTCTTGCATGCATGCACAGCCTACGACGTACATAAACAAGCTTTAATAGTTAAATATTACATGGAGCCAACTAAAAGCTAGCTTATTGTATACTCCGGCTATTTAAGAGGACGATAAGTGACCTGGCATTCGTATGTAGCTGGTTGCCGACTACATTATTATCCTTGCTCTAAGGGTTGTGATCAGCTTGGCGAGCCAACCGTTAAAACTAGCCAGTCACGTGGGCATAAAATCCATTTGGGCGAGAGTAGTATTAGTGGGTGACCTCTTGGGAAGTCCTCGTGAAAGAGTTTCATATCTAGCCTACCCCCAACTTATTTGGGACAAAATTCTTAAGAGACATTTTTGATTCATAGATAATACCCACTGAAATTTAACGATTTCAAGTGATTTTATCACTGTATTAAATAATCATCAACTCCTATAACAAATCTTGAGAAGATTTAGTTTATAGTAGAAATCACCTTGATGCATAGCATACCAGATTCAACATACTTTGCAACGAATCGTTGACAGAAAAATGCAAATATCGCACACACTTTTCACAAGGATTTACAAGGCATCAAGTCCCAGTTCCATACAAGTTTCATACATCATCCATTTCATATCCATACAAATTTCATTCATAGAGTTCCACACAAGTTGCATACACAGTTCCAATAGAGATTCAAGGGAATGTCAAGAAAAAGAAGAGAAAGCTGCCGGCTAGATTCAGATCAACAAAGATCCAAATAAAAATCACAAAAGGTCAAAAACTAGAATGTGAGCTCGGATTCATGGCCTATATGCCCAGATCGGGGCCCTCATCCTCAATGGATCTTCAGAAACATCTATCTTGAATGGATCTAAAAAACCAAGAAAAAAGAAAGAGCAAGGAGATGCCTCCGATCCAGGCCATCCCTGCCTAGATTCGGAGCTGAGCCCGTCGGATGCGTGGAGAAGAGAGGCGGAATCGACGTCGAACGGGCGTCGGCCGGATACCCGCAGGTAGGAGGCAGCGTCGGGCGAGCGCCGGGCGGATCCCCGCGCGTCTGAGGACAAACACTCTGTTTCAAAGGATGGCAAGCGAGTTAAGGCGCTTGCACGCGCTAAACATGCCTAGTCCCATGACGGCGGGTACTTCCTCGACGCAGGCGGTGTGAGCAGGGGCTCTTTGGTCTGGCGAGGCCTTTCATCTACGGATGGCCTGTTTGACGAGCGCGCGACTGCTCGCGCGGTCCGCGCAGCACGCACGCGTCGGTGGGCCCGCCCATGTTCTTCTCCCTCCCCACGTTCTTCTCTTCTTCCCCAATTCCTCTATTCCTCTCTCCCCGCACAAGCGCACCCAAGACCACGCCGGCGACCGAGCCCCGCCCTTCGTTCTCCACCGATTCGAACGGGCCAGGCCGAGCCTCCGCCGCGGCTGGCCGCGGCGGAGACGGCGGAGGCGAGCCGAAAACTTAACTTGGGGGGTGGTACAGGGGGTGACTCGCCGTCGCCGGAGAAGAACGGTGGGGTTAGAGGGATGGTCGGGGGCGGCGGCAGACCGGCGGAGGAGGCGATTTGAGTAGGGCGGGGCGGCGAGGCGGCCGCGGTAGCGCCGCCGGCCGCGGGCGGCGGAGGCAGGCGGTTAGGCCGGCGACGGCGGCGGGGGAGCTCGTATTCGGCGTCAACGGCGGGGCTGAGCTCGTCTTCGGTGACGGCGGCGGCGGCGGCCGCGGCGGCGCCGGAACAGCCACGTGCGCCGGTCGGAACGGCCACGTGCGGCTGTCCGAAACCGCTCGACCGCTCGCGCGCGCGAAGTATAGCCACGCCCTTTCATCTATCTATCGTTTACCGTTTGTATCTTGCAGTAGTTTGGTGCGGTGTCACCCTGAACCTTTCGCAGGCTAAGCTGTAGTGCCCAGCTAGTGTACCCGGTCTCTCGTGGCATGTAATCGTTGTTGAACCTTGTGACTTTATTAATTTAAAAAGTCAGGCACGTGGTGCCTTCGTTCTAAAAAAAAAGAACAAAGTTTGTGACTTTGGATAAACTGCAAGCACAACTAAACTCCCATCCGCCAGTTGCCGAGGAGATACATCGAAACTTTAATCTTGGCATGCTAAACGACCAAAGACTATCGACCAAAAATGGCCAATATGGCCTTTTTCTTCTCATCCTCTGATTTGCTGGCATAATTCTCTGTATTTACTACAATTGTTTCTCAATGTTGTCTCACCGTCCATGCTGATGTAAGCAGGCCATGGGTACTATAATTTGAACAGCTTATTGTGTACTTTCAAAACTACCCGGCACGTCAATGAAACTCTTGTCGTGGTCCTGTGGAAGGTACCACTTAGCTGAGAGCCAGCACAGTAATCTGCTTTACCTTGGCTGTAATCAGAGCTTAGAGCATCACTAGTAGTACCATCAAACTCTCAAACCCTCATAGCAGTTTAAGGGTTGAGAATTGGCATTTTTGGCACTTTTAAAGGTTGAAAAACAGGGGCAAAGACTAGAACCCTCAAACCCAACCCTTATAACGGAATATTCCGTTATATCCGTTATAAGGGTTGGGTTTGAGGGTTCTAGTCTTTGTCTCAACCCCAACCTTTAAAACTGTCATTTGACATATCACAAATTTCATCACATTTCATCATTTGACATATCACAAATTTCATCACATTCGGGTCGTCGGGCGGCAGGCGTGGGCGGCCGGGGGAGGAGGCGGCATGGGCGTCTGGAGGAGGAGGCGCGGCGGCCGGGGCCGGGGAAGGAGGCGGCGTGGGCGCGGCGGCGGGGATCCGCGCCGGAGACGGCCGGGGCGGCTGGGGGAGGAGGCGGCGTGGGCGGCTGGAGGAGGAGGCGCGGCGGCCGGGGACGCGGGGACGGCGGGGATGGCGGCGGGCGGCGGCCGGATCCGCGCGGGGACGGCGGTGAAAGTGCATGTGTTGCCCCATGCGTGGTTTTGGTAATTAATGACAATCCTTATGGACTAATGTTTGCATTGAGATATTCTTATAGATCTTGTCCATAGGAAAGTTTGGAGTTCATGTGTTGGATTCTAGAATCTTATAAGATGACCACATGAGAAGTTCGAAGATGAAAGAGAGAGGGGCTCGAGAAACCGACTCTGGCTGAAATTAGGCTGACGGTAGTACCGCTGGTTTGCAGTGGTAGTACCGCTCCTCCTGGAGCAGTACTGCTGTTGCAAGCAGGTACCTCGCCACCAACGGTAGTACCGCAGAAGTACCGTTGCTTCCAGCAACGGTACTACCGCTGGAACTACCGCTGGAGGTACCGCTCGGATGATTTTAGCTACTGACATCCCAACGGTACTTACACGGTATCGCCCTCGTACTACCGCTGGACCTTTTTGAGTTAATTCATATAGGGCCAACGGTAGTACCGCTGCTACCTGGTGGTAGTACCGCCGCCTGGCAGCAAAGGTAGCTCTGCGAGATACCGCTGCAGCTGGCAGCTGGAACTGCCGCAGTACCGTGGGGATCTCAGTAGCGGTAGTACCACTAGATCCCAGCGGTAGTACCGCTGTGCACGATTCTGTGCATAACGGTTAGATTCTCGGGGCCCCTATATAAAGACCCTTTCTTCTCCAATGAAAGAAAGAAGAAAATATGCAAAGTTGATCGAGGCTAAGTGTAAAGGATAGATTCAAGTGATCAACACTCAAAGCTAAATGTCGTACCATGTGGGATCATGGTATGGGGAACATTTCACAAGTCTTCATCAAGCGGAGCGCAATCAAGAAAGGTGTTCCAACTTGAGATGTTCAAGATCGTCATCATCTAGCTCAAATGGATTGCGCAATGCAAAGGTATGATCTTGATAGGGTTTCTATTTTACCGGTCTCATGGTGTTAGTGAGAGACCGGATTATAAGATAGATGCCACACTTTCAAGAGGGGCTCTCGAATGAGTAACTTGATCGTATCATTTGTAGAGAGCTCAAACCTTTGCATACCTAGCATCATCTTTCTTGGTTCTTATTTGGGATTTCTCCATGTGTGGTTTTAGAGCTTGTCATGATCTTCAAGATAAGCTCAAGTTCATCAAAAACCGATTCCATAAGAAAAACTTATTGCGTTTTTGGTGTTGGAGGTTTTACCGGTTGTTCTATTTTTGAGAGGTCTAACATTTCCCCATTTGGTTTTATCCTCCCTTGTTGGACTATGATGTTTCTCTGCATGATCTTGGAAGGCTCGTCGTTGTGATTCCAACGAGCCCAAGATCATCGAAAACGGAGTTCGGATGATCAAGATATCGTTGTTTTCGTTTGGACGTTTCTGCAGTTTTCCGTGCAGCGGTAGTACCGGGTCTGTACCGCCCGGGTACCGCCCGAGACAGTACCGAAATCGCCCGAAAACATCCCAGAACGGTAGTACCGCTTCCGGGGGCGGTAGTATCGCCCCTGGGCGCGTTTTGAGCGCCCGAAAACCCCAGAACGGTAGTACCGCTTCCGGGGGGCGGTAGTACCGCCCCTGGGTGCGTTTTGGCCATAACGGGCAGATTTTTGAGGTCCTATTTAAGGGGGTCTTCTTCCCCAATGACCCCCAACTCTTGAGCACGGTTTTGACCACCATTGTTGACCCTCTAAGCCTTGCCTATCTCTCAATCCCTCCAATGATTCTTGCTCCTTCTTGAGGGAAATGAGAGAGGAGATCTAGATCTACATCTCCACCAATCAATCTCTCCTCTAAGTGAGGGGAGCATATTGGATCTAGATCTTGGGATTCATTTGTTGCTTCCTTGCTCTTCCTCTCATCTTCCTCCATAGCATTAGTTGCTTTGGTGGGATTTGAGAGTGAATTGCTTTGAGCACTTCTTGTGTTCTTGCCATTGCATTAGGTGCATCGGTTTGAGTTCTCCACGGTGATTCGTGGAGGTGAAGTTTGCGAAGCTTATTACTCTTTGTGGTTCTCGTTTCCTCGTGGGTTAGTTGTAACCCTAGGAGGCCTTTGTGAGTTTCGGAGCTTTATCTTGTTGCTAAGCTCCGGGACATTGTTGGGAGGCTCCAACTCATTGTGGAGTTCCTCAACCTTGGTGTATCGGTTTGGTCAACGCCTTCAAGTCGACCTCATAGTGGAACGAGCCAATCCCTCACAGGTGAAGCTCACGGAGAATAGGGTGAGCACATCGGTGCTATTGGAGTGCCTAGGAGGCTCCACACCCCTCCAACGTAGACGTACTTCCATTGGGAAGGAACTACGGGAAACATCTCATCGTGTCCACTTTGCGGTTACTTCTATACCCAAACCTTTACTTTTGCATTTACCTTTGTGATAGCCATCGTGCTTGAAGTTATCTATTGCTATCACTTAGTTGTTAATCTTGCTTAGCATAAGTTGTTGGTGCACATAGGTGAACCTAGCTTGTTTAGGTTTTGTGCTTGATAAATTAAACGCTAGTTTTATTCCGCATTTATTCAAGACTAAACCGTAATTATTTTAAAACGCCTATTCACCCCCCTCTAGGCGACATCCTCGTTCTTTCAGGCGGGGTTGGGGAGGTTGGGGAGGATGAAAAATCCCTCCCGCGCGTCGTCGGCTGCGAGTGCAGGTCGGCAGCGAGTTCGCTCCCCAACCCCCACTTCTACAGGTCCGCAGGGGGTTTGCAGGTTGGGCCTCTAATTTTTTTTGAGGGTTTGCGGGTTAAAGGGTTCTATTCAACGCGTTTTTTTCCTCGCAAACTGTAAAAAAGCAGTTATTTTTAGGGGTTTGGGGGTTTAGGGGTACTACTAGACATGCTCTTAGATGCCTCAATTGTGGGCACTGTGAGATGTTCGCAACCTGTATAATGTAAATGCAGATTGTTAATGTGCTCATATTCGGAGTGATTTGCAGTGGGCAAATGTTTTACCTTGTCTAGATTATGTATCTCATCATCTTGCATGCCATGCAGAAAGTCTGCAATTGTCATCAATACATAAATAACTTAAGTTGAAGAGCGTTATTAGCTAATTCAGGAAACAAGCCATCGGGCTAACCTGTATAAGCCTGATCCTTGAATATTGACAGGCTGCAGGGCATTAGTAGAAGTGACAAAGAAGCAGGATCAACTTCCTTTGAGCCTTCAACCTTAGAGGAACTATTACTCTCCTGCAGTTCATCAGATTGTACGGTTTGGGGATATGTATGTTCGTGCTCTCTAAGCTTTCCGTGGGGTGAGAAATCATTCACAACCGGTGAAGCAAGGGATATGATAGCAACAACAGGGAAATAGGCAGGACCATCTTGGTGTGACTGAAAGGTAACGTTATCGTAATTCAGTTAAGCGTACCATAAGATGTACCAGAGAAATGAATAATAAGGACCTGGTGATTACTGACCATGATCCCTTGATTAGGATGATACTCATTAATCAGAACATGATTGATTGCTGAAGGAAATAAACCAGTCCACTGGCAGATTCTGTCGGTTATCTTGGTCAGCCTCGAGGTACTGCAATACTAGGCAAATGAACATAAATTTCCATGTTAAGAACTGATGTGTAATTAACAAAAAAAATTAGAACGTGCAATGTTTGTACTAATTCATTAGGGAATATTTTATGTCTGTATACAAAGTTTCACAGAAAAATGACATTTTCTGTGGGCTGTGTAAAAAAGACAAATCCTCATGCTACAAAATAACTTTGTACGAGACATTTTCTTGTCTTTTTTGCACAGCTCACAATTTTTTTTGAAACTTTTTTGTGTGAACATAAAATGTCTAGATGTACCCCGAAATTTTTGTTCCATTTTTTATATATTCTGAAATATATTTAAAATACATTTTGTAATGGGTGTATCTAAACCCACTAGTCAAAACACCGTGTCCATTGCCGGAAATCAGTTTTGGGTAGCCACTTTTTGTTTGGATTAGATGCTATATAGCAGCCACTTGGTCAGTTCGGCGTTGGGTACACAGGCCCAGAAAATGCTGGTCAAGGGCCGGACGATTCCGTTCGGCGATCCAAACGACCAAAAAAACGGACATAAAATGTGTCTGAAATGGGTCGCGTGTTGGAGTTGCCCTTAGAGCATCTCTAGCAGATACCCTATGTTGGTACCGGATATCTCTTACCCGGTTGACTGGAAAATACTTTTCCGGTACCGCACGACGCGGGGCAGAACAGATACAACGAAGTTGTACTAGATATTCAAAGCTAGAGAAAATTGCAACTTCGCACGAGAATTGGACGAAGCAAATAAGTTCAACACTGCGATAGAACTGAAATTAAGTTCGAAACAACTGAAATCAAACTAGATTTAAAACAGAAATTAAAACCCTAGATCTAGGGTGAGCTTCTACGGCGGCGATCTTCCGGAGGCGTCGCCGATCTCCGCAGAGGCACGTCGGCGTCGGCGTCGACCTATGGGTCGATGTCGAGCTCGTCCTTCTCGGCGATGGCGCGCAGCGCCACTGCCAGCTCCTGCTCGTCGACCGCCTTCACTAGGCTCTCCTCGGCACCGGGAGCTTGGGCCTCCAACGCCGCCATCGCGGCGGCGATGATGAGGACATCCTTACCATTGACGCAACCACAACTACTACACCGCCTCAATTACAAGGACCGTTGACTAGGGCTCGTGCGCGTCAATTACAACAGCAGGTACTTTCGTTTCTACAAGCTACTGATACGTCCATTTTGCATCACTATTTTATAGCATAATTTACTATTATTCAATGATATATTTCATATTAAGAGGAGTTACTTATGTTATTTTGTCTTATTTTGCATGTTTGATGATCATTGGATAATTAACTGCCGGAGTCAGATTTCAGCTGGAAAAAGCACGTCAAGACACTATATTTCTGGAGCACTAAAAATATTTCCAAGAAGACAGATGTTCCTATTTTATCAGAAGATGGACTAAGCCAAAAGGGGAGGCTGAGATGGGCCAGGAGGGGCCCACACCACCCCTGGGCGCGGGGCCCACCTTGGCCGCGCCCTAGCCAGGTGTGGTGCCCCTGGCCCACCTCAGGCGCTCCCCCTTCGCGTACTTCATCCCCCAGAAACCCTAAGACACGGGGAGTCGGAGAGAAAATATTCCGCCGCCTCCACGAGGCGGAAACAACAGAGAGAGAAAAAGCTCTCCGGCAGGGAGAAATCTGCCGGGGAAATTCCTCCCGGAGGGGGGAGATCATCGCCATCCTCATCGTCATCGCGCTGGACTTCATCGGGATCATCATCATCATCATCTCCACCGCCATCACCACCATCACCGCTGCACCATCTCGTTCCGCTGTAACATCTAGGGCTATACTTTGTTTAGTTCATAGGGGAAACTCTCCCGGTGTTAATTACTCCTTGTGGTTGATGCTATTGAGTTTTATCGGTGAATTAAAGTATATGTTCAGATCGCTATCCATCATTATATCACCTCTGATCATGATCCATATGATGTCTCGTGAGTAGTTCGATTAGTTCTTGAGGACATGGGAGAAGTCACGCTGTTAGTAGTGGAATTATGTTGAGTAATATTTAATGGTTTGATATTTAAGTTGTGGTGCTATTCTTCTAGTGGTGTCGTGTGAACGTCGACTACATGACACTTCACCTTTATGGGCCTAGAGGAATGCATTGTGTATTTGGTTGCTAATTGTGGGGTTGCCGGAGTGACAGAAACCTAAACCCCCGTTAGTATACCGGTGCACAAGGGAGCGTAGGATCTCAGAGTTTAAGGCTGTGGTTAGATTTATCTTAATTACTTTCTTGTAACTGCGGATGCTTGCAAGAGGTATAATCACAAGTATGTATTAGTCCAAGTAAGGGCGGTGCATTAGCATAGGTTCACCCACACAACACTTATCAAAACAATGAAGATTAATCAACTATGTGAAGCGAAAGCACTTGACTAGAATCCCGTGTGTCCTCAAGAACATTTTGTCATCATAAGTAAACCAACCGGCTTGTCCTTTGCTCTAAAAAGGATTGGGCCACTCGCTGCAATTATTATTACTGTCTTTTACTTACTTGCATTTTATTTACCTGCTATATCAAAAACCCCTAAAAACTTGTCTGCTAGCATTTACAGTGAAACCTTTACCGAAACTCCTTGTCAGCACCTTCTGCTCCTCGTTGGGTTCGACACTCTTATTTATCGAAAGTACTACGATACACCCCCTATACTTGTGGGTCATCAAGACTATTTTCTGGCGCCGTTGCCGGGGAGTGAAGCGCTATTGGTGAGTGGAATTGGTAAGGGAAACTTTTACTGTAGGTGCTATTTTTATTTCTGCTTGCTACTTTATTTTATCATGGAGAGATCTCCATTTGAATCCCTGTTTGGAAATACTACTACCACTGCTACGGTAGTAGAAGAGGAACCACCTGATCAAGTAATTCCATTTAAAATACCTATGAAAATTGTTGAACGAGTTACGAATAACCGCTATGCAGGAGATGGAACTGTCCCTCCTGGGGATCATTTGCTATTTATTCATGAATTATGCGAGTTGTTCAAGTGTGCAGGTATTTCAATGGAAGAGGTCAAGAAGAAATTGTTTTCTATATCGTTGACTGGTAAAGCTGCAAAATGGTATAGGATGCTGAAAATGGGCGTTCTATTGGCTGGGAGGAGATTGTGCCTCTCTTTTATTCTAAATTTTATCCTCCTAGTGAAATTCATCAAGATCGGAATCATATATATAATTTTTGGCCTCATGATGGAGAAAGTATTGCCCAAGCGTGGGGGAGATTGAAATCATTAATGCTCAAATGCCCCATTCATGAGCTTCCTGGTAATGTTGTTATTGATAACTTCTATGCAAGGCTTTCTCTTCAAGATAAAACTCTATTGGATACCTCTTGTGCTGGATCATTTACGCGTAATAAAGAGGAAGTTAAATGGGACCTTCTTGATCGGATTGAGGAAAATACTGAAGGATGGGAGAACGACAAAGGTAGAGAATCAGGTATAAAGTATGATTACGAATGCATTAAAACTTTTATGAATACTGATAATTTTCGTAATCTCTATGATATGTATGGTCTTGATTCTCAAGTTATTGCAAACTGTTACAAGGCTTTTGCCTCTTATCTTGATGTTCCTAAAGAAAGTTGCAATAAGTATCATTTGCCTTACAAAGATAATACTAATTCTGCCAATATTAAAAACATTGAAGTTCATACAGTTGATCGTATCTTGCCAGAACCTTATATTGAGAAACCACCTTTTCCTGTTAAAATTAGGGAACATTCTATCATAGCTAGTGTGGTTAATAAAAGTGCAAAGAAAGCTTTAGAACCTGCTGAACAAATAGCGGTTGAACCCACAATAGCAATAGTAAAGGATTTGGTAACTGAAAATGTAGAAGGAGGACATATTATCTTTTGTGAAGATGCCTCTAATATTGTTTCACATCCCAGTAGAGCTAGGAAAACAAGTGTTCCTGTGCTTTCAGTCAAAATAGGAGAACATTGCTATTATGGTTTATGTGATATTGGTGCAAGTTCTAGTGCTATTCCTTTTGATCTTTATAAAGAAATTATGCATGAAATTGGTCCTTGCGAACTTGAGGAGATTGATGTGGTTATTCAGCTTGCTAATAGAGAAACTATCTCTCCAATTGGTATTGTGAGAGATGTTGAAGTTTTATGTGGTAAGACTAAATACCCTGCTGATTTTCTAGTACTTGGTTCTGTTGCTAGTAAAGCTTGTCCCATTATTTTTGGTAGGCCTTTCTTGAATACATGTGGTGCTATTATAGATTGTAAGAAAGAGAAAATTTACACTAAATTTAATGGAGAATCTTATGAGTTTAATTTCTCTAAGTTTGGTAAACAACTTTATGAAACTGATTTGCCTAATGAGACTCAAATCGAACAACTTGCTTCTATTGCTGTTGCTCCTAACAATGCCTTGCAGCAATTCATGGAGGAACACGAAAGTGAAGTATTTATGGAGGAGAGGAATGAGATTGACAATGCCTTTCTTCGTCAACCACCAATACTTAAGCATAATTTGCCTGTGGAAGATTTGGGTACCTCAGCGCCTCCTAAGGAAGATCCTGTCTTCGATTTAAAACCTTACCTGATAATCTTAAGTATGTTTATCTTGATGAAAGGAAAGTATATCCTGTTATTATTAGTTCTAAACTTTCAGGTAATGAAGAAGCAAGGCTATTAGAAGTACTAAAGAAACATCGAGGAGCTATGGGATACACTTTGGATGATTTAAAGGGGATTTCTCCTACTATATGTCAACATGCCATCAACATTGAACCCGATGCAAAACCTGTTGTTGAGCATCAGCGTCGCTTGATCCCTAAATGAAAGAAGTGGTAAGAAATGAGGTATTAAAACTTCTTGATGCTGGTATAATTTATCCTATTGCTGATAGTAGATGGGTAAGTCCTGTGCATTGTGTCCCTAAGAAAGGAGGAGTTACTGTTGTACCAAATGAAAATGATGAACTTATTCCTCAAAGAGTAGTAGTTGGATATAGGATGTGCATTGATTTTAGAAAGGTCAATAAAGTAACTAAGAAAGATCATTATCCTTTGCCTTTTATTGATCAAATGTTAGAAAGGTTGTCTAAGAAAACCATTTTTGTTTCCTTGATGGTTATTCTGGATTCTCACAAATTGCTGTTAAAGCACAAGATCAAGAGAAAACTACTTTTACTTGTCCTTATGGAACTTATGCTTATAGACGTATGCCTTTTGGTTTGTGTAATGCTCCTGCTACGTTCCAAAGATGCATGTCTGCTATTTTTCATGGTTTTTGTGAAGAAATTGTGGAAGTATTCATGGACGATTTTTCCGTCTACGGAACTTCCTTTGATAATTGCTTGCACAATCTTGATAAAGTTTTGCAGAGATGTGAGGAGACAAATCTTGTTCTTAATTGGGAGAAATGTCATTTCATGGTTAATGAAGGAATTGTCCTAGGGCACAAAATTTCTGAAAGAGGTATTGAAGTGGACAGAGCTAAAGTTGAAGCAATCGAGAAAATGCCCTGTCCAAGGGATGTGAAAGGTATCCGTAGTATTCTTGGTCATGCCGGTTTTTATAGGAGGTTTATTAAAGATTTCTCTAAAATTTCAAAACCCCTCACTAATCTTCTTCAAAAAGATGTACCTTTTGTTTTTGATGATGATTGCAAGGAAGCTTTTGAAACTCTAAAAAAGGCTTTAATCACAGCTCCTGTTGTTCAACCTCCTGATTGGACTTTACCTTTTGAAATAATGTGTGATGCTAGTGATTTTGCTGTAGGAGCTGTTCTTGGACAGCGGGTAGACAAGAAGTTAAATGTTATTCATTATGCTAGTAAAACACTTGATGCCGCTCAAAAGAATTATGCTACTACTGAAAAGGAATTTTTAGCAGTTGTTTTTGCTTGTGATAAATTTAGACCTTATATTGTTGATTCAAAAGTTACTATTCACACTGATCATGCTGCTATTAGATACCTTATGGAAAAGAAAGATGCTAAGCCTAGGCTCATAAGATGGGTACTTCTACTGCAAGAATTTGATTTACATATTGTAGATAGGAAAGGTGCTGAAAATCCTGTTGCTGATAATTTGTCTAGATTAGAAAACATTTCAGATGATCCTATACCTGTTAATGATAGTTTTCCAAATGAACAATTGGCTGCGATAAAGGTAAGCTCACGCGAAAGTCCTTGGTATGCTGATTATGCTAATTTTATTGTTGCCAAGTATTTGCCTCCGACCTTTACAGCTCAGCAAAGAAGAAAGTTCTTTTATGATTTGAGGCATTATTTTTGGGATGACCCACATTTGTATAAAGAAGGAGTAGATGGCATTATGCGAAGATGTGTTCCTGAGTATGAACAGAAAGAATATTGAGCAAATGCCATGGAAGTGCTTATGGAGGACATCACGCTGGAGATAGAACTGCGCAAAAGGTTCTACAATCAGGTTTTTATTGGCCTACCCTTTTTAGAGATGCTAGAAAATTTGTTTTATCATGTGATGAATGTCAAAGAGTAGGTAACATTAGTAGACGTAATGAAATGCCTATGAATTATTCTCTTGTTATTGAACCTTTCGACTGTTGGGGATTTGACTTTATGGGTCCTTTTCCTCCTCAAATGGTTATACTCATATACTTGTTGCTGTTGATTATGTTACTAAATGGGTAGAAGCTATACCAACTTCTAGTGCTGATGGTGAGACATCATTAAAAATGCTTAAAGATATTATCTTCCCTAGGTTTGGTGTGCCTAGATATCTCATGACTGATGGTGGTTCTCATTTTATTCATGGTGCTTTTAGAAAAACTCTAGCTAAGTATGATGTTAATCATAGAATTGCTTCACCATATCATCCCCAAACAAGTGGTCAAGTAGAATTGTCAAATAGAGAGATTAAGTCTATTTTGCAAAAGACTGTTAATAAATCTAGAAAAAATTGGTCTAAAAAGCTTAACGATGCTTTGTGGGCTTATAGAACTGCTTATAAAAATCCTATGGGAATGTCTCCTTACAAAATGGTTTATGGAAAAGCTTGTCATTTGCCTCTAGAATTAGAACATAAAGCCTATTGGGCGGTGAAAGAACTTAATAGAGACTTTAAACTTGCCGGTAAAAAGAGATTGCTTAATTTGAATTCTTTAGATGAATGGAGAAATGCAGCTTATGAAAATGCTAGGCTCTTTAAAGAGAAAGTTAAGCAATGGCATGATAGAAGAATTCTTAAGAGAGAATTTAACGTAGGTGAAAAAGTTTTATTGTATAGGTCTCGTCTCAGATTTTTTGCAGGAAAATTACTTTCAAAATGGGAAGGACCTTATATCATCGAGGAGGTCTATCGCTCAGGTGCGATTAAAATCAATTCACTAGATGGGGACAGACCACAAGTGGTTAATGGTCAAAGACTCAAGCATTACATTTCTGGAGATTCTTATAATGAAGATGTTGATTTATCAAAGTGGTAACTCCAGAGGATTTTATAAAAAGTCAAATTCAGACAACTGCAAAGCTGATTTGGAATAGGTAACAGTTTCGGTAAGAAAAAGTTCGCGATTTACTTTCAACTAAATATTTGTTGTTTTTACATAATATGGAAAATTATGAGTCGGAAAAGGGTAGGAAACGGTGCCCGAGGGCACCACACCACCCCTGGGCGCGGGCCCCACCCTGGCCGCGCCGTGGGTGCGTGTGGGCACCTCGGAGCCCGTCTCCGACCCCGTTTCGTCCTGTACCTTCCTTTTGTCGTAAAACTTTTTGCTATATAATCACCCGGATCTCCCGAGGTCCGTATATCGTGTTTTCGTCGAGTTTTGTTTCGAGCTGTTTTCTGCCAGGAACTATTTTCGGATTTAGAGCGCCATGGTCTTCTCCAACGACAACGAGAGCAAGGAGGCGTGGAGGACATCATGGACCAGAGGATCGAGGAGGAGGTCAAGAGCGAAACCGATGATGAAGTAGAGGAAGACTCAACTCCACGTCCTCGCGCTACTATTGCAAGCATCGGGGTGACTGCCAACCCTTTCAATCCTGTGAAGAACCTGAACATGGGTGGTGAGGCATCGCGTCATGCCTTTGCACCCAAGACACTCGCCTCAAACTCCAGTAACCCTTTCCATACCCTCATCCATAAGTATCAATTTGAGAGAGTTCCGGAGATGGAGTTGCCTACTTGTTGGGATATAGATCGATCTAACAATGCAGGAAAAGAAAGCCCTAAGTCCAGTGAGAAGTGGGGAAACAATTCCAAGAGCTGGGATTCACCTTCTGACCAGTTCATGAACCGCATCGAACACAATTCGGAGATGATCCGCATCCTCACATACAAGATAGATGAATTGAAGGATTTGGTCGAGAAGCTCATTAGGGAGTCGCCACCAAGAGATCAAGCCTAAATCGTCAAGGGGTAATGGCACTCCCTTGGCTTGTTCCAAGCTTGGGGGAGTGCCCAGTATCATCTTTATCCTTTCGTTTTTATAATTTCGTGGTCATATCATGAGTAGAGAAGTTATCTTATAAGATGGTTTGCGATGTGGAGTGTCAATCCTTTAGTTATCCATGTATCCGTTGGTTTGAGTGTGTCTTTGTTCAGAATATTAATGAGAAGTTCCACCTTTACTTTCGGTACATTTTATTTTAGCCTGCAATCTTCTTTATGTGCTGATCTTGCCATTAGTATTGACGCCACTTTTGGGTACATTAAGTAAATTATATTAGTTGTGGCAAACTTAGTATTGGTCATTAGCAACAATACCATGAAAACTTAAGTAGAAGGAGGGAATTACATGCAAAAATATTATCCCTTTATCTTTCTTTCTTGCTAGCCAATAAGATTAGTATTCTTTGAGTTAAAACATTTGTGCTTACAGGGAAGATAGCATGGTTGCTTCTATTACATATATTTGTGTGTATCCCCCAACTTTTATGCTTGCCACATGACCTTGCTAGCCTTAACCACCGTACTGAGAGGGAATGCTTCTCGTGCATCCAAATCCTTGAGCCAAACCCATGCCATTTGTGTCCACCATAACTACCTATATGTGGTATTTCTTTGCCACTCCAAGTAAATTTTTCATGTGCTACCTTTAAATTATTCAAAATGTTATTATTCCCTTTTGTGTCAATGTTTACTAGCTCATGAGGAAGTAGTGTGGTTATCCTTTATTCTACTTGTCAAACAGACTTTACACCTGGACTAGTGGCATATACATCCGCTTATCCAATAACTTGCAAAAAGAGCTGGCAACGGGATGCCCAGTCCCAATTAATTACAACTTTAACGCTTAATTCTCTTCACACTTTTGCCCTGAATTATCAGTAAGCATTGACAAACAGTGAAATATCTGCGTGTGTAAACCAAAGAGAAAGAGGGATGATCTGCCTTGCTGGTAGAAATAACGTCCTTCATGGGAGCCGCTCTTAAAAGTCTGTTTGACAGGGAGAATACTGTTTTCACCCGCTACCATTCGTTGACAATTAACAAACACCTCTCAAAACTTAATTTTTGCTCTCTATATGATTTCAAAAACTTAAAAGCTCTAGCACATGACTTAATCCCTGCTTCCCTCTGCGAAGGGCCTTTCTTTTACTTTTCATGTTGAGTCAGTACACCTATTTCCTTCTTCCTTGAGCAAGCATTTGAGTTGTTGTGATTCAACCATATATATCATTAATATTGTCAATCATGTCTTTTATCCTTCTTGTCTTAGCACAAAGACTTTTGCCTCTAAGAATATAGCTTTGCAAGTTATCAATGACTGTAAAGAAGGTGTGATAATTGAGTGTGGAAGTTCTGCAATATAAGCTCTAATATAAAGACTCCTTTCGAAAGATAAGTATTGATTGCTTATTGTTCTATGACCAAGAATGAAGTGTGCCATTACTAATCTATAATTTCCTTCGTGTATTTTTATTGTGGTTGTTTCACTACTCATGTTCAAGTTAGGTTATATGAAGAGTAGTTGCTGTTTAAAATGAGTTGTGTTGTTTAGTAATTACTGATGCTTCTTGTCCGTATTCTTTATTATCGACGCTTCACTCCATAAACTTTTGTTCTAGTTTACTGAGCTCAGCTTTCGCTTGGGGACAAGCGAGGTCTAAGCTTGGGGGGGTTGATACGTCCATTTTGCATCACTATTTTATAGCATAATTTACTGTTATTCAATGATATATTTCATATTAAGAGGAGTTACTTATGTTATTTTGTCTTATTTTGCATGTTTGATGATCATTGGATAATTAACTGCCGGAGTCAGATTTCAGCTGGAAAAAGCACGTCAAGGCACTATATTTCTGGAGCACTAAAAATATTTCCGAGAAGACAGATGTTCCTATTTTATCAGAAGATGGACTAAGCCAAAAGGGGAGGCTGAGATGGGCCAGGAGGGGCCCACACCACCCCTGGGCGCGGGGCCCACCTTGGCCGCGCCCTAGCCAGGTGTGGTGCCCCTGGCCCACCTCAGGCGCTCCCCCTTCGCGTACTTCATCCCCCAGAAACCCTAAGACACGGGGAGTCCGAGAGAAAATATTCCGCCGCCTCCACGAGGCGGAAACAACAGAGAGAGAAAAAGCTCTCCGGCAGGGAGAAATCTGCCGGGGAAATTCCTTCCCGGAGGGGGGAGATCATCGCCATCCTCATCGTCATCGCGCTGGACTTCATCGGGATCATCATCATCATCATCTCCACCGCCATCACCACCATCACCGCTGCACCATCTCGTTCCGCTGTAACATCTAGGGCTATACTTTGTTTAGTTCATAGGGGAAACTCTCCCGGTGTTAATTACTCCTTGTGGTTGATGCTATTGAGTTTTATCGGTGAATTAAAGTATATGTTCAGATCGCTATCCATCATTATATCACCTCTGATCATGATCCATATGATGTCTCGTGAGTAGTTCGATTAGTTCTTGAGGACATGGGAGAAGTCACGCTGTTAGTAGTGGAATTATGTTGAGTAATATTTAATGGTTTGATATTTAAGTTGTGGTGCTATTCTTCTAGTGGTGTCGTGTGAACGTCGACTACATGACACTTCACCTTTATGGGCCTAGAGGAATGCATTGTGTATTTGGTTGCTAATTGTGGGGTTGCCGGAGTGACAGAAACCTAAACCCCCGTTAGTATACCGGTGCACAAGGGAGCGTAGGATCTCAGAGTTTAAGGCTGTGGTTAGATTTATCTTAATTACTTTCTTGTAACTGCGGATGCTTGCAAGAGGTATAATCACAAGTATGTATTAGTCCAAGTAAGGGCGGTGCATTAGCATAGGTTCACCCACACAACACTTATCAAAACAATGAAGATTAATCAACTATGTGAAGCGAAAGCACTTGACTAGAATCCCGTGTGTCCTCAAGAACATTTTGTCATCATAAGTAAACCAACCGGCTTGTCCTTTGCTCTAAAAAGGATTGGGCCACTCGCTGCAATTATTATTACTGTCTTTTACTTACTTGCATTTTATTTACCTGCTATATCAAAAACCCTAAAAACTTGTCTGCTAGCATTTACAGTGAAACCTTTACCGAAACTCCTTGTCAGCACCTTCTGCTCCTCGTTGGGTTCGACACTCTTATTTATCGAAAGTACTACGATACACTCCCTATACTTGTAGGTCATCAGTTACTCCTAATGTACATGAGAATATGATGCTGCCTAAAGTAGATGTGTTTGTTTCTCTTAGGAATGATGGACCAAGCATGGACGAGGGGGACAAGCTATGGAGCATGTACGTGGATGGAGATAGCCGCATGCGTGGAAACAAGGGAGAGGATGATGCCACCAATGGAGACGACCGCAACTTGAAGCCACCATGATGACATTTGAAGATTTGGACGAATTCCTCAAGCCTACACTTCATAATTTCGTCCATAGTCACATATGGTGGTGCGTCACCTTTTATTTGTGGGCCAGGGCCCATGTAATTCGAACCAAGAGTTTTTAGTGCATTTTTAGAGTCCGTATTGAGGAAGGAAGGTCCTCCAAGGGTTGGATTCGGCCAAACCCCCAAGCCTGGTCGAAACCCCCTCCTTTCCTCCTTATATATCTCGTCTAGGGTTTCGTTTAAACTCGGATTTTGTTTAGCTAAAAGACTGCCTAGCATACTTGATTTGTGTCCAACGACCAGATTAAGACCGCTTACGGAATCCCACCTTTTCAATAAAGTTCATCTTATATCCGCAATTCTTGATTGCAATATTAGTTCTTACTTGTTTCTCGATCGCAGGTAGAACTAGACCTATTGGTCAGGCCGATCGTGCATCTGCAGGATTGGTAACCTCGGGAGATTGGTTTAGCGATTGCATTGGCGCTGCGTACGTGTGCGTAGTAGTCGGATCGCCAAGGTCGAACTCCACCAGAATCGACGTATCTTCATCTCATCGAAAGATCGGACACCTTTGACCTATCAGGCGACCTCCTCCTCGGCTATGCGGACACGCCCGTAAGCCGGCAGCAGCACCTCCTGGAAAGCGGTCGAACGTGGCGACGACGGAGCCTCGCCGGCCTTCGGGGGTCACGCGGACGTGCCCCGCCGGAATGGGGTCCCCGCCGAATTCCTCCTCCGGCTCCTGGTGCTTCCTCCTCCGTCTGCCGCTCGAGCTCCCCGCCTCCGCGTCATGCCTCCACGGCGACCGCGGCGTCATGAGCCCCGCCCACCGGCGGTCCTTGTACGAGCCGTGGAGACGTGCGGCATTCGAGCGGCGGCTCCCGGCCTCCTCCGCGCCCTCATTGTTCCATAGCTCATCGCCGCCTCGTCTTCCGGCGGCCCCCGGCCTCCTCCGCGCCCGCCGGAGCTGCGCATGCTCGAGCTGGCCATGGATCTGTAGGTGGGAAGTGGAGAGGAGGCGAGATGCGGCACGGATTGCTCACCGGAGAAGGTGGTGGGTTGCGGCGGCGACGTGCTAGGTGCGGCGGAGGGGTGCGGTTTTGGTACCGCATCGACCCCTCCATCCCCCTAATATAGCGGTCGAGCCACCGCTTATCCGGGCTAAAAAAAAAGGGCTAAAAAAAAAAGGCCCGTACCTCCGGACCGAGAGCTTATTGGTATCAGATGCTCTTACTTCCGATCTGGCAAGAGCAAGGGCGGGACAAGGGCAAAATTTGGGGTTTCGCCGCTGCTCCTCCCGCGCGCCCCACCTCCACGCGCGCCGCCGCGGCCAAAACCTTCCCCTTCCGCCCTGCCTGCCGTTGGCGCGCTCTGGCTATACATCCCGCCATCCCCCTTTTTCGTTCGCCCGCCTGCGCCGCCGCTCTCGGGTCTGCTCCTTCGGCATCGTCTCCTGGTCGCCTTCGCCGCCGCTGGCGAGGAGGCACCGTAGGTAAACCCCGCGATTCCCTGTAGGTCCTCTTGTTTCCGTGCACGCGGATTGGTTAGTTCGGGGTGGGTTTGGGGACGGGCGTGCTCCGGCAGTCGCTGCTCTCCGTGCTGATTGACTAGCGGTTCCTGCGGGGTTCGTTGGTTTCCAACAGCGAATCGTCCACTGCTGCTCTGAATCCTGTTGGGGCGGAGGGACTCCTTAGGTTCACGGTGCGATTTAGCGGCTACTGGCGAGGTCATTTCAGTGGAATCGTATGGGATCCTGGGTGCAACTGCTGCCGTCCCAGCTCTGTATCCTGGCGGGGATTTCTTCCATTTCTGTATCGCAGGGGATTTGGGAGGACTCTGCGACGGGGCTTTGCTCCTCCTTGGAACAAGGAGGAGGACGGGATGGCCGGAGGGCTTTCAGTAGGAGTAGGAATATCGTACTCCGGTGCCATTTTTAGGATCTGTTGCTGGATTAGCAGGCGGAATCGCATGGACTGGTCTGGTTCCCCCGTATTTTTATTGTTTGCTTTCTACTAGAAAGCTTGGTGGTGGGGTTGGGGCTAATGAGACTGTTCCATCGGGAACCGTGTCTGCCCCATTTCCGCCGGATTTGTTCTGGCCATCGTTTCCCGATGTCCGTCGTGGAGGTTTACCTTGGTGGGTCTGACGCCAAAGTAACCAATGTGTGCTTGCTTTGATGTGCTTAGCTCGGTGGAGTTCCTGCGCCTGACTATCCGTATACACTAGTTTGTTTCTTTGATGTGGTCTTTTTAGGGGATTAGAAGATTGCTATGTTGGTGGTTTAGCGGTGTTACTGGAGTGGTGATTTAGGGCTTGATGTACTCATGTTCTTGCAAAAATGTTACCGCTTTTCCAAATTGATCAACTTCTGTTAACGTTTCCAAATGTGTTAACCTATGTTTCTGCATCCTTTTGTGGTTTTGCTACATTGCAGGTGTAGTGGATCCGTGTTTTGGGAGCTTTAACCTTCACCGTGAATTATCTGTGTCCTCAATCTGCCTTTGATTGTTGAAGCTGGTGAATCTCCTAGGTAGCTGTGACTAACTCCATTTCATTTTAATGAATGAATCATTTCATGAATTTGTGTTCGATATCATCTGGAGGTGGCGGAATTGGGTTGTGATGAGTGAGCCAATAAGTTCGTCTGTATTTTCCATAGGTTTTTATTGACAGTTGCACCAAACACTTATCTTCAACTGGTGTTTGGTACTGCTAGCCTTGTTTCTGCTTTATTTGTTGGCTTGGTGCAACTTGTGCTGGTAGATTTGTGCAGCTTTCTTCTTTTGATATATCTTTTACTGCGGTAACCTTGCTGAGTGGCACTTTCCCAGTAATTTGTGAACCTGCGGTTACAATGATTTCACTACAGTTCTGGATTTTGTCAAAGTTTTCTTGTCTGCGAACTGTAGTTAATAGGGGAATGTAAGTAATGTCAAGAAATCAAGATGTCACTACCCATAAAATTTCTATACAGGAAGAAGAAAAAAGTTAGGGTTTCATGATAGCTGTTGCATCCTACTCACTATCACTGATAGATGCTGAGGTCTACTTTCATAGGTTATCTAATATCAGCTAGATTACTCGGATACAGGTTCAGAACAATTGGCCATTTCTGTTTCTTATCCAAGTCCTTTTGCTGTTGGCAATTTGGCATATATCTTCTCTTTCTTGAGAGTGAGTAGGTTGAATTTGTAATGTGCTGTTCTAAGATCTGTTACCGTTTTATCTTTATTTTCTTAAATTCTACTGTATATGGTTTCTCTCATCCTGGGACAGTGAAAAACTACATTTAAGATGCATATTATTATGTTTTCTTTCCATGCTATTTTGGTCACTTCAAATAAACGGACTACACAACTTAAAGTTATGATTGAATCAAAATCCCATTCCCTTCAAAGATACCTTGAATAGCCCGGCGGGTCCTTGCTGCTAGCCCCAAGAACACTAGTGTTGTCTCCACGAATGTGTAGGCAGTTTTTGGCTTCTCTGGGATTCTTGCCTTGTCCCTTCAAAAACAACATGCAATCTGTATATATTTTGCTTTCTTAACTGAATAGGCAGTACTCTTGCCTGTTTCCCCAGGAAAAGAAAATCCCATCCCCTTATATGATCTCACATGTTTCAGCAAGCCACGTACTGTTTTGTTCTTGTATTGTGTAGAGTTTTGACCTGTGTACTTCTGATTTTGACACAACTGTGTTGCTCAGTTGATCTTTCCAAGTAGTTAATTTTGGATTGGCAGTAAGCTTACTGCATTTACTTGTTTACTGTTGACATTACTGACTAATACTAAATTTTACAGGGAGACAGTTATGGTGAAGACTCCACGTTCTCCTGTTACCACAGGTCTCGTCCTTAATTACCTTGTTGTTACTTGTCCTGTTTTTCTAGTCAGTCTTTCGATTTATGGCATAGTTATCTGTTTTGAGAATACCATGTACTCCCTCCGTTTGGAAAAGGATGTCTTAGATTTGTGTAGATTTGAATATATGTAGACATGTTTTAGTGTACACATACATCCGAATTTGGACAAATCAAAGACATCTATTTCTGCACGGAGGGAGTAATATATAGTCTTGATAACAACCCATAGTGTTGATGCCCACTGAATCTTTTGTAGAAATCACTTCTTAACGTTTATGGAATGAAAAAAGTAACAAAAGGTATAGAAAACCTCAACCAACTGTGTACTAGCAGTCTAGCACCCGGTGGCATTGTTTTAAAGAATGAGCAGACACCATTCACATTGTTGCTTGGAATTAATTCCGCCTCATGACTCGAACCATGCTGGGTGGGTTGGCGCTGCCACACCTCAACCAACCGACTGACACTTGGTTTCCAACTAACAAAAAACTATCGCACATACAATTGAAACTTATGACATTACTTGTTGGCTAGCCCCTTTATAAAGGAAAAAAACCACTTACAAAGTGTTATCATAACGACTGATTTGTAAAAATAATTCCCAACTTGAGGTCAACCAACTTTGATCATCACCTGAGGTCACCTATAACCTTTTATTAATTGTTATCATGAAGATGCTATCTAATCGACTATAATTGACGAGATCCTTCACAACTCCATATCTTCCCTTATGTACAGCCCCTCCAACAATCATCTTGCTGGTCTGCACCCATTCTTTTTTGCTCACCTGCCACTGATGGTGGCCTTGATGGCTCATGCACCATTTTGCCATCCATGTTATTGAGCCTTGAGTGCCCCTACATCTAAGTTGAACATGTTATCAAGCGGCAACACCATTAGTTGTTATCATTAATGTTGTTATAATCCTCATAGTAGTCCAGTTACCATGCACAGAGATCTACTTTTGTGCAGTTCATATACTAGTTAATACATGCCACTAGATTCAAGACTAGCAGCCAGCATGTATTTGCTAAGGAGTGTGCAAGGAGATCAAATGGTGGTTGCTGTAGTTTGAATCAGCATTAAGGATTGGGGTTGTATTTGCTAAGATGTAGAGATAGATATCCTTGCTTCCTCCCCTTTGTTGGAGATAAGATATTCTAATATGGTAATACCTTTGAGAGATATGACTAAAGATCTTAAGATTGTTGGGAAAAAGACCATCTATGTAACATAGTTTCTTCAGTAACACTATGGAGGCTTGAATGCCATTTCATTAAGGAATATCAATTATATCGCTCCATGCCTCATTGAGGGTAAGCAAGGAGTGAACTAGAGGAATATCAATGTAACATAGTCCTCATTTTTCTGTTTTTCATCATTCTAGTTTCGTCCTTTTTGTTCCTGATTTAGTTATTGATTATTTTCTGAATGATTTTCAGGAACAAAAGGCTGCAGAGCAAATCAACAGAAGAAGGGTGTTGAAAATGGTACTGGTACTGAAAAAGGAAATTTGGAGAAGGTGCCTCAGGACGCAACAAATGGTGTTGAAAATGGTACTGGTACTTCTGCTCGGAAGAGACCAAGGAGGGCAGCAGCCTGTTCTGATTTCAAAGAGAAATCTGTTCGTTTATCAGGAAAAACTTCTTCTGTCATGATCAAGAAAAATCGGATGGAAGAGGAGGAAATAGATGCAATCAACCTGACAAAACTAGGGCCAGAAGATTTACCGCCTTGCCGGAAACTGATTGATTTCATATTGCATGATGCAGATGGGAATCTGCAGCCCTTTGAAATGTCTGAAATAGATGATTTTTTCATAACAGCTCTCATCATGCCCGCAGATGATGATCTAGAAAAAGAGCGTGAAAGAGGAGTACGCTGTGAAGGATTTGGGCGTATTGAGGACTGGGCAATATCTGGTTATGATGAAGGTATTGCAGTGGTCTGGCTCTCAACAGAACTTGCTGATTATGAATGTGTGAAGCCAGCAAGCAATTACAAATCTTACTACAACCACTTTTATGAGAAAGCACAGGTGTGTGTTGAAGTTTACAGAAAGCTCATGAGATCAGTAGGTGGGAATCCTAACCTTAGTCTGGAAGAATTGCTTGCTAGTGTTGTTCGTTCCATTAATGCTATACAAGGTTACACTGGAACAATGAGCAAAGACTTTGTGATTGCCACTGGTGAGTTTGTATACAATCAGCTTATTGGATTGGATCAGACAGCAGGCAATGATGATGAGAAGCTTGGTACACTGCCGGTTCTTCTTGCTCTAAGGGATGAGTGCAAATCTCGAGGGGAATTAACCAAGAGGCTGCCTAACATCTCAAATGGAAGCCTGAAGATCAAGGACGTGGACTGTGAAGAGGTAGCTGAGGATGATGATGGGAAACTAGCAAGATTATTGCAAGAGGAAGAAGAATGGAAGATGATGAAGAAACAGAGGGGTAAGCCTACCCAAAAAAATGTCTACATCAAAATTAGTGAAGCTGAGATTGCAAACGACTATCCTCTGCCTGCATACTATAAACCGTCTAGTCCGGAAATGGATGAGTACATATTTGATAGTGAGGATGGCATGTTCTTTGATGATGTGCCTGTAAGAATCCTTGACAAGTGGGCTCTATACAATTCAGATTCCAGGCTTATCTCTTTGGAATTAATACCAATGAAGTCTGCAGAAAATGATGTAGTTATCTTTGGATCTGGCTTTATGAGAGAGGATGATGGCAGTTGCTGCTCCACAGCCGAGTCTGCAAAATCGTCTTCTTCCTCAAGCAAGGCTGATCACCAGGATGCAGGAGTTCCAATATATTTGAGCCCAATCAAGGAATGGGTTATAGAATTTGGTGGCTCAATGGTTTGCATAACCATTCGGACTGATGTGGCCTGGTAAGAACTCCAGCCAGTCCCTTTCAGTGTACTCCAGCTTATTTGGATCCTTTTATTCCTCTTGTTTGGGCCACAGTTCTTATCCATTTCTGCACGAACTCCATTTAACCCAACATTTGGCATATTTCAGGTACAAGCTACGACAACCAATAAAGCAATATGCTCCTTGGTGTGAGCCTGTACTGAAAACAGCAAGGCTTGCTGTTAGCATCATCACCCTGCTAAAAGAGCAAAGCCGTGCTTCGAAGCTTTCTTTTGATGATGTCATCAAGAAAGTGGCAGAGTTTGACCAAGGGAATGCTGCTTTTATATCGTCCAACATTGCACTTGTTGAGAGATACATTGTGGTACATGGACAGATCATACTTCAGCAGTTTGCAGATTTCCCTGATGAAAATATCCGGCGGAGTGCATTTGCCACTGGTCTGTTAATGAAAATGGAGCAGAGAAGGCATACAAAGTTGTTCGTGAAGAAGAAGGCTCAAGTGACAAGGGGGAGAATTTCAACCCAATTGCAACTATGGGAACAACATCAAAGAGAAAAGCCATGCGTGCAACCACAACCAGATTGATCAACAGAATATGGAGTGAGTACTATGCACACCATTTCCCGGAAGATTTGAAGGAGGGGGATGGAAATGAAGCAAAAGAAATTGATGATGACCAAGAAGAAAATGAAGATGAGGATGCTGAAGAAGAGGTACAGATTGAAGAAGAAAAGGTTTCAAAGACACCACCATCAACACGGTCTCGGAAATTGATATCACAAACTAGAGAAGAAATTAGATGGGATGGTAAAACAACTGGGAAAACAGCTTCTGGAGAAGCTTTATACAAATGTGCATACTCCCGAGAACTCAGAATAACTGTGGGTGGGGCAGTGACACTAGAAGATGATTCGGGAGAAATAGTGATATGCTTTGTTGAATACATGTTTCAGAAACCTGATGGTGAAAAAATAGTTCATGGAAGGATGCTACAAAAAGGTTCAGAGACTGTTCTTGGCAATGCAGCAAATGAAAGGGACCTTTTCTTGACTAATGATTGTTTAGAGTTTGAATTAAAGGACATCAAAGAATTGGTGTCTGTCAATCTCCAATCAATGCCTTGGGGCCACAAGCATAGAAAAGAGAATGCTGAAGCTGATAAGATTGAGCGGGCTAGAGGGGACGAGAGGAAAAAGAAGGGTCTGCCAATGGAATATCTATGCAGAAGCTTGTATTGGCCCGAGAAAGGTGCCTTCTTCTCCCTACCCCGTGATAAACTAGGTCTTGGTAATGGTGTTTGTAGCTCCTGTGAGCATAAAGAACCAAAATGTGATGAATTGAGAATACTCTCCAAGACCAGTTTCATCTACAGAGAAGTTACCTATAGTGTCCATGACTTCTTATACATTAGGCCTGAATTTTTCTCCCAAGAAGAGGATCGTGGTACCTATAAGGCTGGAAGAAACATTGGCCTAAAACCCTACGCAGTTTGCCATCTGCTGGATGTCCGTGAACCTGCTGGTTCTAAAAAAGTTGACCCTGCATCAACAAAAATCAGTGTTCGGAGGTTTTATAGACCAGATGATATTTCATCAGCTAAAGCTTATACATCAGACATCCGAGAGGTTAATGTTCTTGTTTTTCTAAGTGTTTTTACATTTGTTATTCGTGATACTACCATCAATTCCTTGCTTTACATACTAGATAATGTGTAGAAGTCTAGGCTCTTGCTTAGCAAGATCATTCTCCTTCCATTGTTTCAATACATTCTGTTAACCTTTCTTTGGTTGATTCAGGTGTACTATAGTGAAGATATAATTAACGTGCCTGTGGATATGATAGAGGGAAAATGTGAGGTCAGAAAGAAGATGGATATCTCGAATTCAAACCTTCCAGTGATGGTTGAACATGTATTCTTCTGCGAACATTTGTATGATCCTCCCACTGGAGCTCTCAAGCAGGTTAGTTAGCTAATATAACATTTTGATTTTGTAATTGCTAGATTTGATAGTTAACTGATGTATGTTGCATGCCTGTATCAGTTGCCTTCAAATGTAAAGCTCATGTCCGTGGCACAGAAGGCAACTGGTGCTTTGAAAAAGAACAAGGGAAAGCAGATTTATGAAAATGATGAACTTGATTCAAGCAAATGGACAGAGGTGCCCAAAGAGAACCGTATTGCAACTCTTGACATTTTTGCTGGTTGTGGAGGTTTATCGGAAGGGTTGCAGCAAGCTGGTATGCACTTTCTTCAGTAATACTAGCTGGGTGGCCTTGCGCGGTTAGCGTTGATATTTTATTTATCGATATCTAATGTATCAATTTTCTTATGGATACTACTCCCTCTGTTTTGAATTATTAAGAAGTTCTAGTTTTTTAATCACACGCATATAGACATATTTTAGTCTTTCAATTCACCCATTTCAATTTGTATGTGGTCCATAAAATATGCAAAACATTTTATAATTCAAAAAAGGAGTGAGTATATTATACATAAATTGAAACATATATAACAATGATTTGGGGTACTCAGTTTATTGAGCTTCCAACTACTTGCACGCTCCAATCTAAGTGAGTAAACCATCTGTACATGCTAAAATGCAAAACCTGAACACCCTCATTGTTTAGGCTTCCAAGTTCTCTTATACAACAGTGGACTATAACATTGATTTTTTTTGTTTCAAATTCCAGCAATCAATTGTGTCTCGGCGCTCGTGGAGTGATTTTTCCATGTCATGTAGCATTAACAAATATTGGTTATATATACCCGCTGGATACATTAACCTGGATACAGTACGAACATCACCTACAGATTATGATCCTTGATCAGTCATCTGAATCATAACATCTCTAGTAGAATCATCCAATTTCATTAATTATTATGATAGAGAGATACAAACCAAGATATATGAAAATGATATTTATACAAAGGATAATTATCCAACGTTAAAAACCCATTATGGATGGATGAATAAATTCACGAACCAATCTATTAAGTTTTTGTGTGTGTGTGTGTCCCTCAAACTCTTATTATCGTGTCTTCAGCATTAATCAAGTTCTATCAACATAGACAGAAAGTAAATTATAGCCTATCTTTTGCACTATTTGTCTGGCAGATTACCTGACATCATTAAGTCTGAAAATGTTGTCAACAATTAATGTTTCTTTTCTGTGATTTTTTTGCAAAAACCATTACCTCCCCTATTGGAATATAATTTCTTCATCCCAAAAATCTGTGCATCCCTAAAGGTGAAAAGAGACAATTTTCAAAATATTTGAAATGAGTATGTACACACCTTAGGAAATATTGTACCCTACTGTAGTATGCCCTGCAGCTCTTTCGTTTAAAGATAAGCATTATAGAATATGTTAACTTTTCTGTATAATAGTGCACTTATTCTGATTACTTTATTACAAAAATGTCTCAATACTTCGTCCCGCTGATCCTTTTGCGTGTTTATGGGAGAGCTCAGTACCAAACTACCAATAAATATGTGTATTGGTGTGTAAGTAACGATCTACAGACAACAGACCTATTGTTTGAGCAAATATAAATAAAAAAGCAAGAAGTAAAATTTACCTGACATCCGTGCATAAGATATTACTGATATTCTATTGTCACGTGTTCCGCAAACTCTTATCTAAATGGATCTTGACTCCAGCGAAAATGAACATCAGATAAACCTATAAACAATGAGTTTCGTGATTTACATGACTGAAGCACTAAGCCATTTTTTTGGAAGCTGATGCAGAAAGCTTTAGTTACTCGTGGTTGCAGGAGGAAGCAGCTATTTTATGCTCTCTGGCAAAAAATATGGGTAGTAGATGTCAATGAGCCTTCTGCAAGTAAATAATTTTTTCCTGGAAAATGCATACTAAGCAAATATACGATAGTTAGGAAATCAAATGGGATTGTTAGTGGAGTTAGTTTGAAATAACAGAACATGTTATATGTACACTAAGAACCGTTCAAATTTAACTTACCGAAAATTATCAGTACATTCTGTTTACACACGTAGTCTGTACTACAACTGTAAATCTATGTTTCAGAAACCGGTTATAAATTACTACCTTTCACCTACCTAGGATTCGTTCTACCAGCTAGTCCAAGTCTTCAACTACTGAGAGCACTTAATGGTTAAAAAATATTACCTTCGACACATCTTCAAAAGTGATTGTTGTTCGACTCACCATGACACCTTGCAGTAAGAAATTTTCTTAGATAAATTAGATAGTAACTCAATAATTATTAAGCAAAAGGGAATCTTTATTTTACTCTCATGCTCTCCATCTGGTCCTTGCACGGATGCAGAAATTTTACCAGCTCTATCTTGAATCCATCCTTCGAAGAGTTCTACTACCAATTCTGCGGTTCTGCCGGCATATGAAAGTTAGCTAATCTTATTTGGGGCCATAAAACTCAACGTGCAGCCACGCCTGCACTGGTCCTAGCTGGTGCCCGACATTGAGTTTCTTGAGGCTAGCAAAAAACTAAATGAAGAAGCTGTACCATGGAGTATGCAAGCTGATTTGAGCTAGCCATAGCTGCGCGTGCGTGCATGAGTAGATTAGGTAGCCATAGCTGCGCGTGCGTGCCTGAGTAGATTAGGTTGCCTGTACGTACCTACTACATGAGTAGATTAGATGGCGGAGGCAAGGATCGGTAGTCAATGGAGAGGGCCACCAGCGCTATAGTTGTCTCGCTTGCAGTTCACAGCGAGCTCGTCCGAGACCAACGCCGGCGTGCAGCCCCGGGTCTCATCCTTCCGGGCACCGCTGGCTGACACCAGCATGCAGGCCGCCGTCTCGTCCCCTACATGCCCATGCAACACCGGAGTGCAGTTTCGCCGTCTCGCCCCCTACATGCCCACGCAACGCCGGAGTGCAGTTTCGCATCACGTCCTCCCACACGCCCACTTCCGAGGCCAGCACCTCCACGTCAACCCCATCTAGTCCGGCAGTCTGATGTGCGTGGTCGCAGTAGGAGGAGCCCAAGTGGAGGACGTTCAGTCCATGGTGTACGTCGCCGTCACGGCCTAAAAAATCAGTAAGCAGCGGCAGGCGACGCACCATGCACGCCGGCGGCTTACACAGATTCAACTTGAACAGGCGTACGGCCGGACGATCAAGCATAGAGTTCATGTCTCGTACAAAGTACAAACTGCACAGAGTCCATGTCTTGTACAAACTGGATATAATCGAACCACTCTTTCCTTCTGACCTGACGTGAAATCCATGTTGTTTAATCTCCACCTTTGATATGCTCTAACTCAAAACAGATGAATCCTAACCGTCGTTTGTCTTGTGTTTTAATTATATAATAGATAGATAGATAGATTGTTTAGCATGAACATGTTGTCCTTCAAAATGATTTATTTTCTCATTGTTAAATTCTGCAGGTGTATCTTTTACGAAATGGGCAATTGAATACGAGGAACCAGCTGGTGAAGCATTTAGGCAAAATCATCCAGAAGCTGCGGTGTTTGTGGATAACTGCAATGTGATTCTGAAGTAGGTGCAATTTTTTATTTTTGTGTGTTTTACATATTTACTTTTTTTTAGCTCAATCAGGACTATTTGTTGTAATGCAGGGCGATTATGGACAAATTTGGGGATGCTGATGACTGTGTTTCAACTTCTGAAGCTGCTGAACAAGCAGCTAAACTTGTTGAAGAGAACATTAAGAATCTTCCTGTCCCTGGTGAAGTAGAATTCATAAATGGTGGTCCTCCCTGTCAGGTATATTATCTTGCTAAACATATGTATCCAAATTGCTGTGCAAAATTTTAACCGGTTGATTGACTAAATCATTTATCTCTTGCCAGGGATTTTCTGGGATGAACAGATTCAACCAAAGTCCATGGAGTAAAGTTCAATGCGAGATGATTCTAGCATTCCTCTCTTTTGCAGAATATTTCCGTCCAAGATTCTTTCTTTTAGAAAATGTTAGGAACTTTGTTTCCTTCAACAAAGGGCAGACCTTCCGATTGGCCGTTGCTTCTCTTCTGGAGATGGGATACCAGGTTCTGATTCTTGTCATTATCTACTTAACATACCTATGTTAGTACTTATTTGAATCTGTATTTTTAACAGTTGTTTATCTGTTGGTTAGGTTCGGTTTGGAATCTTAGAAGCTGGGACTTTTGGTGTTGCACAGTCCAGGAAAAGGGCTTTCATTTGGGCTGCTGCTCCTGGAGAGACTCTTCCTGACTGGCCAGAACCGATGCATGTGTTTGCTAGCCCTGAGCTGAAAATAACACTGCCTGATGGCAGATACTATGCAGCTGCCAAAAGCACTGCTGGTGGGGCACCTTTCCGTGCAATAACTGTTAGAGATACAATTGGTGATTTGCCAAAAGTGGAAAATGGTGCAAGTAAACTCATACTTGAGGTAGCTCTTATTCCAATGTCACTATATTTTTATTTTACTTTTGCTCTCGACTCCAACTTTAAGCTAATTCCCCTCTTTTTAATGTAGTATGGAGGTGAACCTGTCTCTTGGTTCCAGAAGAAGATTAGAGGTAGCACGATTGCATTGAACGATCACATATCAAAGGAGATGAATGAGCTAAATCTCATCAGATGCAAACACATCCCAAAGCGACCTGGCTGTGACTGGCATGACCTGCCAGATGAGAAGGTAACCTCACTGTCCTCACTGTAGATGCATTCACCATGTTTCTGTTCACCTCAGTCTACGCCTTCCTGTTGTCCGTGAGATGTTTATTCCCAAAACGTGCGTGCAGGTCAAGCTATCTTCTGGGCAAATGGTGGACCTGATACCTTGGTGCTTGCCTAACACCGCTAAAAGGCACAACCAGTGGAAAGGGCTCTATGGGAGGTTGGATTGGGAGGGTAATTTCCCCACATCTGTGACAGATCCCCAGCCGATGGGCAAGGTTGGCATGTGCTTTCACCCTGACCAGGACAGGATAATCACCGTCCGCGAATGTGCACGGTCTCAGGTAAGCTAAGATGCTTTACATCTATCCCCATCTGCATGTTCAAGATACCCCAAGGGCTGGTAGACAATCTGACTCGAACCTATCTCTATATGTGCAGGGCTTTCCTGACAGCTACCAGTTTGCGGGCACAATCCAGACCAAGCACAGGCAGATTGGCAACGCTGTGCCACCTCCTCTTGCCTTTGCACTTGGGAGGAAGCTGAAGGAAGCCGTCGACGCGAAACGCCAGCAGGCATAACTGTGTTCAGGAGAAGCGTCTCTAGATGATCAGCACATGCTACGAGTTTTATCTCGAATGCTCGTGGCTAGTATTGTAGCCGCATGTCGATGTTGTCTGAGTATTATGAATTTCCCTAGTTGATTGTCATTGTATTGGTCTTATGGACCCCTTGTTGTATATCTTAGATGAGTGGTGGCTGGTACCCTGATTCAGGGTTGTCTGATTGTATTCAAACAATTGCACAGGTTCATAGTGGCTCATGGAAGCCGCCCTGTGTTGTCACTTGCTATGGAGCTAGCTTTTAAAACCAAACATATAACTTCATCCTGGTTTCGCTCCACTGCCCCATAGCCATAGCTTGGTAAAGGCACTGTGTCATCATTGTCAGAGCTTGGTGGCTGTGGAAACTGGAAGCCAAAGAACCACTAATGTAGGATGATGTCTGTGCCCAGGCGTGCTAAAGAGTCGGAGTGTGATCATTGTTACAGAATCGTGCTCTTGGTAAAATTCTAACTTTTCAATGCAATGATCATTGTTACAATTTTTGTCTGTGTCAGTGAAAAAGACCCAGAAGATTTTCCTGAATCAGTTTGATGGCAAGTTCTTATGGTAGCGTCCAGGACGCACTTTGGTTGTAGAAGTGTGCAGAAACTGAATCATGACGTGATAAGAGTTGGTTGCCGGCCACTTCTCTTAATGTGCCATGTTTTTGTTTGTTTTCTTCCGTGTCGAACGAACTTAATGGCCTTACTACTTAATTTGTGGATCGTGGTCAAGTCATTTGTGTGTTTATGGTACCGTCTGGTTGATCGTCTCAAATGCCTAGTTTATTTATGAGAAATGTGGTATCTTTGAAAACAAAATTGACGTTGATGTATCATTCCTGTAAGCAATGTACTCCAGGCGAACCCAGACAAAAATTTCAGTGGGGGCAGTTCATATGACAGGGGCACTTCTAGTATAAATTCAGAGATACTTGGGTCCGTCTCTAGTTGTGTAAGTTTGGGTGTGTTTGAACGTGGCATCCACGGAGATAAGATAGAACACTTCGTTCTATGCAGGATTTGGTCTCGAACAGACACATCTAGGATGCAGTGTGTAGATGGATATATACTATATACCCTTCTTAAATTTGTTGGGCCACTATTTTTCTCACCGTTGTTGGCCTTGCTTGAGCTTTTTTGCTTACTCTTTGCCTCTCTTTGGGCACAGAATTGGGACAAGTTGAGGCAAGCTAGTTGCCCGAGTTGTGATATTCCGACACAGCGGTTTCGCGGACCTCTCCGGTCCCCACTCCCATGGCATCCGTTGGGATTGTATATTTACTTCTACTAGTTAGTGTGCACGTGCAAAACGCACGACTAATACAAAATCATATTAATTCGTATGCATTATATTTCTTATATTTCAAATCAAGTTTTAAAAGTTGTGACAACAACAATAATCATGCAAGCAAAATATACATATTACAGTTCCAGGCCAATAACATAATGGGCACCAAACATTTTGTATTATGTATCGACCAATTATTATTATACAGGGCAAGTAATCATATACCACTTAAAGCCATTCCATCGAACAATCCCATAAACACATCATTTCATTTTTTTTTTCTCAAGAACACACGCGAGTATCGCGAGTCTTTATATTAAGATAGAAAGGAGAACGTGTACAGAGATCGTTTACATCCGAGCCCCAGCCACAAGCGGTGGGTCTCTGCTGCTACAGAGCTACTCAATCTCTCGCCTCTCTCCACACAGCCCTGCTGCAATCCACAGCGCGAACTCCTGCCGAATGCGGGTGCAGACTGCCTCACACATCAGTTCATGATTTGGTGACTTCACCTCAGTGCTTATGTGGTCTTCCACCATGGACATGGCATCAGGATAACCCTCTTAACCTTGGCTTCCTAGCATGCCTTCAGCAAATTTGGTGTGCCCATCAAAGCAGGAGTAAGAAGATTACATCCTCCACCATATGGAGGTAGTCGATGAAGTTAATAACCACTACAAGTGCAGTACATTATTTGATTTTCTGAAGAGGACAAAATTAAGAAGCGTCGACAAGATAGAGGGGGTGCATGACCATGGTGGGTTGTCATCAGATCCACAATTCCAAAAGAATCTCACAGTTGCTGCCGCACAGTCGAACGTCCATGTTGAAACACTGCAGGAAGAGGAGAAGGTCACCGTATTGTAGTATTTAGTACCATGCAGTAAAGCAAGAATTTTCCATTTAGAACTTAGTCTGATATGAATGGATCTTTCCTGACCTTTAAATCAATGTCACCAATATATTCAATTTTTGCTGCAGTGAAACTACCCGTAAGCTAACTTTTAGGAAGAAAATTGCATGAACAACAGAACTAACAAAAGGGGAAAACACCTTTATGCGTCCAAAGCTTTCTCCAATTCTCCTCTACAACATATAGCTCCACAAAATTTCAAAGGTACAAAATGCATCAAAACAAAAGTTAATGAATAACCTTGCCAACAACGGGAGACCACCACATACTCATGCTAGCAAGTTTGAAGGATAGACAATGTAAAATCTTGAAAAGAACATTACTCATAAGCTTGTTTCAATTCTCTTCCACAATCTTCCCCAATTATTTCACATAGCTGTACTATGTTCAGAGGTACAATAACCAACGAACATATCTGAACAGAGGGTGAAACAGGACGACTGGAGACGGTGCATCGCCACAGCAGACTGAGAAAATATTAAAAGTTCAACGTATTTAAGATTTCATACAATTGCTGTATTGTCGGTCTGCACATCATCAGTATGTACCGCAGATTCATGTAGCTCCTCTCCTGGTACTGTACTCAGGACAAGCTTTGAATTGCTTCAGAGCACGGCTCAAAAAATCAATCCAATCCGTTTAAAAAGAAAAGCAATCAAAACTTTTCTTGATACTGCAAACTGCAAGAAGACTACGAAACATGTATTGGTAAAAAAACATATTAAGCACCCATACCTAAGTATGGATAACCAGATTGCGTCAAAGAATAAAATTGCGTACAGAGCTGGACCTGTAATCCATAAAAATTGCTGCCATTAGCGCATAATACATAATTAGTATTATGTGAGGACCTGTGAGGAGGGAGAACTCACAGCCGGCCCAGACGATGTACCTTCAACTGCTATCTCTATGGTCTTTGGTTCTGTACTGGAACTTTTCAGAAACCCCCCAGTGTTATATTAGGAGGACCATATTGCAAAATTCCGTGGACGTCGGGACCCACATGTCATAGATTTATAATTTACAGATGTGATTTATTGGAAAAGATTAAAGAGGGCTGACGTCACGCTGACGTCAGCAATGGAGCTGGCTGCGCCCGTCGATCACGAAATCGACGAAGAGAGCGCGAGAGGGCACGTTGGAGGAAAGCCGACGCGGGCAATCATACAGTTTCGGCTCCGCTCCTTTGGGGTCGCTGGAGCTTGAACGGCGACGAACTCGCGTGGCGGCCGAGGTGGAGCACAGCGAGACGGCGAACCAGGGCGAGAGGGAGACGAAGGGAAGGTCCATGAGGACCAGAAGCTCACCAAGAAGAAGATGGAAGTTTCTGGGAGGCCAAAGGAAGTCGGGGGTGACCGGAGTGAGCTCGGCGGTCGGCGGCCGGAGGCGAGGAAGATGCGGTCGATCCGCTTGATTCCGACCACCCCCGCTTGCGATCTTCTTTGTGGAGGAAGCTGACGTGGAGGCGGTTCTGTTGGTATCCTCGTTTGAGCTCGACGTTCTGCGAGGCGACGGCGACAGGCGACGGCGCGACGCCGGTTTCCGGTGTGAGCGTGACACCACTGTCCTCTTTAATCTTTTCCGAAAATTATTTCTATAAATAATAATCTATGACATGTGGGTCCCGATGTCCATGGATTTTTGCAATGTGGCCCTCCTAATATAAGACCAGGGGCTTTAGAAAAGTTTTGGTCCAGAACGGGATGACGTGTCGTGTTTGTGACCAAAGTGCACCCGTCTAGTGAGTTGTGTGACCCGTTATTCACGTTTTCCAGATGTGTGACTTAAGTGCACGCATATGACGAGTTGTGTGACCGCCAGTGCTATTTACTCTTCTCTAACTTAGGACACAAGATGGTTTTACATGTTTCGACCTCAAGACACTCATAGAGATTTTGCAATTTGTTTGGATAACATAAGGGGTACAGGGGATCTATGATATTTTTATGTTTTCTCCATGACACAAAAAAGGCCTGCAAAGTACAAGCATGACTGTAAACCTTAAATTATGTTAAAGACCAAAGAGATGTGATTTGAGAAACCGATCTGTTGCAGGACAGGATTAGCGAACAAATTATACAAAGGAGCCTAGCCTAGCAGATTTTGTTTGACTGGTGGAAAGGGATAAGTTGATGAGAATATAAACTGTTCTCGTTTATCTCTCTAACTGAGAACATGATCTTCTTTTATATCTCAACCTCAAACTCTGATAGAGATTTCGCCATTTGCAAGGATTATTGCAACCAAATTGGGCTATTGAAGGGATCCAAATCTAGTAACCAAGCTTATTGCAACCAAACGATAGGGTAACTACGAATCCCTAAAATACTTCGGCGAAACCCCATGGGGCACTTCAGTAGTTCAGTTATGTAATAGCATGCCTGATCATGACACGGAATCCACAAAACTGGGCTAAACACTAAAATGCTGATGAGCACTCACATGCCAGCGGCAATAATCCCTTCTCGTGCACCACTCCTCCTGCACAAGCCAACCAAATCATTACATTGCCAAAGCCAAAGAAGAGCGGAAAAAAAATTACCGATCAAAGATTTAGGGCACATCCGGCAAGTAAGGGTGTGTTTGGTAGGCTGGCTCACCCTAGCATGGCTTTCCCACTTGATACAAGCTAGGCACATACAGGTTGTGCTGAGATAATGTTGGTTGTTTGGTAGCTCGTATGAGCTGAGACGGGTTGAAGGGAGAAGCTGTTTGGTAGCTCGAATGGACGGGGACCTGCTGCATGAATATAAAATTACAAAAGGGTCCAAAGTTTTACAAACAAGACCTTGAACAAGAAATAGAAAAGCAATCAGGTCCACAAGAATGCCCAAATCATGGTCTCTGCACACGGGAACGTCGGGAGGCGGCGGTGGTGCTCGTCTCCGGCGCGGGCTCCTCCGTGGCGACGCGAGGAGGCGGCGGTGGTGGTCCTCCGTGGCTGCGCGAGGTGGCGGCGGTGCTGTTCCTCCATGGCGCAGCGGAGCTGGGCTCGGGCGGCGATGTTCCTTCATGGTTCAGCGAGGAGTGGTTCCTCCATGGCTCGGCGAGGGACGGCGCTGAGAACCGGAGCGGGGCGGCGCTGGACTCTGGGCTCGGCAAGGAGGCGACACTGGGCTCAGGGGCGGCGCTTGGCTGCGGGGCGGGGCAAGCAGGGGTTGGGCGACGGGAACGAGCCAAAGAGAGATAGAGACGGACGCGGGGGGAAATGGGAGGGGATTTCGGCCGGGTGGGCAGCGCACAGATCGCGTGGGCCCGGGCGTGGGATTTTCCGTATGCGCTCGACCCGACTGAGTTGAGAAGCTCGATCTGAGCTTCTCTCCTCGGCAGGGCTGAGAGCAGTTTTCGGGGCGAGGTGGGCATGGCCCAGACGCAAACACGGGCTACCAAACAACAAAAATCGGGGTGAAAGGAGATTTTCTCAGAGCAGCCGGGCTACCAAACACGCCCTAAGATGACGCACACGCACGCACCCTAGTTCTGCAGCCGCCGGTTCTTGAGAGTCTTCCACTTGGGAGCCGACGCCTGGTAATTCTGAAATGGAGGTCGCCACTGGCGCATCAAACGACACGAGAAAAGACAGGTCGAAGCAAAAGAATGCGAAACCACAGTAGGGGATCCATTTGCAACTAGGAGTAGTAGGCAGTAGCACGGACAAGAATAGTCTAGTAACTATACATGGTGGAGGAGCTGAGACTGCTCGGTCTGGGAGATGAAGTCGGGGACGTAGAGGGCAGTGGGGATATTGGAGTCGATGGCTTAGTCCCTGGTGCTCTTCAAGGACAACACCGACGAAGGATTCCCCTTCTCTTCCGCCGTCGCTTCTTGGGTCGCCATGTCCGCCTCCATTGCTGCTTCGAGCCGAGAATTCCGCGTGTAAATTCTAAGAGACTACTTATGGGCCATAACTGCAGGCCCAGGGCCTGGTAAGGTGCGGATGGTTTCCTATATAACGCCTGTTGCGGCTCAGGAGCCTCGCACGGAAAATCCTATATGCCGCCCGCTGGTGGTACTTCAGGCTCGCGCCGCCTGAAGGAACCCCGCAGCGAGCTAGCCCACTAAACTTGATTCCCGACGATGTGCGTCGTGCTCCCTCTCCCAAATAGTTTCGTCCCTGGTGAGAGGAAGGATGGCCGGCGGGCGACGGTAGAGTCTCGGTTCCGACGGCGGCGAAGAAACCGCCGGAGGACTTGATTGACTTTCCTATCTGTACCGTAGGGTCCTATTTGCTTATTTACAAGGCCATGTTGTAATTTGTTTTACGTGCAAGGTCCTGTTTATACCCCGCCGATGAAATGATGCAGCTCTAGCTAGGCCTTTCCCATGCTTAAAGGGGGTTTCCGTGCTTTAGTATTCTTCGAGAGAAGGCAGACTTCTGAACGGGAAAAGACAATCCGCAACTAGTTGCACCCGCAACTAGTTGCCGGATACCCTACTTCTAAGTTTTCAAAAATCGCGAAAAAAATCATGGACATGCCTTCTGAACATCTTTCTTTTGAAACACGACTTCTTCTTTGCGCGCTTTTTCTCTTGTCCATCAACTAATGAACACAGTGTCTCCGTATCGTACTCCTATGAATAAGTTGACCTGCGCGATCGTACGTGTTCTACTCCAGTTTGCATGTGCACAAAATCGGAGGGGAGCTCGTTTAAAAAATAAATCTTTTTTCTCGTTTCAAAAAAAAAAGAGAGGAGGGGAGGCCTTCTCTGCTGTGCTCCACAAGAATAGTTCAGCCGCTCGTCGTGCCGCGCGGTGCCCAGCCCTGCCAGCACGCCAAACAGAAAGAATCTTCGCGAGGTGCCGAGGTCGCCGTCCGTGCCTCCGTGGTACGCAGCCCGCCTCCCGTCCGTCCGCCCCCCTCCTCCGCCGTCCGGACGAGATTCCGCACGATCCCAGCTACCAACCACTCCCTGACCTGCTCGTACGGGCACCGAGCTGCTACAAGAATCGCCTGCGGTCTCTTGCCCACCTGCTCCACCACTAGCTCCTCCGCAGCCGCTCGCTTCCGGAGTCTCCGTGGCGTCCTTGCTCCGCCCCCCGGACCTCGATCCCGCAGGTAAGCTCAAACTGATCTCTCCTGACTCGCTTGCCCGCCACGTGTTCGACGGAATAGCCGTGAGGTTGAAGAGCGTGTGCTCGGTTCTTGTTGGTCCCGGTTCCACAGTGCTGCTTGTTGATGATGCTGCTTAGTAAGCTTGTAAAACATAGCAGGAACTTTGAAGCTTCAGGCTGTTTAAGAGTTTGGGAGGGTGCAAAAAATATAGTATATTGTATGCTTTGTGCTATGTGAAGCTTGTTTCAGGAGAGGAAAGCTGCTGTTCCTGAGGCCTTTTACATGTTGCGTAGCCAAGTTTCCAGTAGAATTTCAATCCCAGTGCATAATCTTGTTTCACGATAGGAAAGCTGCTGCTCCTGTTTTCTTCAGATCTAGAGTCCGTCTTTCTGTCCGATTTTTCATCTTTTCTGTAGGATCTAGTATTTTGGTAGTCCAAGAAGTCTCATCTCTTTCTCAAAAGGCGTCAGTCTAAGTTCCGTAGGATGATCGTTGGTGTCTTCTACAGTCCTGGCACAAGCATAACCGATCAATTGTTTACATCTCGCTTAATTCTGTAGTAGTGATATTATTTGTACATATGCTTTGTGCTATGTGCATAAGCTTTGTTTCGGGAGAGGGAAGCTGCTGTCCATGAGGCTGTTTAGACGTTGTCCTGTCTGGATAGGTAGCCAAGCAAGTTGCCACTAGACTTTCAAGTACCTGAGTGGGCCTCATCGCATGGTCACTTTAGGCAATCTTCGGACCAACTGAAACCTGGCGTTGTGAATCTGGAGTCCCGTCTTTCTGTCCCAGTTTCATTTCTTCTGTAGGATGTACTATTCTCTTAAGAAGTGTTGGTTTGAGTTGTCTTGGGTGATTGGGTGTCGTGTTGATACATCCTTGGAGAAGCACAACTGATCAATTGTTTCCTGACATCTGAATTTTTTACCCAGTAACACATCTCGCTTAATTCTGCAGTAGTGATATTATCCATCTCGCACTCATTTTTCTGATGGTAAACATTCACCCGTCCTGCTCAAGAAAGTCTAACTTATGTATTTTCCTGTTTGCAGCTTTGACATTGGCGTATTGCTTGGTTGAACCCTCCTCGTGGAAATGCTTGATTCACTCATTAGCCATGTAAAGATCCTCAAAACACCTCCGACTCTCTTTTTTTTTTCTCCCTTAGAAAAGCAATGTTGAGTTTTATTTATCTTGTTGGTCTAGGATCCGAAGATGTTGAACGAGAACAAGCCTGATGAGATAATTGCAACTGGTGTTCTCGAAAGTCTGAAGAATTTTCTACGCAAGTGTGTCGTAGCTGTCCTATCCTATGGCCCAATGCCTAAACACATTGCTTTTATTATGGATGGTAACCGTAGATATGCTAAATCCAGAAGTATCAAGGAAGGCGCCGGTCATAGGGTGGGCTTCTCCGCTCTAATGGGAAGTCTTCTCTACTGCTACGAAATGGGCGTCAAGTATATCACTGTGTACGCATTTAGCATCGATAATTTTAAACGGGACCCGAGTGAGGTGCAAACCTTGATGGAGTTGATGGAGGAAAAGATCAATGAGCTGTTGGAGAACAGAAATGTCATCAACGAGATTAACTGCAAGATCAACTTCTGGGGGAATCTAGACATGCTTAGCGAACCGGTGCGGCTAGCAGCTCAGAAGCTGATGGCGAGCACTGCCCAAAACAAAGGAATTGTCTTCTCTGTATGCATGCCATACAACTCGACTTCCGAGATTGCCAACGCTGTCACCGAGCTTTGCAAAGAACGGAGGGATATGATACAGGGACAGCAAGCTGGCAGCTGCAATGGCCGTGCTGTGAATGGCGGCACATGTTCAGATATTTCAGTGGCCGATTTGGATCGCCATATGTACACCGCTGGCTGCCCAGATCCTGACATTGTGATCCGAACATCGGGCGAGACTCGTCTGAGCAATTTCCTCCTATGGCAGACGACGTTTAGCCATTTGCAGAACCCAGATCCTCTGTGGCCAGAGTTCTCTTGGAGGCACCTTGTCTGGGCGATATTACAGTACCAGAGAGTCTACCCTTACATTGAGCAGAACAAAACGCTGGGGAAGAAGCAGCTGTGAGCCTGTGAATCTGTGATCCCATTTCCTCTAGAAGGAGACAAGCAGATAACAAGGAAATAATTCAGCCAGATGTGAGCTGTCCATAGTTGTCTCGTATTATGTTCTGTGTACTAAAATAGTGTGATTATGCAAACCATTTGTGTTATCAGTCCTACGGACAATTCTTCGTTTTGCCGTCGCATGTAGCGCTGGCAAATACTTGCTACCCAGCCTGAACATGAACGGAAGCAAAACGAAAAACACTGTAAACTGTAAAGCATCAGTATATGTAATCAGTACGACACTCACAGTTCTGCCGGCAGCAAGGAATAATTTGCATTTACGCATTTTTTTTCAATTGCTATATGCTCCATTTCACAATATGATTGATACTAGTTTGCATGCAATTTTATAACGTTCACAGAAAAGTTTCATGTGAGCAGAAGCAACTAAAATCTGCATAAATGACGATGTGATCTTTTGGTGTTTGTTTAAGGTGAAGTTCACCAGTAGTAGTTTTGCTTCATGTCGGAACTGGTGGGTGGCTAGATAGTTTGCCACCCGAATGTGATGAGAGGAGTGGTAGATGAACATCTCTAGTTGTTTATTTTTCGAAGTTGTGAGTTTCCGTAGTTAGCGGATGTTTATCACTCATTTGTTTCAGTTCACCATGCGCGCACACAGATCACTGACCAACAAAACACTAAGGAAGAGGTAGTAGTGGAAGAATTGCAGTTTGCACTAGCCATACTGATGATTTTCTCAATGGATAGTTATCTTAAAATGGAAATAGCGAGAGTGAGTAGTAGTCTTTGTTCGAAGTGCTAAAGTGATTTTTTTTTGAATTACCAGTTTATTTTTTACTAAAACAATTACTAGATAGTCAACTACTAAAATCTATGCCACAGAAAATATCGTTTTTCATGAAACGACTTTGTGAACACATAGAAAGTTAAGATCTACGCGCGATTTTTTTTGGACATTTGAAAATGCGTTTAAAATGTATTTTGAATAAAGAGTGTATATGCACCCGGGAATCAAAACGCTTCAGCGCGGCCAACTCGCGTGCACATAAAAACTTGGCTGGACAAATATTTGGTTGGGAAACCTTGGGCTCTCTGCTCCCAGGGATAGCTGAAACCCCATAAGGCCTAGTCATTCACTATACAAACTCTCGCTTTTTTATTTATCCCTCAAAAGAAAAAGAAAAACTTGATCTTCATGGAGTATTCTGGACTCTGCTTTGTTTTACAAAACTCTGAGTTCTCACATGTTTCTTCTGATTTCTTCAACCCATGAACAGTGGTGGAGCTACATAAAAATGGGGAGGTGCTATACACCGCTCTTAGCGGCCCCGCAGCCCCACACCACCTGAGGCGAAGAATATTTGTGCCACATTTCTACGATCCCATTAATATGTACGATTTTTCTTTCTTTTCTTTGGTGTTTCTGTTTTCTTTCTGCGTTCTTCAAAATCTGGACACCCTTTTAAAATCTGAACAAATTTTCAAAATTCAACCATTGAACATTTTTCATAACTCAACGTTTTTAAATTCTGAATATTTTTTTAGATCTGTACATTTTCAAAATCATAAAAGTGAAATAAAACAAAAAACAAAAATAAAAGAAAAAGAAAACGAACATAAAAAAGAAGAAAACATGAAAGAACGAAACGACTCCCTCTAGTCCATTTTAGCTATCGTGGAAAATGTATTGCGGTAGTACAAAATCTTGTATAGCTTCCGACACTCTTTTCAGATCGGAGGGAGTACTTAAATGGATCGGCCCGCCGCGGAATCTCTCCAGCCGCACAGCCACGGGCGGCAGGATTTGTAGTAAAATGTATAGGCGGGTGGATCCAAGGGAAGTGATACTGATTTGCTTAAAATAGTGGGTTAGCTTACTAATGTTATGTATAGACAGTCGATTTTGGCCCAGTGTGTAGCTCCGCTCGTGCCCTTAACTAAAATTGTCCTAGTTCAAGTCATATACGGGCATGTAAAACATATATAAAGTCGGAATGTATACATAATAATTTATTTGATCCTCGTTAATGAGGAATTTGACAGAATGACGCAAATTTCTTTTGTCTTTCTACTAGAAGAATGCCTTTCATCATCTTTGCCAATATGTCACACATTTGAGTGTCATTTTATACCCAATGGTTTATTGAAAATTTTAAATCTCTTTTTTACATTGTGGGCCACATATCGTATTTTTGGGGCAATTACACATCTCCTCTCAGTTACTCTGTACTCTCATGATTCATGGCGCGCATGTTACACACAACATTGAAGGAGATGATCGTCCATATTAAGACTCGCTTAGAAAACGTTTTGAGTTATAACGAGTTTGTTTATTCGAAACTTCATATTTTCATAATATTTTATTGTAAATGGGCCAATGAATGGTACTACCTCCTTTATATAATTCTTGTTGTGATTTTGGTTTAAATTTGAACCAAAACTACACCAAGTTTATGGAACGGAAAAAATAATGTCAAATTATATTTGCATCATACATGTATAATATACAAATGAAAAGGAAATTATCATTCAATCCACATAAGTTTACCAGATCTTTAAGTTTTGACGAAAGTTTGACCCGGTAAGTTGAGCGGCTAAAAATGTTTACGGAGCACATGCTTTTCATTTCCCACTCGTTTTGCACGGGTTGCTCAAAACTCAGACCAGCGCCGCCGATCCGCCGGCGGCGGCCGGAGTCCCTCTCCCGCTTTCCACTCCCCGAGGTAGGTAGCGACCTCCTCTCCCGAGACTGGTCACTCACGACCTCGTCTCCGCTCAGCTCTCAGACCCGCGCGCGCAACGGCGAGGTCAAACGCATTCCAAAACCTCAAAGCCTGCCCAATGCTCCCACCCCTCCTCCCCAAGTCAACCGCTACCTCCCCACGCCCATGGCTCCCTCCCCTCCCGCGCTCCTCCTTCTCGTGCTCGCCGGCCTCGCCGTCGCCGCCGCCCAGTTCCCGCCTTTCTCGCCGCCGCCGCCGCAGCAGCAGCGGCTCACCAACGCCTCCGACGGTAACCGTTTTCCCGCTCCCGTTACCGAATTCGAAGCTAACGCGCGCCGTCTCACAGATCTCTCTCGTCCCCTCTCGCAGTGGATGCCCTGCGCTCGGTGCTCCGGCAGTGGGGTCTCGGCTATAACGGGACAGCGGAGGACCCGTGCGGGAAGTTGGTCTGGTTCGAGTCCTACGCTCAGAACGCGTCAATCAGCTGCAGCTGCGGCGACCCAACCCGCCCGTGCCGCATCACGCACCTGTGCGTGCGCCCATCCTTCCTCGCTCGCTCGCTCGCTTGCCCGAGGCATCTGCGCTGTTGTTTCTCGTTGCCTCTGTGCGTATGGACTAACGATTTTGGCTCTGGGATGATGCAGGAATGTGACTGGCTACTGGAACCTGACCCAGATCCCGTCGGCGCTCTTCAACCTGACGGAGCTGGTGTCTCTGTGAGTTCTGGCATTGATGGCTGATACTGTTGGATTGTGGAAACTGTTTACTCTAGGACACACGAAAATTCACCTGCCCTAAGATTTGGGATATGTGATGTTTTGGTTGCATTGAGTATTATGCTACTCGATGCAGCTATGGAATGCTTGTTGGTTTTTCACATAGTGGAATCAATCCTCCAAACTTTGACTACTGTTCTCTTACCATTTAGATAGATACTTGAAAATGTACTTGTAACTTTGTCTAGAATTTTTTCGCAACTTATAATTTGTTCACTGAATTATTGCAATAGAAGTCCCAGCTGCTTGTTGCTGCAGCATAATGATTGATCAGCCATGCAGAATTATTAAAAGGATTAGGCATAGAAACAGTGTATCCACGTGTTTACCAAAAAATTTCAATGTTTCAAAATAACTACTCCCCCATCCCTTTTTATAAGACGTTTGTGCAAGCCAATTAAGCTTTCCAAAACGTCTTATAAAAAAGGGACAGGGAAGTAGTATTTTTGTCTACTCTACCCCTTCATCCTCAGTACCACAGAATTTGAAAGAACAAGGATTTTAACACAATTGATAGTCACTTACCATTTCCTTCTGTAGGGATTTGAGCAACAACAACTTAAGTGGTCTGATACCTCCAGGAATTGCCAATCTCTCCAAACTGGAAACATGGTGATTACAAAAGCTTTTGGTTCTCCTTCACTACCAAGATTGTAAATTTGTTGTAGAACCTCATAAAGTTTTCCTGTAATCGTCATAAAAGGAATATGTGCATTGAAAGTTCATCTTGCTGAACTAGCGAATGTTGATCCTATTTCTATGCAAAGAATAGTCATAATGCAGACCTCTTTCACTGCTCAAACTTTTTCAATTTTAAAATTATCTGTCACCAAAGGCATATAATATTCTCATAGCTGACTGTATGCTCTTCACATAGCTAGGCACTTCAACAACAATCAACTCCGTGGGCCTTTTCCTAACGAATCTTCACGTTTAAGGAGTCTTCAATCCCTGTATGTATCCGCCATTTCCCGTTACTTTCTCATATAGCAAGTAAAAGCTAAAGTAAATCTGGAGAGCAATATATTACATAGCATCTTGTTGGAAAAGAAAGATCACATGACCTTGCAATTTCCTGTGCAGGTGGATGTTCGATAATTACATTACAGGGACACTTCCAGAATTTATTGCGAACTTCACCAATCTCAGAGACTTGTACGCATAAGTACTTGGTTTATTTTCATTAGGCACAACTTCTTACTTTTGCAATCTTGGAAGCTAATTCACTTGTCTTGCTAGGAGAATATATGGGACGAAACTTCAAGGACCTATTCCAACAAATTTCTCCAATTTGATCAATCTGGAAATGCTGTAAGTCGCTTTAATGGTTTATTTTATTAAATATAGAAGAATTTATCACTATCCTTAATTGTTTCACTATTGCCATACTTCTAAGTAAGAGATTACTATAAGAGCAAAAATGCATTTAATCCTTTGTCATCTAATCTGGATAAGTTATTGTTCACTATATTAACAACAAACCATACTGTCATATGACTTCTTAGAAGCCACACAAATAGTATTTTGTTTTTTTCTCGAAAAGGGAAGCCCCAGCCCCTACATTGATCGATACATATAGCCATATTTGTTCCATTATTTAGTTCAAAGTGTTTACAAGCTCAAGGGTCACAGAAGGTGGATACATGAATCAACCAGTGAAAAATCAGAAACATGTAAAGCCTATGCTTCAACATGTTATTATGTTGTCAGACTGCCAACCGCACCGGTTGAACTAATCCCCTGCAACCGTTTCCAAACGGCTGCACGCAATATACATGGCTGCCCGCTTCTCGACTGGCTGGGAGACATGACCACATACGGATCCTGTGGGTAGCCAAAGGGATAAACTGCAAAAAAGAGGGAGCCCCTATTTTGTTAAAAACATAATCATTTTGAACATGCCACATAGCCCAAAGCAAAGCACAAACAACCAATTCCCAAAGACACTCGCCATATTGGTTGGTGGTGATATATTAAAAGCTAAATGAACAAGACGCCGAATAAGGTAAGCAAAAGGGCAGGAGATAAATAGATGTTGTATTGTTCCATCTGTGTCCCAAACACAACATTTCTTATTTCCCTGCCAATTTCTCTTAGCAAGGTTATCTTTAGTTAACGAAACTTTTCTATGAAGGAACCAAATAAAATCTTTATTTTTAGTGGAACGTTTAACTTCTAAATATATTTCTTAGAAATCTAGTGACCATTTATAGATCTAGGTAAATCGATCTAACTGAAAACTACCGGATGTTGTGAGACCCCAAGTGAAAGTGTCCGGTCCCCAGAAAGGTGAATGTCCATCAAACGATGCACCAAGTGTAACCATCGTGTCCACTTGTTCCCCCTGTTAATGCACGTCTAAAAACTATGTTTAGCGGCACTTCGGACATAACATCTGCCACCAAAACATTTTTTCGTTTAATAATATTATAAAGGGAGGGATATTAGATGAAAAGAGGCCGTTCTCCAAGCCAGTTATCTTCCCAAAAGCGAGTATTCAAACCATTCCCAACCACAAAAGGGCCCTTACTAAAGAATTCCTGCTTAACTCTCATGAGTCCTTTCCAAGAAGGGAGTCAGTAGGTTTTGATTGTACAAATTGTATTTTGTATTAATAAATAGTTTATAGTGTTACATTTAACATGGATTTCCTTACAGGATGCTTGGTGATCTTGATGGTGGGAATTCTACTTTTGATTTCAAAACAAATTGGGCAAATCTTTCAACATTGTATGTCTGCAACTATTGGGCTGAACTATTCTTTGGTTTCATAATTCGTATATTTTCTTACCACTGTTTTTTGTTAAGCAGATCATTGAGAAAATGTGGAATCATTGGCCCACTTCCTAATCCGCTCCCAAATTTAACTAAACTAACATACCTGTGAGTTTTCTAAAGTTTCTACTTGAAGATAGTTCTTTTGTCAAACTATGATTCATAGTACTATAACTTCGTACTCTCGGATAACCTGCAACAGTTGTCCTATACTAGGATGCTATTTTTTGTTATATTTTTATAATTGTGAATATAGTTTTGAGCCCGACTTTTTATGATGCTATTAGCTTATTACTATTTATCCACCAGTTCTGCATTATGTATTGTCAACTATCAACAGGCTATTAGTTATAAAATGAAACACTAAGAACAGTTGTTATACATGCCTCTCTTTCATATATCCTCTACCATTGCAATGGCAGTTCTTAGGCTACCCAAATAGTTTTAATTGGATGTTTCTAGTGTTTTAGTTGAACTCTCGAAATGATTTTTATCATTTTTTCTCAGCGCAATGGAAGAACTGGGAGTATTAAAATATCAATTCACTCTACTTTATCTCGTTCTTAGCTTTGCTAGCCATGCCATCAAATAGATCTCCTTATACTGTTGAAAGTTGCAATCCATAATATTGTTTTTTATACATATGATCTGCTAGTATTTCGTAGTTATCTGAAGTTCTTGATGCCCTATATTTGCAGTGATTTGGGATCAAACAACTTATCAGGCCCAGTAGAACCATTGGCTCCATATAAGAATTCAAGCCTGTAAGTTTTAGTTACATATCCTTGTGTGATGTAGCACCTTCAAAACATTTGTATTAGGGGTTAATTGCATAATAAATTTAGTGCCATTTGCATGTAAAATTTAGATAACTTTTTGCACATGGAACCTGTGTGGGGAACAATGCAATTTATCTACACTTTTGATTTCTTCCATATTCCATTTTATAGTTAGTCACCTTTGAACTGTCATATTGTCTTCATAACTCACTAACTCAGAATCTACCCAAGTTAGGTGGCAGAAGATGTTCTGTATTGCTTGCACCTTTGCATCTCAACCACCTCAATACCACATTCCTTGCTGGGTTTGGTGTTTGTCAGTGCTCCCCTGTCTTTGTATGGCCTATCATAAATATTTGATATTTTGATGCCTGTTTCACTAGGGGAACTTTGGTCATTTAAGGTCAGCTGATAAGAATAAGAAGGGTGTATGAGAAGATGCTCCCACTGTTAAGTGTTACGTCTCGGTGATAATTACTTAAGTAGTCAGTATTGGCACATGCCAACTTAAATGAATTTGAGTGCATTGTTCTTACACTAACCTTTTCCAAGTATTTGTCGATGGCTGCTCACACTTTTTTGGTCCACTTATCTAATGAAAGTTCACCATTTTAGATATATTGGTGGAAATAACTTCAGCGGAAATCTGCCTCCTGAAATGGTTCAGTTATTACGTCCTTTGTAAGTATGTTTGTTTGTTCTGCGTTTCCCAGGTTGATGCCTTGATGGATGCTTTTTTGCTGATATGAAAGATGCCCTTGGGCTGTCATTTACCAAAATCTGTTAAACTAAGCTTCAGATTACCATGCTAGTTTGTGTTGTGTAGATGCCTCTTAAAAACACATACTATTCTATGTTTTTAAGAGAACATACTTTTACATAATGCCTCTTGATAGAATATGCTTTCTAGTCATGCTTTTATAACTTCTACGCAAAACTTCTGTACTATTTACATGTACATCTATTTTGCATAGCATAGGACATTCATAATAACAACTATTTCTGGGCCATGGACTTAGCAATGGCTTGTCAGACCAACTCATATCGACTGTCCTCATGTTATCACCTGTAGCCTGCATGCTATATTTAACATAGATGCTCACGCATCCTGGAATTACGATACCATGTTAATTGTCAGGAGAGATTGCACAAATGGGATATTGTATTGCATCAAGGCCCATAGGGCTAATACATAGAATAGAAGAGGCATAGCATAACACATGATATCACACTCCGTCGTGTCATATTCTGTGATTCTAATTCTAAATATTTTTTCTGCAGTGCAGCCAGATCTTTAACTTGTCTTAACTCTTCTGACTTTTAGTGTAAACTTCTCCAGGGATGTTTCACGTAACTCCTTTCTTAATGGAAGCCTTCCTAACAATCCTGCTGGTCAGAAGTGGTCAATGTATCTATTTCTTACCTTTAGTCGTTATATTAAGCATGAATGCCAATAGATAAATTAGCAATCTTACTTATTCTCTTGCAAACATGTTCTTCTGTGCAGAAATTATATCGGAACTTCAATTAATGCAAGCAGTACAATTAACAGGTAATCGGTGCTTAGTGATCATGCTGTGGTATTGTTGATCGAACAAGTAACAGCTTCATTGTATTATTCGCCAACATTTCTATTATTGCAAGTTTTGAAATGTGATTACTGGACAATCTTCACTGTGAATCGTCCCTTGCTCCCTGTTTTTAAAGACTGAGAAGTGAGAAGGTGGGCATGTAACACATAAATGTTAATGAAGAGAGCTTATCAAATACCATTGATCGAAAATAATTTCCTTTTTTATATTTAATGCATGACGTTCAGCGTTCACTTTGTTCAGCCGCAAGAATACTTTATAATTCAACCATTCTGCTCCTTTAAGGTCGTGATTGATCTTTTCTCTTGATGCACTTCAGAGAAATAACCAAACATGTTGGTTAATGGAAGGGCCATAATTCCTTCTTTGTAACTCAATGTGCATTACAAATTTGCCATGGCATATCATTGCATTTTAGAAAATGGCCTGGGATAGAATAATTGGGAAGTTTAGGAAATTTGTAACAAAGGGATGCTGAAAAGAAGCTGTAGCACTTACTGTGGCCTTTTTGTACTTCTGTAAATAGTCACGAGCTAGTCCTTGTAATTTGAAGACGAATTAATGCTTGAGTCCTCGTAACAGTGTCCTTCTGCTTCATATTTCTCACCTTCCTGTATTCACTATCAATATGCAGTGAAAACCTTGCTCTCCTCAACTGTCTCCACATGAAAGAATGCAGCCGAATCAACAGTAAGTTTCCAAAATCTTCACTGTTTGTTATTTGAACATGACTTCCTTTGCTACTAAACTTCCAGTGCTCAATTAATCATATATTAATAATGCTTACATTGGTGTACCTGTTATGGTGTTCTATAGAGTTATTAAGATTAAAGACTTGTTGATTGTTGTAAAGCTGCACTTAGGTTTAGATCTCTTCACTATATTTCAGAACCTATCATTTGTTCCACAATCCACTCAAATAGTTACTCATCCCTCATCTGACCATAAATGCAGACCTTATAACTTCCTGTGCTGTAAACTGTGGTGGCAGCCAAATGATTTATCCAGATTTATTGTCAAACACGTTCGATAATGACACCAGTGACCTTGGAGCAGCAGGCTTTCGTGTTAATACTGACAGGCAATGGGTGGTTAGTCACGTGGGTTCTTATCCTCTTAGTGAATCTCCTGGTATAGTAAATACAAATCAAGTCATTCCGGGAACAGACATGCCTGAGCTCTATCAAACAGCAAGGACATCAAGAAGTGATCTGTGGTACTACGTGGTTGGCCTGTCTAACGGAAAATATACGGTTCAGCTCTTCTTCGCGGAGATAGTTATTGAAAGTCGATTGTCAGGAAGGCGTTCATTTAACATTGATATTCAGGTTTGCTCTTACTCAAAATCACAAATCAAACATTTACTTTTTAACCCACTCAGTCCATATGAGCCAAAACGAAATCGTTTGTGATTGATTAACTGCAGGATCAGAATATCAAAACAGATTTTGACATCACTAAGGAAGCAGGGGGGTTCGGAAGACCCACAAACATAAGTCACGAAGCTACCGTGGATAAATCGGTACTTAAAATACATCTGTACTGGAATGGACGAGGCACACGTGCTATTCCATACGAAGGAGCTTATGGGCCTCTGGTATCAGCAATAAGAGGTAGTAACTGCAGTACGTGTACTACCTTTCGTTGTTATCATCCTCTGTTTATTGGAAAAGCATTGGCTGACAGGGATGGAATGATCAAATTTCTGCAGTTTTTCCTCCCGAAGCACCCCCGAACAACAGCCCCCCACCGGCGCTGCCACATCTCGCGCCACAGGATAACAAGCGGAGGGGAGTGGTTGCGGGCATTGCAGCCCTGTGTATAGCCGGTGCGGTGATCTCTTCGTCCGTTGTTTACCTCTGGTGGAAGTGGGTTTCACTCGTGAAGCATCCGAACGCATGAGGAGTTCAGATGTGTCTAGCATGTGAATGAGCCTCTGTGTACTGTATCATATCTTCGTTGAGCTTTGCTGGGGGGACATGGACACCTCACACCTGTACAGGAAAACGTAGATGCCGTAGCGTGAAGAGGAGAACAGCATCGATGTACAGTTCGGTTTACTGTCAGGATTTTAGGTCCGTAGCTTTGTTTTTATTTACGACCCGCCAGATTGTAACTTCTAAGAACCACTGATGTCATCTCACGTTTTTTTTTACACGTTGTACTCCCTCCGTTCGAAAATGTAAGATGTTTTAGGTGTTACACATGTTGTCCACATACATATTAAAGTGAGTGAACATATACATGAAATGTGTCTAGATACACTTGTGTACATGTGAATGTGGACAAAACCTAAAACATCTTATATTTTTGGGAAGCGGAGGGAGTGTATTTGTTTATCTGTTCATTCAAACTCAGTTTCCCTATATTGCTGTCTTGTTCAATGGCTATTTAACACCTTGAGGCTCTCTGGAATTTGATTTTCTTCTAGTCTCTGCTGGATTGAAGTGTTTCATGTGAAACTCGGAGGCCGCGTTTCGGGTAGTAGGAGCATCTACTCCCATTAAGAAAAAATTAAAAACATTTTAAAATGTAAAAAAATTAACAGAAAATTTTGGATGTTCATCTTGACATTTTATGTCCATGCATAAAGTTTCGCGACAAAAAGAAATTTTTTATGACTTGTGTAAAAAGACAAATTTTGGTGCTACAAAATGAGTTTTTAAAAGACATTTTTTTGTCTTTTTAACATAAACCAGAAAAAAATGTCTTTTTCCTAAAATTTTATGTGCCAGCAAAAAATGTTTCTAGGTACACCCAGATTTTTTTTTTAAATTTTTTGACATTTCGAAAATGTATTTTCAAACAGTGTGAGTAGATGCTTTTACTAGCCGAAATGGATTTCCGCTGAAACTCCAGCATTTCAGGCATGCCCTTTGAACCAAAGACATAACAAAAGAATTTTGTAGGATCTCGGTCAACTGAATTGTTTTTCTACAAAAGGATGTTTGTATCAGAAGAATGAAACCTTTAACCCTGTTTGAAACGCAAGAGCTCAAAGCATAGGAAGAATTATTTTGCAGAAACTGAGGGTGTCATGTGTCCTAGATTCCTCTACAAACCAAAATCACCGGAAACTTCAGAAGCGTTGTTTGGATGTCACATAGCCATGGGCGGACGCAGGGGGCGGGCCGGTGGGGCCGTGGCCCACCCAGAAACCTGCGAAAAATATTAAATACCCCTATTCTCACGGCCCACTTTGCCCAGAAATTGTATGGGCCTTTACCTTGTTCTGTCGCTAGATGCCTCGGGGGCAATTGATGATAACCCCCCTAGTTCGTGCGCCTTCTATCATATGCCCCCCATGTGTCACTGACATGTGGGGCCGGACCCCACATGTCAGTGACACATGGGGGGCATATGATAGAAGGCGCGCGAACTGGGGGGGTTATCGTAGATTTTGCCGATGCCTCGTGCCCTCGTCCCGAGCGAGGAGCGAACTGAGTTGACCTGCGCTGCCGCCCGTCGGCCGGCGCTGCCTCCCCTGCTCGCGGCCCCCTGCTGGCCTGCTCCGCTCCCTCGAAATCTCGCCGGCTACGGCTCTCCACCGCTCGCTGCCTCGCCGGTGACGGTGAGGCGCGCGCAGAGCAGGAGAAGAATTACAGCAACAGTTTATCAGGAGCATGTGGCCCTTTACTGAACCGAACAACAATTGCCTAATTGGTGATTTTTGTTTGGTACTGGTATTGCTATTTCTATTGAATCTGTGAATCAGTTCGTAGTTTATGTAAATGTCAAACAATTTCATGGGAACGCAAGATCGCAGAGTTCCCAAATGACAGCGATGCAATTTTGTATTTATGCTACGCCCTCCGATCCGAATTTATTGTCGTGGAAAGAGACTTACGGTAGTACAAAACTATATACAACTTGCGACACTTGAAAGGATCAGAGGGAGTATATTTTATTATGTAAGACTTTGTTCATGTGTTTAAATTATTTTACATTGGGATCACACACATTTGAGACATATGTATTGTTCTACAATGTTATGAATTAATTTGCTGTTTATATTGCTCATTTGGCAACTTTTAAATCGTTGTGGGATTTTTTTTAGAGTGCCCACCCTCCGATTTTTTCCTGCGTCCGCCACTGCACATAGCAACTGCAGACCAAAGATAAAAGGTCATGAGATTACCTCAAATTTTGGTCTACAAACCAAAATCACCGAAAACCTCAAATTTTGGTCTCCAATTCTTTTAAAATTATCTAGCAACTGTAGACCGAAAAAAAAGGAATCTAGGACAACTCCTAGATTCCTATACAAACCAAAATCACCGGAAACCTCAAACTTTTAGTTTCCTCTAAAATTCATATGTCCCATTCCATCGGAATTTTAAAAGAATTGGAGATTTCTATTTCTTTATTCCAAACGGCACTAATATTAAATTTTGCTGCAACCTATCCTAAAAAAGAACTGTATGTTTTTTCTTTGTTCCAAACAAGACGGTAAATTTTTTGTGGTTATACTACAGACTCCTTTGAAAATTGTAGTTCGGAATTCTATAATTCGAGATGATTTTGCAGCAAACCTAAAACGGCATTTAAACATTTTTTGTCACATCAGTTTCTTTTACTCCCTCCGTTCCAATTTAATTGACTTGCTATTCACCAAATGTGGATGTATCTAGACATGTTATAAGTATAGATACATCCACATGTGGTGGATATCAAGTCAATTAAAATGGAACGGAGGGAGTAGTTTCCACCCCGTAACCTAAAACAAAATCCAAATCACAGCCCCTTCCCTTACTTGCCTTACAAGTAGATCCCTCGTTTTTCTCAGAAAAAAAGAGTAAATCCTTCGCTAGCCTCCCCACGACTCGCTGCCTCAGTTCCCCCAAATCCCAAGAGAAACTCACCCCCAAATCCCTCGCCGCCGCCGCGATGTCTCGCCGCTACGACAGCCGCACCACGATCTTCTCGCCGGAGGGCCGGCTGTACCAGGTGGAGTACGCGATGGAGGCGATCGGCAACGCCGGGTCGGCCCTCGGCATCCTGGCGGCCGACGGCGTGGTCCTCGTCGGCGAGAAGAAGGTCACCTCCAAGCTCCTCCAGTCTTCCCGATCCGCCGAGAAGATGTACAAGATCGACTCCCACCTCGCCTGCGCCGTCGCCGGGATCATGTCCGACGCCAACATCCTCATCAGCACCGCGCGCCTCCACGCCCAGCGCTACGCGCTCTCCTACCAGGAGCCCATCCCCGTCGAGCAGCTCGTCCAGTCCCTCTGCGACACCAAGCAGGGCTACACCCAGTTCGGCGGCCTCCGCCCCTTCGGCGTCTCCTTCCTCTTCGCCGGCTGGGACAAGAACCACGGCTTCCAGCTCTACATGAGCGACCCCTCCGGCAACTACAGCGGCTGGAAGGCCTCCGCCGTCGGCGCCAACAGCCAGGCCGCGCAGTCCATGCTCAAGCAGGACTACCGCGACGGCATGACCCGCGAGGAGGCCGTCGCCCTCGCCCTCAAGGTACTCAGCAAGACCATGGATTCCACCAGTTTGACAGCGGAGAAGCTGGAGCTGGCCGAGGTGTTCCTGCATCCCGGCACTGGGGAAGTGCAGTACCAGGTCTGCACCCCGGATGCCATGGGAAAGCTGCTTGCCAAGGCTGGGCTCACACAGCCCACGCCTGAGGCCTGATCATGTGCTGGTTTACTGTGATTCGTGATGCCTACTGCTCTTAGATGGCTTAATCAGTTATTATGCTTCTGTTGTTTAAACCAAACTATTCGATGATTACATGTTTTAAATTTATATGTCGAACATGCTTGAACGGTTAATGATATTTGCTTTATCTGATGCATTGTGGTGAATCTGGTCCCATGCCTGATTATTACTGCGGTTAGGGGACATGGTAACACGAGCTTACAGAAAATTATAGTGAAACCTATGTATCTGACCATGCCATCATGGAGTAATGTTTAGTGCCTAGGAGACTAGATTCTTGTGCTCTGGAGATTACCTAGAAGGCCTGCACTTATAATATTTAGTGCCTAGGACCAATATTGCAACTCACCATGTAGTTTGCCCATGGAGAAGATGGTAATTACTTATGAAACATTGTATCAGATTGGAGGTTGTAATCTTGGATGGTACAGGTTTCCTTTTTCTTGGCGGTAATTCAACGTAATCAACTAATCGTAGACAACAATGATCAGGTAAGAACAAAATATTACGGAATAGCAGAGTCTAGAGGTACTGTATGCTGCATTCTCTCTTTTCCTTGGAGAGTTATCTCTAACAGTAAGACATGAATTGTTGGGTGGCATATCAGCTTAAGGGCGCTTTTGGAATGTATTTTGCACAGATTAGTATATCTTGGTCTCAAATTGTGGTAGTCGCTGCTGCACGTTTATCCTGTATGTGTCTTGCCTGGGATCATCTTGATTTCTCCTGTGTACTGGTCTATTTGACTTGTTGGTCATGTGTTCTTTTGAATAACTTGGGGGCATAACATGCTGCTCTGCAGTCTTAACTACGGTACATGCCTACTAGTTCTAGCACTTCTCTTAATGTACATATACGTGTATTGCTGAATTGTGAATTCTGACCAGTTCAGAATTAAGCAAGCATTCTAGGATTCGATGCTGATAACAACTGTAGATCTAGTTTGGTTTAAAAAATCTTTGTTGGTTGTGTCCTTTCTGAAATAATAATATAGTGCTTACATTCATCGAAGACAAAATGGTAGTAATGAACTGTATGTATGATTACTTGGTGAGCAACTGGACATACCCAGTTAGCTTTTTAAGACTTGTGCGCCTCTTCAGGGATTATGACGCTGAAGGTATCTAGGATTTTGTTTTTGGTGTCTCCTAAGGCTGACTGGGATATCCCTGTGGAGTTGAGAAAACAAATCAAGTACTTATGTGGTGAGGTGAGGTGGGAATATCTGAAACAGTATTTTAGCTGGGTGGAGATGTACTGGTTCTTATCTGGGTGCGGTTCCTCCATGGTTCCACCTTTGTTGGTCGGGGTATCAAGTTTTTGTTCGGTGCATTATAAACGTCTGCTATCATTGCCTGCTATTCCTATACCATGCTTGTAACCCTGCTGTGCACCAAAGAATTTCTCCTTCAGCTATTGTGTTCTTGAGTGCCGGTCCTGTTTATGTTCTTTGGCTGTTGCCAACATACAGCTGAGTTTTGTATTAACTTAAGGGCGGTTTTCCATCAGAGTTATCTCTAACAATAGACATGAACCATTGGGTCAATATTAACTTAAGGGCGATTTTTAATGTATTTTGCACAATTAAGTATATTTTGGTCCCAAATTGTGGTAGTACCTGCTGCACGTTTATCCTGTATGTGCCTTGCCTTGGATCATCTTGATTTCTCCTTTGTACTGGTCTATTGGGCTTGTTGGTCATGAGTTCTTCTGAATAACCTAGGGGCATAACATGCTGCTCTGCAGTCTTAACTGGGGTGCATGCCCATTAGTTCTAGCACTTTCTTAATGTACATATGTGTATTGCTGAATTCTGACCAGTTCAGACAGAATTAAGCAAGCATTGTAGGGTTTGATGCCAATAACAACAGTAGATCTAGTTTGGTTTAGAATAACTGTGTTGGTTGTGTCCTTTCTGAAATGATAATGTAGCGGTTGCATTCATCGAAGACAAAATGGTAATGAACTGTGTTTATGATTACCTGTGAGCAACTCAATGCTGTGAGCCTGGGACTTGTCCAGTTAGCTTACGAGTTAAGACTAGTGCGCCTCTTCTGGGTTTATGGCTCTGAAGGTGTCTAGGATTTTGTTTTTGGTGTATCTTGAGGTTGACTAGGATATCCCTGTGGAGTTGAGAAAATAGATCAGCCCAGGGACCAGTCAACTCCAGTAAAGGGTGTCAAGTTGATCATCAGACGAGATAATAGTTTGTGAATCAGGTACTGAAACATCATTTGAGTTGTCTAAGATAATATGTCGTGAGGTGAGGTGGGAAAAATCTGAAACACTATTTTAGCTGGGTGGAGATGTACTGGTTCTTATCTGGGCGCGCTTCCTCCAAGATCGATTTGTGTGTTTTTTTAGATTTCGTTTGGTGCATTATAAACGTCTGCTTTCCTTTATCATGCTTGTAACCCTGCTGTGCACATGAGGCTTGTTAACAATGTATGTGTTAATGGGACTGCTGGAGCGCTTGGTTCCAAAGAATTCCCCCTTAGCTTGTGTTGTGTTCTTGAGTGCCGGTCCTGTTTATGTTATTTTGCTGTTGCCAACCTACAGCTGAGTTTTGTCACTGGCCATCATCAAGGGCTGAAAATGATGCGGTTTAGAAATATTTTGGTTGGACGGTTGAAGAGGAGGCCATGGTTTCATTATTAGCAAATGCTGGGAAGGGTGCTTAACCAATATATACCTGATCTATCTATCTATATCTATCTATACTTCTTATAAAGCAAAACCCCACTAAGTGCATTAATTATTTTTCTATCTAAACAAGGTATCCATATCATCCACTATTTTAGCCAATAAATTGTCCATGTCATCTCCACTAACAATAAGTAATAATGTACATCTCTCATGCAACATATCCATGTCATTTTTTCCATCCATATAATTGTCCACCTCACTAATATTTAGTACTCAGATATTCAATAGTTTCATACAAATTAAATTTAGCGTATAGACTATCATGCGTCTTATACCCATTCCATTTGCATATTAACTTTTTATAAAGATTTCCGCTGCAACGTGCGGGGTATTCTTCTAGTTATTTTCATTGTGAGCGGATGCTTGATTTCATTGCATGAAGCCATGAATGTTGGATTGGACACCACTGCTAAAGGATGTTTATGCATTTTAACTGCTGCAAAACATAATAGTAAACTACTGAGTAAGTAACACATAGATTACCTTGTATCGGAACGAATAAAATTTACATTGGTGTTTGATGTTCTATTTTCACGCATCGAACAAACGTTGTTGTCCGACCAACAAAGGTGGAACCATGGAGATCCCTTTCAATTAGATTTCATTTGAATTCAATGGATTACTTTTTTTTGAACCGGAACACATGTATTCCATTAAACTGGCACACTTAACACAGTGGCCATCACAATTCACTGGATTACTTAAGTAGCCATCTTAGTGTTTACTTTGGTCAAAATATTCCAGGCTTAGTTTGGCAGGGAAGTGTTTTAAAATCAAAGTATTCGAAACCCACAGTATTCCTCCGCCTAGCGAACCAATACTTCAGTATTGGAAAAGGAGGTCCAACCCTCTTTTTCATATACTTAAAAGATAGTGTACTTTTCTAAGTACTGAAGTATATAAAAATACAGTTTTGGCTAAAACAAAACAACTCAAATTATTTACTCCCTTCGTTACTAGATCCCTCACATATTGATTAGGTGCAGAACCAAATAAGCGAACATATACACTAAAATGTATCTACATACATGTAAATACATGTGAATGAGGAAAAAATCTAAAACATGTTATATTTAGAAATGAAGGGTGCAATACTTTAGTATTTCTGAAAATTGAGGTATTATTGGAATACTTCAAAAATAAAGAGTTTCCAAACGGGGCCTCAACCCTTTTAGTAGTACTAGGAAATGTGCCCGTGCGTTGCAACGGGAGAGAGGAGAATAAAGTTTGATAACTCAACTCGCGTAAGCTGTAAACCTATCCTCAATTCGCCTCTATCTCTTCCAACAGAGCACAGTGACGACAATCCAAGCCCTATCGCATCAACTTTCTCTTTTCTCTAGGAGTTAACAAGACTCCTCAGGAACATGAATTGTTAACCATAAATTGTTGAAATCATGTTGAATAAAAAATTCTACATGAATGCCAAAAAATTAATTAGTAACTGAACTCTATTGCCTCTCAAGTGCACAACAATAGTCTGGCATCTACAGTGCAGCAAAGATTGAACCATAACAAATTAACATGGGTCCAAAACTTTAAATATCCAGCCAAGATATTAGCCGAGAAAAATAAGTCACATAAGGTAGATTGATGTTTCTTATTGGTTCAAGTTGGATAGGCTACGTATCACATAAGCACTAAGGGGAAAAGAAAAGGATATCAAAAGCAGATGAAGTGAAAAAAATTCATCACCCCACACCATATTTTGCATATTTCCCAAAGATCTGTAAGGTGAGTAATTATCTCGCCACCTATGTTTGTGCAAACCTGATATATCTGTATGTTCGTTTTCAGTCAGAACATATAGTACCTGCAGCCCTAACTTGACGCACCCGTTGCATGCACCGTGATGAAGCATATTTTTAAAAGAGCTAGTGAGGAGCTAGATCATGGTGTGAACTTGCATAATGCTAGCTGAATGCAAGGTAGATTGTGCTAACCAGGTGAAAGACGGAAGTCCATATGGCCTTTGTTGATACCATGATATACAATTTCGTATAAGTATGATCGGTGTGGTTGGGAATTTCGTCGAATGGGTGGAAGGTGTAGCAGCTGAACTGCAGCAACACCTATGCGCCAATGAATCAGGTGCATGCCACTTCCAACAAATTCAGAGAGATGCCAAATAACACTTCACTGATGATGTTCTGGTGAAAAGCCAAGAGGAGTCAGGAACTCGAAGCAAGTCACCATGACCACCGTCACTCGATCCGTCAGGCCTAGCTATTTATCCCGTGTCTCATGGGGATCAACCTCGCCATTGCTCCGCAGGACGGAGTCGGACTGCAGGAACATCAACCAATCCATCATGCCACAGTCGGACCTGGATGCTGGATCCCTATGTCTAGCCGTCTAGGTGGTCTGGGGCCTCGACTCCACGGGTGAGGGCATGGCCGGCGCCCAGCGCTCGTGGCGTTTGAGGGCTCCTCCGCCGCCGCGTCCATAGCTGCGTGGTTATCGGCGGGGCCTCCAAGCCCATCACGTCCCGGGGCACCGAGCTCGCCTCCGACTCTGGCAGCGGCGGCAAATTCTTCCTTTGCGACAAGCTGCAGCTGCGCAAGGGGATGAAGGCGGTGAGCTAAACAGATCGTGGCAGGGCTCTACGGCGACCAGGGATGTACTGGGGCATGTCGAAACACGCCGGTGAGCAGGGACGTGTAGGGCACGCAGGTGAACGTGCTAGGGACAGGGCGGAGCACGCCGGTGAGCAAAGCCCACGGTCAGGGAGGGGCCGGGCCAGGCCAAGCGTCGGATGGACAAAACGCTGGTGTTACGCGGGGATTAGGACATGAAAAAAAGAACGAAACGGTACTAACTTACGGGTGGCATTGATGGGTAATATTTTTCAACTTTATGGGTAATTTAGATGACCTACCAAACTAAACGGCGGAAACCTTAGCAACTTTATTATTAGGTATAGATATAGATACATGAATTTCATATTCTTTTTTCAAATCTTTTGGCCAAAAGGAAAATCGAAATCACTGAAATTCGCTACCAAGATATTTCCGAAACCAAAATTTGAATCCACGGATGGAAGTGACACCGCCGTCCGCCGCCGTGGGAAAACCAGCAGCAAGCCAGCAACGCCGCCGCATACACGCCGCACTGTCGTGGGAACGACCAACTCGCCAGCTGCGTGGGCTGGACCGCGACGTACTCTGGCTGGGCTTGATCGCGCGCACGAGCCCATACAACCGACCGAATACTAGTAGGAGACGACAAGGCACCGCACCGCATAATAAAACCTTTTCCTGTTTCCCGAAACGCCCCTCGTCGTTCTCCCGAAACCCGAACCAAACCCCTTCCGCAAGCTCCCGGCGATGGCATCAGCGGCGGCGGAGTGGGCGGCCGCGGCGCGGAAGGTGCTGGTGGCGAGGAAACCCGCCTTCGGGCTCCCCACCGCCTGCCCGGACTGCCTCCCCGCCCTTCTCTACCTCCGCATGGCCGAGGTCCCCTTCGACATCCACGTCGACACCACCTTCCCTGACGCCGGTGAGCCTTCGCTACCGCTTCTGCCGTGCTCGTACCTTCTAGCGCGAACTGTATAAGCTAAGATCTCTCTGCCCCGAGCATCCTGCTCGGCTGCTCGGGCGTCGTCGCTCGGGATTTGGTCGCGGGGCCTTGATGCTGAACTGCTGATTTGCTGCTAGGTTCGATGTCTGGGTTGCGTGAGATGATTGCATTGTTTGGGATCGCGTAGTGTAGATTTCCTTTCCGCTTGAGCTGCTGCATCCCGATTAGGTCCTCGGGTGTGCAGAGATTAGGCACGCTGATCCATGGGGTTTGTGCTCTGCTCACCCCTATCTCCTGCGTGCCTTCTATTAGCTTCGAAACTTGTATTCTCATGGAAGGATTTGTAGTCAGCTGCCCCAGTTTGATTGGATAAGATGGTATTAGTCTTATGCTGAAAAGTAAGGAAAAGTGGTTTCTGGAAAATAAGCAAGTCAGATGCACATACATAGATCTGTTTCCTTTGAACTACTCAGTGGTCCTACGAAGGAACCTTATTCAAACAATAATGAACCTTATTCACACAATAATGTAGCAGCAGATAGTTGGATGCACTAAACAGTTCTGTTGCATAGACTGCTTCCAAGATTGGTTGGGACTTGTCTTGTCGCGTCTAGCTTGGCATTGTTAAGGAGCAAAGTAGTTCGTAGTTAGCAATCAGCTGTATGAAATGTCAGATGGTCTGCTTGTGTATTTTGTGTCACTTATTTTATGGTGTATTCGTCTCCAAAACCGAAACAGCATAGGAGGGGATTCTAATAGATCAACAAGGCCTTGCACATTGTTCTGGACCTGCAGAACCATTTGAATGGATCGCACATAAGAAATTTAAGTTTATAACTGAATTTATAGCTGTCGTAAGCACTTGTTCTTGGGAGTTTAGACCTTACACCACTACCTGATGACAACAAAAACACATGCCATTTACTAAAACAAACATGTTTTCTTCACAATAAATCTTTATCCTAAAAATATATATATGTTTGCCACAAGAAGATAAAACACATCATCATATCTATAATTTGAAACATCATGCCGATATTTTTCATCATGGGTACCATGTGGGTGGTGGTGTGAAGGTGATAGTAAAACGACAGATTTGGAGCAAAGCAGCAGCGTACAGTCTTGGATGGCCACTGACCAGTGACCACCATTAGCTTCATTTGACCCACCTCAGAGCTGGCCCCTACCTTTCCCTGTTTTCTCAGACCTCCGCCATGGCTGAGTAGTGGCTGTGAGATCCACACCCACCAGAGACAGTTCCTCTGCAATCATGGAGTAGGCGAGATGTGGTAGTTGGCAGCCAGTTCGATAGACGGAAGGCTGGATATTTCCTTTCTTTCCTGTGTGGATGGAGTGGATTAGGATTGAATGAGAAGTGGCTAGGATAGAGTTTGGGTGGAATAAACAGGGGAGTTCTACTATAGCAACTTAATAAGGAAATAAGGGTGCCCATATTCTAGGGGGCTACAATCCCTCATCAGTACAAACAGGGGATACGAGGATAGACACAAAAAAGAACGAAGAACATAGCATCACGCTTTTAATAATATAGTAAACTAGAGATCTTGTCTTCCTTATACCATTCGCAAAGTATATTTACTGCTCTTACACCTTAGATTTTGTTCCACAGATCACATACCATATGTTGAATTTGGCGACTGTGTCACATTCAACAATGAGAAAGGAGGTGTAATTGAGTATCTCAAGGAGGAGAAAATTGTGGACTTGACCTCAAAACTCCCAAGCGATTCTTACTCTGATATACTATCCACAAAGGCCATGGTTTCAACATGGCTTGCTGATGCTTTGCAGTATGAACTATGGGTGGTTACTGACAAGAGCATTGCACAAGAAGTCTACTTTTCTGATCTTTCCTGGCCTATTGGGAAAGTACTACACTGGAAGAAAACTAGAGATGTGAAGCAGCTACTGGGTATAACAAAGCTTAATGCTGCAGAAAGAGAAGAGGAGGTGACAACTGCTATACTCATGATTTTTGCAGGCTTATTTTCTGGTCACCCACTTGTAGCTTATAGCATACTTGTAATATCTTGTTTTGAACAGATATACCGGAAGGCTAATGCTGCTTATGATGCTTTATCAATGAGATTAGGGGACCAAGCCTTTCTTTTCGGCAATAGGTATATTGTTTTCTTGTGTTTTGGTTTGTATGCAACATACTTATTTGTGTTAAGTTACTATTGTTTGTGGCCGGTGATATGTTCCTTCAGTAATGCAACATTTGCATAATACTAACTATTCTATTCTTCTACCCGTGCAGCCCTACGGATGTTGATGCTCTTTTCCTTGGACATGCTCTTTTTGTCCTTAATGCATTACCTGTAAGTGTTGCTCAGGCTTGGAAACTCAGCTTTTGCTTATACCCAAAATGCAGCATACATGAAAATTCAGTTGCATAGATAAATGGATCTCTAACACAAATGCATATTAATATCCAATAATCATCTACGCATAACCCTGGAAGCATGAGTGTACATCTCAAATGCTTCATATCTTACCAATAAGGTTCTATATATGCTAGAGGACTGGGCATGGCCCTGTTGGCTAGAGGCTCATGGTAGTTTCTTCTAAGTAAAATGCCCTAGGTGGTTGGCTTGTTGCTCGAGTGTTTCAATATGCTATGATTGTCCACTAGGTTGTCACTGTCAAATACATTCCCCAAAGCCGTGGTTTGAGTTATGTTTTAACAAATGCTCTGGCCTTGTGCATTGTAGGGTACATCTACGCTGCGAAGCTATTTGCTGAATTATGACAACTTGGTAAACTTTGTCGAGCATACCAAGGTCCAATTGCTGGAAGTAGACTCATCATCAAGAGGATCAAGATCATCCGATCCGTCGTCATCATCCACACCCAGGAAAGCAGCATCTTCTGGACAAAGTAAGTTATACAAACTTATTTGTTATTATAGTACTTCAATTCGCAAGTCAGTGCAGCTCTACTAGTTCTTGTATTTGTTAGTTGCTTAATATTGGGATCATGTGGCCCTAGTTATTTTTGAAGTGGAGACAGATAAGATAGCAATGTGGAGATAAATTCAGCCAATGGAATATTTTTAAAACATTTATTTTCCATCTTGAGACCTCACCGACCTGATCTTTTCTAGGTTATAAGCCGAAACCAAGGCTAAGAAGGAGCGGACAGAGGAGGAAAAGAAATTTAGGCGAAGAACAAAGTATTTCCTTGCAACCCAACTCGTTTCGGTCCTCGTCTTCCTGTCGATCATGGGCGTGGTCGATAGTGCTGAGCTTGCTGATGAGTACGGTGTGGACTATGAAGAATGAAATCCCACCTTTCTTCCTCTAGAACACAAGGTTTACTTGTGAAGGTCTAATTTGCCACAGCGCTGGCTGTGGTGCTCTGGGGATTTGATCCCCTGCTAGTCCAGGGGGGGTGGCATACTTACTTCGTGTCGTAGTTAGAAAGGAAAAAGAAAGAGTTGGTTAGCAACTGGCCTTTCCATGACTTCGGATGTGAGGCATTCTTGTTTCCAAATTTTGTACGGCTTCGTGGAAAGCTACCTGAGAGTATTTGGAAGTCCTTTTTGCGTGTTGCCCCCCTTTTCATGTTAAATAAAATGTGGTTTAGAAGTGAATGACGTTTGGTTCCCTTGAAAATTTGTTTTTGTGTATCTGTGCCATTCTGTTTAATCTTTTATTTTTCCTAAGCTGGAGAGTTGTATTTAAACACTTGTAGAATGTCTCACTATAAGGTGAGCCGCCATGCTGGCATCCCGTTTTGCATAAGAAACAGTTAAGGATCTGCACCCTCAGGATCGGGGTACATTTTTGCCATGTCACCGACTGGCAGTGCTGAATCGCATGTATGGATATCCTTGTTTACATCACTAGCATCCAAGCCACACAACATACGGTACCAAAACTCGGCCATCGCCAGGTGCAGATTCGAGCGAGCGAGCACGAACCTGGGCTGGGACCGATAAATCAACCGTATGGATCGAAGCTACTGCCTTACTCGAGGAGTGCGACGAGGCACGGCGCCATCTCGCCCGGATCGTCTCGGAGCTTCCCGCTTTCACCGGCTGCCGCTGAAGCTTCTCGCAACAATCTAACCAGATACACTACATGAAGCTAGTTCGATGAGATCAGGATTCAGGAAGCTTTATGACAGTGTGAGCTAGCGATCGCGGGCAGGATCTTTCATGACAGACATACATAGGACCTGCGAATTGCGGAAGTCCGTCAGTGAGCCCGTTTTTAAAAATTTGAAAATCATACTTTTTTGCTTCAAAAAAATCTGAAATTATTTACACCGATACATACACATTACTTACGTACGCCAGAAGTTTCGTAAAAATTCATTATATTTTGAAAAAAAATGAGAAATTCATGACAGATTCAACACGCTATATTCCCTTTTTTATGCCCATTTTTTGTTATTTGTATACAGCTCGGAATATGACTTTTTTTTAACCAAAAAATGGCAAGTACGCAGGAAACATGCATATGTATCATAGGAATTTTTTCCGGATTTTTTTCAAACTCAAATTTCAAAAGCAATTCTTATATAGGGTTCACTTGTGCTCAGGTGCCACAAATCTGCATTCCTGCAATTGCCGCAAGCCACACAAACATGGCAGGCCAGCATATCGATGAGCAAGCTGAAACATTTCTTCTGCTTCACAGATGAGCAAGCTAGCTTCAGGAGGACACCACTTGGGAAAGAAGAGTAGCCTACTGCTGCTGATGATGCTACCTGACAGCCTAGTCATGAGCTAGATAAGCATGAACAGACCTGATGATTACAGAGTTATTGCCCGAAAGCCATCACAAGCTCAAAGGCTAATTAAGAAGCTCCATGTGAACAGAATACTCAAGGAATTACATGTAATCCACGCCAAAACATGGAAAATACTCCCTCCGTATCAAAATATAAGATTTTCTACTTACTTTATACACATATGAACCTTACACTAAAACATGTATAGATACATATGTGCAGAAAGTAGTTAGAGAGTTATATTTTGATACGGAGTGAGTAGTAGCGAGCTGGATAGCAACTGAATACGCAGCAAATACATAGAAGGATATAATTAGATACTGCGGTTAAACCATTTTCTGATAGACGACCATCAAAGCATTACAAGCATCGTATCTGATGCAACATACTGACGTGCTCCCAATAGCCCAACCCCACAAATTCAAATTTAAACGACCCCACAAGTTCGAATAGCGTTGGTTCGCACACCCAAAAGCGTCGCTAGGTTCGGCAATCATACCCAAAAGCATCGCCGGGTCCGGTGAAAATATTACAGAACATCGATCAAGAGTATCAGTCGATCGTCAACACCGGCTCGAGCGACTCCTCCTATGTCTCGGCGTCTTCCCAGCCAGGGCGCGGCGGTGGCACTGCGTCTGCGTCGGAGGAAGTCCTGGTCGTTGTAGGCTCCCCCGTCGTGTCCATCGGCGCGGTGGTCGTCGTAGGCTCCCCCGTCGTGTCCATCGGCGTCGGCTCCGGCGGAAGAACCCCCATCTCACGCAAGATGCGCTGCTGGCTGATCTTAAACCAAGCCCTGACCTTCGGCGTGTAGGCGGAGAGGTTGGCGGTCAAGATCCTGGAGTCCGCCTTCATCTTCTGAGTGACGGATTGCGACGCGTCAGACATCGCCTGGATCCTTGCCATGTCGGCTTGCATGACAGCTGATACGTCTCCAACGTATCTATAATTTCTGATGTTCCATGCTTATATTATACCAATTGCTACATGTTTTATATACACTTTATATCATTTTTATGCATTTTCTGAGACTAACCTATTAACAAGATGCCACAGTGCCAGTTCCTGTTTTCTGCTGTTTTTGGTTCCAGAAAAGTTGTTCTGCGAATATTCTCGGAATTGCACGAAACAAAAGCCAAACCTCCTATTTTTCCGAGGGACACACGGAGCCAGAAGGGCAAGCCAGGGGGAGGCCCACGGCCTCCAAACCACATGCTCGCGCGGCTGGGCCCACAGGCGCGCCGGGAGGTGAGGAGGGAGCCCAGGACCTCCGCCAACATCGCCCCTTCGCCTATATATTGCCTCAGACGCGAAAACCCTAAAACACCAAGTCATATTTCCAGAAGAGTTCCGCAGCGCCGCCGCCATCGACGACAAGTTTCGGGGGACAGAAGTCTCTGTTCCGGCACGCTGCCGGGACGGGGAATTGCCCCCGGAGCCATCTCCATCAACTCCATCGCCATCTTCATCGCCGCTGCTGACTCCCATGATGAGGAGGGAGTAGTTCTCCCCCGAGGCTGAGGGCTCTACCGGTAGCTATGTGGTTCATCTCTCTCTCCCATGGTGTGATCTTTATGTAATCATGTGTATTGCTAGTATCGCTGAATGCATTAATAATGTTTATGCTACTCAAGTGATTTTGTCTAGTTTCTGGAGTCATTGTGACAACACGGTATCAAGGTGACAGTGTGGGTACTTGTGTGACTCTATGAATAATTTAGACATTTATGATGGCTTATTCTTGGGAATTGTGGTGTTTGTTTACTCAGACTTTGATGTGTGCTTTTGCAGCCCTACGCATAGTACTCTTGCTTCATCAAGAAGGAGAATAATCCCGAGTAGTATTTACTTGTGTTCAGTTGTGCTAATCTAGTTGAATATGTAGATGTTACTCTTTATCTATTATGCACTTTATAGGTTACTTTAATATGAACTCCGGTACTCTCCACGGTGTAAAGGTGACAGTGTGTGCACCGTGTGTGACTCCTTTATGACGTTGTGGCGCTTGTTTACTCCGGCTTGAGGTGTGCTTTTGTAGCCCTACACAATGAATGGTGTTTGTTATCCAACAAGAGAGTGTTTAAGAGTAGCTTTTACTTATTCAGTTATGAGATCATTGTTGAGAGTGTCCACTAGTGAAAGTATGATCCCTAGGCCTTGTTTCTAAGCATTGAAACACCGTTTACAACAAGTTCTGCTGCATGTTTGCTTGCTGCCATTTTTATTCCAGATTGCAATTACCACTTATAATCATCCATATTACTAGTATTTCACTATCTCTTCGCCGAACTAGTGCACCTATACATCTGACAAGTGTATTGGGTGTGTTGGGGACACAAGAGACTTCTTGTATATTAATTGCAGGGTTGCTTGAAAGGAATATATTTGACCTCTACCTCCCTGAGTTCGATAAACCTTGGGTGATTCACTTAAGGGAAACTTGCTGCTGTTCTACAAACCTCTGCTCTTGGAGGCCCAACACTGTCTACAAGAATAGAAGCACACGTAGACATCAACAGCCGCTTGGGCCTTCTCCCTCTCGACCTCGAGCCGCTCCTTCTCGAGCTTGATCTTCTCCTTCTCGAGCGCGACCTTCTCGTCATGCTTGCTCATCAAGGACAACCAACTCTCGACGAAGGTGCTTGTGTTTTGCTTCGACATGGTGGTGACGTCGGCGAGGCACTTGTTGATGGACGCTTGCACGGACGCTGCGGTCGCCTTGTCGCTCTTGTCGCTCTTGGCCTTCTTGTGACCAACAGGGCGCCCCTCCGACGCTGGGAACGCCGGGTCGTTCGTCCCTCGCGCGCCGTGGCCGCCGTTGAGGTCGATCCGCGTCCTCTCCCACTTCTTGTTGTTTTGGAGCTTCACGAAACAATGCATGAACTTGAAGTCCTTGTGATCATTGTTCTCACGAAACAACGTGGTCACGTCGGTCAACATGTCCTTCACCGTCTTGCCGCTCTCTTTCCTCCTTTGAATTTGTTCAAGGTCGCCGTGGAACTTGTTGCATTCGGCTTGGATTACCCGCCACCTATGCGACATTGCATTCCAATTGCGATCCATAGGTACCTTCGCATAGTCACCATACCACATCGTCTCATGGAATTGTGTTTCGACCCTCTTCCAATACCGACCATAGGTTTGGTTGGAGCCGACGATGGAGTCATTGGAGACTAGCTTCCATGCGTCGCAAAGGCACTCGTCCTCCTTGGTCTTCCACCGCTTCCCTTTTGTGCCCTTCTTCCTCGTGTTTCGGACCGTCGGGGCCTCAGCGTCGTCGCCGCCGGCTTCCTCATCCTCATCGCCACCCTCCATGTACTCGCCGCCGCTGAAAGAGCATTTCGTGATCCCTTGTGTTTTGTGTGTTAGTTAACAACACTAGCGATATTTTAATCAAGTGTTAAGTGATGCAGGTTTAACTCTATAAAACATTGTGCATCAACACCAAAAGGAAAAGAGGATTTTATCGATGTTCTGGAGACTTCCAGGCCGGAGTCTCCGGTCTGTTGGGCCGGAGTCTCCGGACTCGGGGGAATTTGTCGAAGAAGCTCAACATGGTTCAACCCCTGGACCCTGTTCAGAATGTTTCCGGAAAGTTACCGGATGAAGGCCGGAGTCTCCGCCCCAGGCCGGAGTCTCCGGTCCTTGGACCAAAAGACTACGGTGTATCCTGCTCCAAGCATCAAGTGGTTCAGCCCCTGGACCCAGGCCGGAGTCTTGCCGGATTCTTCCCGGAGTCTCCGGTCACTCTGACCGGAGTCTCCGGTGTGAAGCCTGCGGCAACGGTTACATTTTGTGGAGGGGGTATAAATACCCCTCCACCTACCTCCAGCCAGCTAGCTCGACCAGAATTTATTTCTCCACCATTGTTGCAAGCTCAAAGCTAATAGATCTCCCAATCCCTCCAACCGAACTTGCTCATACTTGGAGGATTGAAGGAGAAGGCCCGGATCTACAACTCCATCGAAGCGTTCTTCATTTCCCCCTCATTCACTTGAGGGATTCGAGCCTAGGATTTCCACTAGGAAAACCTAGGCATCTTGTTGTACTTACTTGCTTGCTACTTTTGTGTAGCAGATTCGTGGTGCTTGGAAGCTCCCAATCCTTTTGTGGGTTGTGCTCCAAGTTTGTTGTAAGGGCTCCGGATTCCGCCTTGAAGGATTTTGATAGTGGAAGGTGAACCGAGCTTTTGGGCTAGCTTCATCGGAGAATAGGGTGAGGCCATTTGTGGCGTCTTGAGTTTGAAACTCACACCCCTCCAACGAGACGTACTCCCCTAAAAAGGAGGAACTCGGGAATACATCCTTGTCTCCGCGTGCTTCCCGATCGGTTACTCCTTACTTGTTGTTTACTACTTGTATCTTATTTTGTTTAGGCTTAACTTGTCATATAGGTAAATTCACCGTAGTTGCATATCTAGAGAATTTACCTTTGTGTCAAGCCTTAATACGATCCTTTTAATTGGTATCAGAGCCACGGCTCTTTATTCGGGCTTAACCGCCTAAGAGAAGTATGGCCCTCGACGAGTTTGGAAATGAGACTCCCGACCTTCCCATCGTTTCCACTACGGTTTCCATTGAGGACTTCAATTCCATGAAGACCTCTATGGAAACTAAAATGGAAAAGTTGCAAGAGATGCTTAAGCAACTCATGGAGGCAAAGGAAATCTCATCTCCTCCCACTCCTCTTACTTCGGAGATTCCTAAGAATCCTTCGGAGGAAGAGGATGGTGTGAAAACGGGGGTGGACGATACTAAAAATGGTCTCCCAATTAAACCCGCTAATGGTTCGGGAGAACATGCTAGAGTTCCTTTTGCATACTCTCCCGACCTACCTATCCCTCATTCTCCTATTCACCTAAGGGGAGCTCCACTATTGGCAATCTTCTATGAAATCTCATTTGAAAAGTGGTTGCATTGAGCTTTGGAGGATCATTGTAGATGGATACAAGGCGATGGATGAATCCAACTTGACAAGGCGAGAAGAAGTTGATTGTCAACTAAATGCCACCGCTCTTGATGTGATCCGTGTTGCCGTGGGAGAGAAGGATATTCATCACATTCAAGATTGCACCACCGCCAAGGAAGCATGGGACTCTCTCACGGAGGTGTTTGTTGGGAATGAAAGCATGAGGAGAAATAGATATGAAGCTATGAGCAATCAAATTGAAGGCTTCTTCATGAAGGATAATGAAACTCATGAGGATATGTATCAAAGGCTCAAGGCTCTTGCTACCGCATTTAGAGACCTTGGTGCTAAACATGTGGATGATACTTACATCAAGAGGAAGTATGTGAATGCTCTCATGCCCTTTGAGGCGGCCGACTTGAAGAGTCTCCAAGGAAGACACAACTATGCCGATTTGACCTCAAATGAAGTCATGGAAGAGATGCAATCTTACAAAGTTCAAGCCCAAATTGCTCAAGACTCTCGTGCCCGGGCTATTGGAATGCATCAAGGTTCCTCACTTGCTTTGAAGGCCAAGGTGGTGGAACAAGATGAAGACCAAGATCATGAAGAGGGAGGCTACTTGGATCCCGAAGAACTCAAGATTGCCCATAGAGACTATGTAGCTCTTGCGGCAAGGACCTTTTGGAAGAATCCATCCAAAGCTAAAGCTCAAGTGGATCAAAAGTTCAAATCAAGTGGTTGCAAGGAGGGCAACCCAAAGATGAAGACTTGCTTTAATTGCTAAGATAGATATCACTAGTGTCCTTATGAGAACTGTGAAGAACATGGAGGAAGGCTTATTCTCAAGGAGGTTCCAAGGTCTTGTAGCAAGAAGCCTTACTTCAAGAAGCCCATCTCCAATAAGAAGCCACCTTCAAAGATTGTGTTGGTGACAAGAGAAGAATATATGTCCGGGGATGAGAGTGAAGAAGAAACAACCACAAGTGGAGTGGCCGCCTTAGCCATTACTTCATCGACACCCTCTTCTCTCTTTGAATCCCCCAATGAGAATGTCTCCATCCAATCCGCTACATGTCTCATGGCCAAGGGCCCCGAGGTATCATCTCTCCCTTCTACTAAGACTATGAATGAAATACATGATCTTATGAGTCTTAGAATCAAGGAAGAAAATATTGCTTTGGATTTCTTGATGACTAACTTGCAAGGTGAAGGGATAGTACCCGGCAACTCTTATCTGGTGGAGACGTTGGAAGGTGGCATGCTGCCTCGAGGGATTGTAGATCATACACAATAATACAAAATAATTTGAACTGCAAATTTGTGCAGTTGTAGGATATGGTATTGGCTATATCCAGATTTTTTTTTAATTTTTTTTGGAACATAAATTGAGTTTTCGAAATTTTAAAATATAGGGCTACATGTAGCTCGGGCTACAAATGGATTTTTCGCATCATCCTACTCCTTTAGTATATCATAGTACATTTTTTATTATGCAGTGAAGATGTACGGAACCCTTAGATCATACAGGTACTGATATTGATTTTATTTTCTAACTACATAAACTTACTTTGCTTAGAGTCTGATTTTAGTATATATGAGTACTAAAAGCAACAAAGGCAGTTAAAATAATAAGTTGTCAAAGTTAACCCAAACAATCAACACGGATTTGGCCACCGCGTAGGACAAGTAATATGTACCGTAAAAGAGCCCCTCTGTCGAGCTTCTTTTAGCACCTCTGTCACCGTTGGTACGCATAAAGCTACGTACAATCGATCGAACAGCTAGCTAATCCACGGTCACAAGGGCAGTGCGTGTATAGAACGCGCTGGACAACAGCTTGGAACAGTTAAAAGGCGTGCGCAATTTAGCAAAAGAGAGTGTAGGCTCGAAACTTAAAGACACCCTACCATAGTTTCAGATTATATACAATAATCGGCGGTGAACTTGATCGACGGAAACCAAACTACTCCTATAAAACCAAACTACGCCGTGCATGCCCATCCATCCATCATCCTGTCCATGCATGTGAGAGCGCGCAGTGCAGTGCACGGCCTATTCACGAGTTCCTTGTTTGCAACTGTGGTGTGCCAGCTTCATCCGTTCATGATTGATTCATTCGTCGCCCACGATATGGTGGTGGTGGATTCATCGGCAAGCCAATGCCAAAGTGTGAGCTCTTTCAGCAGAAATAAAATTGTACACATTCTGCACTATTTCTCACGTGCACGGCGTTGTCATGGCTTTCTTGCACTATTCTATTCGTCGATGCCAACCATTTCTGCATATATAATTTCAACTCACCGAGTCAGATCATGTCAATCATCCATCCAGTAGCGCATGCATGCACGTGTACGTGTCTTTCTATGTAATATTCATCGATCGATCGAGAGAGAGAGGGGTAGGATCTCTTGAAAATAAGCCAACGCGATTGGCGTGTCTAGGTAACATGATTCACTCGTCTCCGAAGACTCGTAAGTGGAACAAAGAGGCGGGTTGGTTATGTATGAATGTGTGCTGCAAGCCTGCCACTCATATTGCAACTTGCAAGTGTTGCGCTCGAAACGCGTCACACGAACACGTCCTCGTGTACCCGCGGTGCCGGGGGAGATACTCCGCAACTCGCCCCGCGGGAGGCCTGCTTCCAGCGCGATACGCAAGGCAGCAAGCAGGCGCTTTTTAGACCAGACGCCCCACCTCCTCGGGACAAGCCCCGTCAGAGGAAGCCGGTGACGATTTGCTGAACTAAGCCGGACTTGGCCGCTCTTAGCTCGGTTTTCGATATCCGGTGAAATCTACGCGAAGTCGCCGAACAACGGAAGCATGAACAAGGGTTTGAGGGTAAAAGTAGGTTGTATTGATAGGTTGTCGATTGTTTGCTTAATTTCAATCGGCCATCACCTCTCACATATATATGAGGCGGCTGGACTTCCCGTACAAGTATTGGACTTCTACAAGGCTTACAAATCATAGTCTAAGTCGAATCTATCTCTAAAATAGGCAACTTTTTGCCGACAACGTTGGCTTCAAACTTGCTGGAAAGTTGCCTTTTGCCCTTCCGTGTCGGCTTCAGACTTGTTGCCTACTCTGGAAAGTTGCCTTTTGTTTTCCATATTGGATTCAATCTTGCCTCCTTCCTCAGAGATGTGATATCCTGATCGGATTCCTTTTAAATCCGGACTTCAACATCTGTCCGGCTTTTTAGAAAGTTGTCTTTCATTTTCCAGCCTTGATCTTGGAAAGTTGTCTTCCAACTTGCCAGCTCGTATTGACAAAGTTGGTTTCTCCTGAGCCGGCTTGTCTTGACAAAGTTGACTTTTTCCGCCTTGTCTTGGCAAGGTTGACTTTTGCCGCCTTCTTTTCTGCCACCTTTATTGCCTTCCTTTGACTTAGCTTGTTAGGTTCTTTTTGGCAACTTTGCACTCCCGAATCCAGCTTCCGCCTTGTTCCACTTGATGGATTATTGGCTGCCTTCTTCTGGCCGTCTTTTTCTGGAAATTTCCCAGATCATCATTTTAGCCTTATTTGTTGCCTTCTTCAAGCTGCCAAGTCTTCCTTCAACCTGCAAACTGGCAATCTGCCAAAAACGGGTGCTAACACATGCCCCCCTGTTTTCTAGTAGAGTTGCGTACTAGAAAATATTCAATGTAGAAGTCTTTGTCTAAGGGCGATGCTTAAGCTCATCGGCCATATACTAAGGGCGATGTATGTATATCGGCCATACGTGCAACTCATGCAGTTTGCCACACGCTCGGGTGGAACTTCTTCAGGTATTTCCATTGATAGCTCGCGGCTGGTGGCGGCCTTCGCTCCACTTTCGAGTCCGTGCGTCGTGGAGTTAGGCGGGGCGGGAGCAAAGCACATGGGGACCAACGGAGCGACCCCGTGTGGAGCGTCCTGCAGGCAGCACCGGTCAATCTGCTCTGCCTCTGGCAACTGGTGTTCGTCTCCTTCCACCTATGTCCTCACTCCTTAGTGTCTCATGCGCTGCACAGAAGTTGTTTGACGAAATGACCAAGTGAGTAACAGTAGCCTCCACGACGCACGGAACGGTGGAGCGAAGGCCGCCACAGCCCGCGGCGGCCACCATCCACATGCACAAGCCGCCATGGCAGCAGGGCCCACCTGCCTTGTCCGTTCGATAGACGGCTAACGACGCCAATGTCCGTCCAACATGCTGCCGTCGCCGGTGGCGGCCTTGGTGGCCGCCGTCGTCCACGGCGGCCTCGGACACGTGTCGCCTGGCGCAGACGCCGCCACGGTACTTTTGGCATTTCCACTCACAGGTGGTCCTTTTTGCCAATTCATTCGTCCAGGTGGTCCAATGTGTCAAAAGGGTTTAGGCTTGATTAGTGATTAATCAAGCAGTTCCCGTGGACGAGACGGAGCGCAGGGGGGCAGGCAGAGGCAGGTTTCGCTATCGCGATACTCTGCCTCTATCCGTTGCTCCACACCTTCTTCTTCGTCTTCTTCCCTTCGATATTTCCCTTCTTCTTTATTATGCAAGAACGACGGAGAGAGAGAGCTAGAAGATGAGCGGTGGATTATAAGATTCTTTGCAGTCAGGCCGAGGAGGCCACCGGCCGGCGGCGGCCATATCTTCAAATCGATCGAAGGTAAGTTCCACTTCACACATCAATTCCTTGTTCCGCGTGGAGGTGAATATTCCTCTGACGCCCAAAAGGGATGGAATAGCTGAGACCTTTCTGGCCGTGTGATCCTAGAGGAAGATCAGTAGAGGGGGTGCAATGTCGGCTTCACGGGGCAGCGGCAGCATGGGCATGAACATGGTGACCACAGCCATGGCCTTCTCCGTCAGCGCCTTCTTTGTGCTCTTCGTCTTCACCAGGATCCTCTGCGCGCATCCAACTCAGGAACGCCGCGGCAGCCGCGCAGGCCGCCGACGTCGCCATTGTTCATGTCGAGCGAAGCGTCCATGGGATGGAGCCGTCCGTGGTGACCGCCTTCCCGGCGGTCAAGTTCGGACGACTCGCAGCGACCGCCCGCGCAGGAGGAATCACAGTTAAGACAGCTTCACTTCTCGTTTTGCATACTCATTCACAGCACATTACATTTCTCGGTTGACGTGGATTATCCACGGATGGTGTCCAAGTCAGACTTGGTGCAACCTCAACATGGGTTCGCAAACAGGGCGTATCTCGGGAATGGGGATGGCGTGTCCAAACACAACTCATAAACAGTTTCCCCGCTACTTGCTTAATCGCACATAGCACATGCCAAGTCTCACTTGACATAGCCGCAAACTGTTTGCGCTAGGACAACACTGGGGAAACCGAGAAACGTAGAACTCCATGTTTTGATTTTCTATACCGACTCTATCATTTAGGCTTCCGGTCGTATCATGGCAAAAGGATAAAGTGGCATTGTAGCCGATGAAGGAAGGAGTGCAGAGTTTTAGAGGCCGAGCTAAATGGGTTTTTCAAAATTTCAAAATCAGCTTTTGAAGTTTTCAAAAAACCTGTAATTTTTTCCAGAACGTAGATAATATTGAAATCAACCTACAATGTGACACAAATTTTCCATTTTTGCCCAGGTTAATATATAGTGATTTTTTGCACTTAGATTTTGCACACTAATAGAGATCCACATTATCTACACCTATGGATTTTGTTTCGAATCGCTTGAAACTTAAACATGTCAATTCTAGTTTTTGAAAAAATGGCTCCATGGAGCTCGGGCTCCATTTGCACTTTCCGGTGAAGAAATGGAGGGTAGTAGGTATCATACGGTGCCATACTGTCTACTACGAGAACATTTAGGCCTCCCGCGATCGTAAGTCGTATCATGGCAAAACGATTCTTGCTATTCTTCACATTAAATTTGATCGATTGATCAAGGAAATATCAAATAAAAATTGTTTATGCTTATCAAGTCTCTAGAAACAAAAAAAATGCCATATGCAATGAATATACTATAAGGACTAGCGCATTGTTAAATACGTTATTAGGCCGCCAACCAAATCAGTTGAATATACCCGGTGCTACCATCTCCAGATGGTTTCACCCACACTCCAATATACCTTGCACCTTTGCATGCTGCAATAAGAACAACATACAGATTCAGCGGACAGACATATGAATAAGTTGCAAAATGAGTATGACAATCTAGCTTGTTGAAATACGTTTTGGCTCCCGGGAGCATATACTCCCGGTATTTTCAAAAAAAATTCAAAAATTGAAAATTTATCAAAAAAATCCGAAAAAAATCATGCACGTACCTGAGGAAAGTACGCACCGTCGTGTGAAATTTCGCACCGAAATGTCATCGTATGCGCCCTGGGCAAAAATGACAAATTTCTGACAGGAAATGAGATCCCAAAATTTGAATTTCTTGTCAGAATTTTGTCATTTTTGCCCAGGGCGCATATGGTGACATTTCGGTGCGAAATTTCACACGACGGTGCGTACCATGATCAGGTAGGTGCATGATTTTTTTCGGATTTTTTTGATAAGTTTTCAATTTTTGAATTGTTTTTTAAAATACCGGAAGCATATGCTCACGGGTGCCAATACGAATTTCCGGTTGAAAATAGCTTATCTATTTTTTTACTTAACTTTTATCCCACTTTCTTTTGGCCTATACTCAGACTAGTTGAGCCATTTCTTCTAATATTTGAAGTTGAAAGTGTACCCCACACAACAAGTTACTTACCGCTGTTCTCTGTTTCAGATACTGGCTTTATCTAATAATGTTGAGTTGATTCTCTGGAGTTTTTGGCACAATTTCCACATATTGTGAACTAGTGTTTTCTGTTCGACTCATACAAAAATATATGAGAATCACTCCAACAACTTTTCCTGATTGAATAGCACAATTGACTGATGGTATTACTTGCTCTGCAGGTACCTACAATTACATTCTGGTTGTTGAGATGCAGAAATGAACTGTTGGATCTAGTTTCTTCCATTTTGATGCTTAATGCGGAGATCGGCCGTCTATGCCGCTTGCACCCCTCAGCTGTGAAGTGCATTTGTAGGAATTGACCGCTTAATTTCTTAACTACTATCAGCTATCTCATTTCCTTTGACATTCGCCAACTGGCGTGAAGGTTTACGGCAAATTGACTTGCTTCGATTAGTTAGCACTACCCTGAGGTGGGCTCACTGTCAACTGATCTTGCTTGCATTTTAGTTTGTGTGCACATGTGCGGGTGTGTTTGATTACCTTCCGTGTTGCATCAAGCGTGGAGATTTTGACATTGCAGGAAGGAGTTCCCCTCGCTCTCGCCCCCCGCGTCGCCTCCCGAGTGAGGCGACCGGGGCTCTCTCCCCGTCCTTCCCCAGCCACCCTCCCCCTCCCCTGCCCCCTCTCGCCGCCGTCGGCAGCCGCCTCCGGGCGTTGCCCGTGAGGTGCCGGCGGCGGCGGGTCTGTCCTTCCCCGCGCGCGGCGGTACCCCGACTCGGGCGGGCGAGGCTGGCGGCGGTGCAGCTCGGCAGGCAGTGGTCCGGCGGCGGCACGACGGGCCCCGGGTGGATGCTGGACGACGGCGCCGCTCCTTGGCGGCTGGGCACGGCTGCAGCAGCCGGCGGCGTCCGGAGCCCGCTCGGCCCAGATCTGGGCCCCTTTGGGCCCGATCTGGGTTGGGCAGGGCTGGCTGCGTGGTGCTCCTGGAGGTTGAGTTGGGACGACGTCGGGACAAGGTTGGTGGCGGCGCTGCGGCTAGCCTACTGCAGCGGCAGTGGGGGCTTTGCGGGCCCAGTTTGGGCTCGGCCGGGCCAGTGTGGGCCTGGTATGACCTTGCTGCCGCGTCCGGTCGGTTACCGCGAAAGTGGTGGAGGTTGTTCCCTCCCGCCGGCTGCGGTGCTGCCGCCCCGATTCCCGCTGTGTTCCAGTCTCATCCTCTAGGCCTCGTTTCGGTGTTCACAGAGAGACGACGAAGAGGTCCTCAAGACCGGACTGGCGCATGCTAGTGGGTGACAAGCTAGGTGGAGCACTAAGGATCGTCCGGGTTGTGGTTTTTTTGGGGGTCGGGAGAAATCCTTGTCGGCTCTCCGGTCGACACCGACGTGGTGACGCCTACGGGTGTTGCCGGTCCGTCTTGAAGGGCGTCAGGTGTACCCCTTCCCCACTTCCCTCTGCATATCGGGGGAAACCCTAGGACTAGTCCGGGCAGCAGCGTCGTCATCGTCGCATTCCTTCCTGAAGGAGTTGCTTGATACGCGGTGATCTGGAATGCTAGGCATGTGGTGGGAATACTTCGGAGAGGGCGCAACGGTTGCGAGGCTTCTTTGTTTTTCGTCGATCTGCCATTGTTGGCTTTTGTTTCTCTTACTTTTTTCTTCTTTTCTTTTGGGCTTTGATTGTGCTGCGGCCCCAGCGTGCTGGTTGTATCGGGTGCTTTATTTATAAAGCTGGGCGAAAGCCTGTTTCGTGATTTTGACATTGCATTTCTGCATATGTTCCATGATGTCCCATTTTGTGCGTGTTTCTGTTGAATTTCGATTTGGTTCCGAGCTCCATTTTTTTTTTAGACTGGGAATCAGAAGAACAGCAGGGGGATTGGGATGAGAAGAACTAGGATGGGGAACAGACTCCAATTATTTCCTCCTCTTTCCTCGTAGCTACCTCAGCCCTTATAACCTCTGCCGCTGGTCCGTTAGGAGCCGCAAGCCCACGTACAAGTGGCCCAACGTCCACATCCTTCTGGCCCAGTACATCACCTGGATGAGGCGTTACAGGGTTCCTCCCAGGTTTCTTCTTCCTGTCTAATTTCACCGCCGAATTATGGAAGAGGACGACCGATGGAGATGGTGTTGTTTCATGGGTGCCGGGAAGAACTATTGAACTAGACAAGCTACTTTCCCTGAATTCAGAGGAGGAAAGAGGACACCTATGGATACTAGGGTATGCTGAGGACAACAATGTGGTGTTCCTGAGGACACATACCGGCGTCTTCATGATCCATCTTGAGTCATTGCAGTTCAAGAAACTTTCCGGGTACAACCAGATGTATGGCTATCATCCATTTGAAAGTGTCTACGCTGCAGGTAATAGCATGCCTTGACACATCTCAAATTAAATGAATTATGCATTTATTTACACTGCGGGTATAACAAACCAAGTTAATTTTTGATAATTGGTTGATGGGATGACGTTCATATCCTTCCATCTAAGCTAAAATAATTGTAAGTAGTGTCGCATCACCTGTTTGTTCTGCGCTGTTCTGTTCTGGCACCTGTGTGGTGGCGTTTTGTGTAGTGCGTAGCTGCATTGCCTTTTTTTTTTCTGAAGAATGAGATACAGAACATTTGGAAGCTGACAACATGAAAAAATAACCTTGAACCAACTAAGATGTCAAATAGGCAGCTCAATAGGTACATCTGAAGATTAACTCTAGTTATATTCTATTCATTTAGTATCGTTATATCTGTTAATATTTCTAATAATTTTGAAACTGTACTAACTAATAACCACTTGGTTTGAAATCTACGAATATGTTCATTTAATCAATTGTAGGACAGCCTTTCATGTGGCAGGGAAAATTAATAATGGATTCCGTTTGCATCTTGTCAAGCTAAATTTATTCAGATAATATAAATCAGGATCACTTATCTTGCCATGATTTATTAGTATAAGTATTCTTTCCCCTCCAATATGGTGTGAAACAAGCTTAAGAATAGCTCTATAACTCCTGCCTTCTGACCAGCTAATAGTCTGAGTGTGCATGTCATTCATTTTTTATGATATTAACGAGTATATGGTGTTTTGGGAGTATTCACTGAATTGGACAGTAGGTGTGTTTTGGATATGTATTCGTATGTTTGTTTCAACACTGAGTTTTTCACCTCAGAAGTACAGCTGTGAGTTTATCTAATTATCTTGCTGATGGCTCCTCATTTCTATTTGGCTTTTCATTCGAATGTCATTATGTCATGTACCTTCATCGAATGATATGCTTTTTTTTCTTGCAGCTATTGTAGTATTATGGACGATTAATCTAGTTTTAGGCTCTTTGGTTAAACATTATCTCACCATGTCACCTGTTGTCCACAAAACTTTCATATGTATATATGCAATTCACCATTAGCCACTGATACAGTTTGGCTGGTCAAAACTATATGTAGATATGCTTTGTGTGTAGTCTTATATTTTCGATTTTTGGCCAGCATGGATGTTTAATAGTGTACTTCATATCGGCCAATGTTGAAATTCCATCAGTTGTTATCTCAGATTTATTATTGATACTTGTTTCAGAGAACAGATTTGTAGCACCTGGGCACAGGTGCCCTGCTCGCAGTTCTCAAAAAATTCGAAAATTGTAGATTTGAGTTTCAAAAAACGTGTCCGCCTACGTTGCATATTTTTGTGAAGTTCGGTGAAAAATGCGTTCTGTTTTTGGGCTATAGAAAAAAATGGTGGCTGTATAGAGGAATAAAAAATTCTTAATTTTGTCCAAAATTTGTCTTTTTGTGTAGCTCAAAATTCAACGCATTTTTCCCGAAATTTCTACCGTTCCTTCAGAATGTGTATATGTATGCGCCTACTTTTTTTCAGTTTTTTTGGTGCCCCCGAAATATGTTTCTCGAATTTTTGAAAAAAACTGGAACACTGGTGGTCGGGTGCTGCTGCTGTTTTTCGCTGTGTTTCCACCACTAATAAAATTTTATAATACGTACTAGCATATTGTCATTAAAGTAGTGGTGAAAGTAAACAATGACAGTCATTTTGGACCATCAGTTGATAAGATGAAGCACGATCCTGTGCTTTAGGCTTAAATTTGATTTGTTAGTGACTATCTAGCTCGTACATTTCTTAGGAGTATGCCTGTGAGCTAGAAACCAGATGTTTCTGCTCTTTCCTACCATGAGCCACTCATGTGCCCACTGCACTCTTAGCCTCTAGTCAGACCTGATGTAGACAAAAAACTGATAATATTAGAAGTTGAAGTTGTGCCAACACACTACAAATTACCCATTGTTGTTCTCTGTCTGAAATGTTTGTTTTGTCAAATAATGCTGATATCACTAAACTTGACGACTGAACTATTTGGAGCTTTTGACACAATTTCCATAATGGTGAATCTCATGTTTACTTTTTGAACCATGAAAAAATTATGAGAATTACTCTGATGGTTTTTTCCTGAAGGATTGAAGGAATAGTACATATTTGTTTGATTGATGGTATTGCTTGTTTCACAGGTATCTAGAGTCATATTCGGGTGGCCGAGTTGCAGAAACGAGTTGTTGGGCGTAGGCTCTTCCATTTTGCATGCTCAACGTGGACCCTCTATGTAGCATGCACTAGTCAGTTGTGAAGTGAACTTGTAGGAAACAGTTGCTTAATTTGCTCCCTTCTGTTGTCTAATTTATGTAGACACTCCTCAACTGGCATGAAGGATGAAGCCACATTGACTAGCTTCGATTAATTAGCACTTACCTTGTGGTTCGTTTAATGTGCTCTGTGCTTTTCAAGCATGTTGTTGTCAGCTCACTTGTCAGTTGATCTTGCTTGCATTTTAGTGTGTGCGCATACGTGTGGATGCATTTGATTATCTTCCGTTTTGTATCGGCCATTGAGATTTTGTTGTCAGATTTCTGCTTATGTGCGTTGATATCCCATTTTGTGCGTGCTTTTTGTTGAATTTCTACCTCAGGATTTAGAAGCTTAGTGCTGACTATTGAACTTCAAAACCCATAAGTGGTCTGACCTGGGACTTGGGAAGAAGTTCCTGTAAGTGCATAAATAGGTGGCAATTCTACGACGGGAAGGGGGGGGGGGGGGGGGGGGGGGGGGGGGGGGGGGCTGTGTCAGTGCGGCATTCTTGAGATGGTGCGAAGGCTTGGATGATTTCCTAAAACTTGGATTCTTACATGAGTTTGAACATCTCAAAATATCTCTTATGAGTTAGCTTTTGAATCCCAGGAGTGGTCTGACGTGGGAGTTAGAAAGAGGTTCATGTAAGTTGAGTCGAACTGCACCTGTCTTAGCCTGGCCATTTGAGCCAGGGACTTCAGTGCTGCTTTGCTTTTATCCTGATACGCTGGGAAGGCTTGGCTGAGTTGCCAAGAATTTGGATTCTTCTATGAGTTGGTTAACATTTCAAATATGTTTTGAGCTAGCTTCTGAAGAAAGAAAAGATCTCAATTGTTCGGATAAGGACAGAGATAGGTGAATCAAAGCGAAAGCAATATTAGCCTTGATTACCTCTAGACATTGATAACCACCTTTTCTTAAGCTTCAGCAGCAATTATTTTTCATGCTTTGGAGGGGATGCAAGAGGAAGAGGGCGACAAGATGGCGGAAGATAATGGTTGGAGCCGGTGCTTGATCCGGTAGACTAGGGCGATTAGTTTGACTGACGTGTGCAGGTATAAACACCCAGACCCAGTGATGCTCTTTTTGCTGTACATGTATGTAAACACCCAGACCCAGTGATGCTCAACAGTGTGTTGTCCTCGATCCTTGCCTCACCATTCTACAGGCAGCAACCAGGACCAGAACCGTTCTAGTCGAACCAGGAGGCATACCCAAGATATAATATTTAGAGTTGTTAACTTTTCTTCCGTGGAAGTTGCGAACTCATATCTGCTGGTATTGACACAGAGTATTCATCTTTTCTGCAAGGAAGAAGTGAGACATTTTAATTTTTTAAAACAAATAAAAGAACTCGAAAGAATCTCAAGAGAAAGCAAAATAGCACTGAAACCAGCCCTAGTTGAGTCGGCGGCTATTTATGCAGCGGCAAAAGATATGTGCAACTCAACATACAGGGGCTTCTTCACAGCTCCCAGACCGGTCAGACTACTGACGCGATCTCACATTCTTGGCCAGTACTAAGCCTCCAAATATCAAGCTCATACCCACATAGAAATTCAACAACAACAAAACACGCAAAATGGGATCTAGAAACATAAGCAGAAAACCGACATTGAGATCTGCACGCTTGATACAACACGGAAGATAATCAAACACACTTCACACAAACTAAACTGCAAACAAGATCGGTTGACAGGTCACGCACAAGTACAAATTAATTGAAGCAAGCAATTGTGCATTCAACCTTCACGTCAACTGACTAATCTCAACAGGAATTAGATAACAGACGGAAGTCACGGAAGTTGGCAAATTAAGCGATCAATTCCAAGTGCACTTCACAACAAGCTGACTGGTGCATGCTACATAGAGGGTCCAGGTAGAGCATACTAAACGGAAGAATTCCTACATCCAACAGCACATTTCTGCGTCTCAGACAACGGAAGGCAACTCTAGATACCTGCAAAAAATGTTGGGTGTTAAACAAATTAGTACTGTTCAGTCAAGGAAAATGTATTCTCATAATTTTTTTAATGAGTCCAGCAGAAAGCATTAAATTTAGGGGTTAATTGGATCTATCCCATTGCAACTTCCATGACTTGGAAATTTGCCATTACAAAAACCATACTTGGAAATATCCCACTCTTGACTTTCTTATACCTCTATCTATGCCATTTTCTTCACTTGAGAGCATAACAGTCCAAAAAAACTGGTATTGCAATACTGCGAAGTGTATTTAAACATTGGTTATACTCCCCCTGTGCGGGTCATCCGGATGCCACAAGATTCAAATTAGGCCGAAACTTTGAACTGCTCACAATATGCAGCCACAGCATCGGTCAGCCGCCGGCACGGGCGACACAGTGGCCACCATTTGTGTCAAAAGCTCCAAAGTTGAATCATCTCAGCATTACTAGACAATAACCACCATTTGAAACAGAGAACAACAGTAGGTGACTTTTAGTATATTGGCATGCCCATTCAATTTCTAATGCTAGCAGTTTTGGCTACATCTGGTCTGAGCACACGCTAAAAGAACAGTGGGCACATGAGTGGCTAATGGAGTAAAAATTGCAGAAACATCTAGTTTCCAGCTTACATACATACCTTTCAAAAATGTACGAGGTAGCTGCTAATTAACAAAACAGATTTGATAAAAACTCATGCAGTACTGATGCATGTAAAATGCATACATGAACTTTGCACTATATCACTTATATTCCAATCATATTTGCATCATATAAGGGTTATATTACTGTTATTTAATGATTTTAGGAAATAAATCAATTGTTTCCTATTTTTATGGAATTAACTCTGCGCAGGCAGAAAACCCTATTTCTTTCCTTTTATGTTTCAGGGACCCAAACGACGTCCAAAAATTATGAAAAAATACAGGGATCATTATTTTGGAAGGAGGAAAACCTCGGAGCGAAGGAAGCAAGCAAACGGAGGCCAGAAGGCCAAAAGAGGGTGGCCCACGCGGCCCCTGTACCTGGCCACGTGGGGCCCACTCTTTTGGGCCTCGGGACTCCGCAGCCGTCGATCCTTTCTCCACCACCTTCGTCTTGACCTAAAAACGCATATAAAAAAGGTCCTCTGGCGTTCCCGTACACAAGCGCCGCCATATCACAGAAACACGAAAACGAAGACCTGGAGCTGCAGATTGGAGGGGGAAAACTCCGGCGGGACGCTGCTGGCGTGGTCTCCTTCATCTCCATCGACATCTCCACCGTCTCCACCATGAAGAGGGAGTAGTCCACCTCTGGACTATGGGTTTGTGGAAGTAACTTATGTATCTCTCCTCTCTCTTGAGCTTCACTAATGAGTACCGTATGAGCTGCTGAACATGATTACGGTCATATTTGTATTACCTATGTGGTGGATCTTTTTGTGAGTTAATATATGTTGAGATTGCAAATGTTTGTTTCAGTTATGAGTATAGATGCATATTATGTACCCCGTTCTTGTCTACTTGTTATGATCAAGCATGTTTATGAGAGCGTGTGTGGGGTGATGTGTGCATTAGTTGGAGTAACGGGGAGTGGTGAGTGCGGTAAGCTGACAACTGAAATATCGCGATCCACTTGGGTACTTACTTTGTTACCTCACTAGGGATAAACAAAAATACCATGCTGCAAGGGTTGAGGGTGACTAAGCTTCTTCCTGTGACTAGATCCAGCATGTTCTTATTTTCACTTCATGTCATGAAACTTATTGCTATACTCTGAGTCATCTTAATTACCGAGGTGTTATGATTTAGTTCGCATCTTGGTGGAGTATAAGTGAGACTAATAACCAAAATGTCTCTATGTTAGGACGTGATGCCCATATAATTGTTAACTTGATATCAAACTTTGTGTTGCAATCTCATATGTCAACTCTATGTCCACTTGTCTGCCACACCATTTAAAGAGAGAGTGCATAAGTGAAACCATGAACCCCGGTCCATTTTTAATCATAAGAAACACCTTTCCAACCACTTTTGCCACCTTGCCATTTTCTGCCATTTATAAATCCGAAAATACAAAAACACTTTTCCACCTTGCATCCATCATAAAAACCCAAAAATATATCATATATCATTGCCATCATCATCCTAGCATATTCATCACTCATCATTGCATATTTATCTTGATATCATTCTACACCTTGTGCTTGACAACCACAGGTGAGGTTGAGGACCAAAACACTTAACTTTGTTTTGCAGGTAACCTAAAAAGAAGGATAAGGAAGATAAATCTATCACTTCTGATTCCCCGAGAGTTCGATATTAATCCCTCGAGTCACCCTCGTGGGGAAAACACTTCTTCCACTACTACATACTCTGCACTTGGAGGCTCAACCTAACCCGTATACTTTTCACTGCAGGTAGCTACTACGGGTATCAAGACTGTTGTCTGGCGCCGTTGTCAGGGAGATAGAAGCAACACCGTAATATATCCCCTAGTCAACTTAGCGCTCAACAAGTACAAGACTGAAGTGAGTGATCATGCATCATCTTATTAATTGGTGCTTCCATTGATCCAAAATGAATGTCATTCTGTTTACTCTCACAGCATCAAGCAATACTTTAACCATGAAAGGCAGCATTATAGGAGGTGGCCAAGTGGGCAAAGACTGAGCAAATGGTTGCAGAAAAATTCATACATTCTTCTCTTGCAAATTTGGTACTTGAGAAAATGGTGGTAAAAAGGAAAGAAATACGTTTCAGTAACAGCAGCTCAGATACTTCAACACACGTGCAGATGATAAGCTTACCTGCTAAACCAGATGACATATTTAGCGAGACCCCAGCAGCCCAGCTCCTTCACGTCCACCTCCAACGCATGCTTCTACAAGTATAAGAAGACGAACAAACAATGTGTCATGCGGGGTAGAGTATATGGCCGCCTGGCCGCTACCGCAAGGATAAGGAGAAGGAGCTTAGGCTTGATCCTCAAGGATTTTCATCACTTCATGTCAAATATATTAGTTTGTTTCCAAAGTTGGTTGCTTAGCTGCTGGCCCTATTCTTACGATACAACTGAAGCCTTCCTATTCCTAACTCGCTATATAATGAGAGCCCTACGTTGTAATCAGTATCAGCTATCAATAAACAAGAAAAGGGACATTAGGCTCCAAATCCCTAAGCACACAACATAATGGCATTTGCAAAGAAAGTAGAAATGAGGAGGCATCAATGAGATATTCAGATAACTCAAAAATGTAATCTGAGAAAATAACTCAGTTTTGATACAGCAATAGTAATAGATATACACAAAACACCTGCTGTCAAAATTATTAAATATTCCCAAATAGCATATAATAATTAAAATTGTAAGAATTAAGAATGCACACTCAAACCATTAGCTGGTTAGAAGGGATAAGTTATCTGGAGCTATTCTTAAGCTTGTTCCAATTCACACCATATTGGGAAAAATACTCATACAAACAAATCTTGGCAACATAAGTAATCATGATTTAAATTACCTTTAAATAAATTTAGACTGAAAAGATGAAAATAAAATCCATATAATAAACTAATAATATAACCTAGTACAGATGCACTTGCCAGTTGCCATATGCAGGACTGTACTAAAAATGAACAATTATATGGAAATTTCAAACCAAGGGGTTATTATTATGAATGAATTTAAGATTATTAGCAATACCAGCAGAGATAAGTAGATAACAGTACAGAATGAAAGAATGTGACTAGCCTTAAGCTTCCAAATATACCAACTGAGCTAACCTATTTGACATCTTAGTTGGTTCAAGGCTTCAAGCTAGTTTTACATATAGTTCAACTTCTAACTGTTGTGTACCTCATCTTGAGAAAAATTTTCCTGCAGCTATGCACTACACGAAACACCACCACACAAGTATCAGAAACAAAACAGCATTTCTTTATGTTTAAGAGGTCATTAAGCAGCAGAAGAAAAAAGTGATGCGACACAACTTAAAACTGATAGCTTAACATGGAAGGATGTGAAAAGCATTTCATCAACCAATTATTATCAAAATTAAACTTGGTATGTTATGCTATTACCTGCAGCATAGACACATTCAAATGGATGATAGATAAGAATCATCCTGGTATCGGGAAGTCTCTTGAACTGCAATGACTCCAGATGGATCCTGAAGACGCCTTTAACTGTCCGCAAGACCACCATATTATTGTCCTCGGCAAACCCTAGTGTCCATATGTTCCTTCTTTCCTCGGCTGAATTCAGGGAAAATAGCCTGTCGAATTCAATAGTTGTTCCCAGCATCCATGAAGCAACGCCATCACCATCGGCCATCCACTTCCACAGTTGGGCGCTGCAGCAAGGTTTCGACACAGAGAGGAAACAGAGCGCACCACCCTCTGCTCGCACAACCGCGAAATCATATTTGTCGGCCCCTGTAAACACATCTACTGGGGGCTGTATCATAGCTATGCTCTTCCTCTCCAGATCAAACTCGAGAATTCCAATCAAATCCGACTCAAGCATCCAGTAAAGGGAATTCTCAACCAGCACAGCCGGCTTGGCCAGAAAAGCTTTCATGGCAAGGTTGCTAGTAGGAACCCCTGGCGGAATCGGTGTTGAGATAATATCACCCCATGCGCCAACCTCAGACGAGTAAACGCAGGCAAGCGCTCGTCTATGTTGCTGGTCATCGACTTTTGTCACTACCAAGACCACCTGAAAGTGTTGGGAGTCTCCGGCAGCGCGCAGCACCGTCCCATAGATATCGGGGCGGTAGCCTTCGGCAAACCCCGGGGGGATGGCAATGTGGTGCTGGTCGGCGGTGACGGGATCCCACACCAGTACCTGGCTCCGCGATGCGTGGAAGACGAGTACGAGGCCATGGCGGCTTCCGAGCAGCCTGAAGCGGTCGTCGTCGAACTGCACGGAGGAGAAGCGCCCGGTGGGAACACTATTGGGCGCCTCCAGAGCAGGTACGAAGGAGAGGAGGCGGCGGGGCGTGTCAGCTGTGAAGAAACCGAGGAGGGGAGGCTTGCGGTGGTGGTGGAGGCGGAAGCGGCGGAAGAAGCGTGGGTCAGATACGAGGCGGCGCCAGCGCTTGCAGACGAGTGAGGCGCGCGGGAGAGAGGACGGCTGCGGGGGGAGGCGGAGCAGGATCTCGGGGAGCAGGTTGTCGTCATCCAGCGGCGCCACAGCCACCAGCGAGCTCATCTCGCCTCCTCAGTCCCAGTCCTCACTGCTCACCTGAGAGAAAAAAGAAGGCATAAGTATTTCTATTCCCTTCTTGGTGCCCCAAATCCGCTTCCCTTCAACTTCATGGAATGAGAGGGAAGCTCGCCTGAGAGGAACCCTTGCGGATCCGGGCCGAGATGAACGGCGGTGGAGGATTGCAGCAGAAGGGGGGCGGGCAGAGGAGGGCCGGCGGCGGAGCAAGAACTGGACGAACAGAGAGAGAGAGAGAGGACAGCTCGTGTGAGCTCTTTTAGGGATTTCAGGGAGGGGCAATTATGTCCTTTCCAATCATCACTAATTAATTAGCCAAATGGACAGAACTGACCCAAAATCTCCATCGCCATCTCCACTACTAATAAGCAAGCAAACATGACTTTCGCTAAGCGTACCCGTCAAACAAACACAGAACCTCAGCACCACATGTGTAGGCCCACCGGACAGCCTAACCAAATCAGATCTGGTGTGCACTTAGTGTTTTCTGATGGCGGACCATACTTCACCGGACGAAATTCAGCCCAAGCCACGCAAAAAAAAAACTCCCAGCCATGTTTTCAGAAACAGCAGCCACACCATACTCGCATCGCCGCCGCACGCCGGAATTGCGCTGCCGCCGCCGTCCACTTGCGAGTCGCACGAGCGCACCACCGCCAAAAGCTGCACGCGCCGCCTCCGTCGCCCGGTTTCTCGCCACCGCCGCTCGGATTCTCCTTGCCTCTGCCTAGATTCGCCCCAATTCCAACAGCTGGGGAAGAAATTCGGCCTCAACTTGCAAGCTGCCAGCAGCAAATCGAGACGGACGGCGGCGCCCTACACGGCGGCGACAAGCAACTCGGCGCCCCATCTCCATCGCCGCACAATTCCTAATGCTGGGAAGAAACTACGTAACCAGCCTGCAATTCGCCGGTAACAAATCGAGACGCACGGCGGCCAGAAGCGACGCGGCGCCCTTCACGCCGGCCAAGACCGGCGCGGCGCCCTGCACGCCGGCCACGAGCGAGGCGGCGTGTCATCCCCGCTCTACGGTTCTGATGAAAGCAACACATCCACGGTAACTGAATCTCAACCAAATGATGAGGAATTTTAACTTCTTCTCAATTCTGACGCTTGGTTCTGGTAGAATGATGTATCTGGAGGCTCTTCCTGCGGCTGCTGACTATCTCAACACTCCCTGATTGCTAATTCTTACTCCTGGAGTTTATGATTGACTGTTGGCATATTTAGGTTTATCCTGTCTGGGAAGTTGGGTTTGCGAGAAATGATAGATGGTCAGTCCGATTGGGCTCTCTGCTGCTGTAGTGTATGTAGGCTTGTTTATTTGAGGAAAAATAAACTTCTGCCATTTGATTAAAATTGTTCTTTTCCCTTCAGTTTCATGGGCACATTTGATTAAAACAGGCCTCTGTATGTACCTTCATGTGATTAGTCTACATTCCCGGTCATTTCCTCACTGAATACTTGATATATACTAGATGAATGCCCGTGCGTTGCTACGGCTACCTCAAATTTATTTTGTGTCACACATTTGAAAATAATACACATCAAGCCTTCTCATCGCGTCCCAAACAAAATTCTCTGCAGCTCCACCTCCCTATGGTACCAGAAAAAGTTTGCCACCATGCTTTCCCTTCTCAATTCTCACATCACATGCCCTTGAGACAGATTGTCACAACGATCAAGCAAACGCGAGATAGTGTTGGCTATATACAAGTATCATAGCTTCAGATATAAATGTATATACTAAAATATGCTTTCTTATCAATTCAAGAACACACATATAAATATTTTTTACCTGCTGAAACACTAAGGAATATATTGAAACAACATGCAGGAAATGAAGGTGTTTTTCGTAATAATAGTAGAAACTTTGTGCTTCCACTCGATCCTTTCATATTCTTGAACACCACTGAATACGATTCAACGACTCAAATCACCGTTTATTACATCCAAGTTCCTGCACTTCACACAAAATGAATAACTACAGAAAGCTAAGGACTCTATACAACCTACTCCATTTCTACAAAGAATCATGGATACAGAAGAAAGTTCCATGGTGCTCACTTAATTAACGCATGCAATTAAACATTACAAAGGCAGTAGTACAACTTCCCCACAAAAAAGAAGTAAGAAAGAGTGGAATTGAGTTCGCCAAATGGGTACATGGTTGCTGCAGCGCCAACGACCTGATGAATAACGGGAGAGGCGGCGTGAGGAAATGAGCTGAGCACACGGTAGCGGATGACTGAGGAAAGGAGACAGTTGCCTGAGCTCAGAGTGGTGGCGGAGGCTTGCATGTACGACACATCACACATTTTTTTGCCCGTGTGGATGTGGGCGTACATGTCTTGCAACAATTATATGCCTCTGGGTCTGCAAAATATTCTAAATTGTTAAGCTCAGCCATGTACTTATCAAAAAGTTATTATTCAATCACACAATCGAACATATTGCCAAATTAACAACAACTCCTAGATGGATGCACATATAGGGTGTCGTACAGACCTTTCAATGTGAAAAGAAAGACGTAATGATTTCTACAACATGGCTATGTGTGATATATCAGATACTTACAATTTGAATCAGAATCAGTCCGAGAAAATCTACTACACCGTGAATTTCTACTCCATTTTAGGGAGACCACTATCATAGAAAGAGTTATACCACAGTGGCTTTGATATTCTCAAAATGTATCATATCATTTTGTCCAAGAACATAGACAATGCACATATAATCAAACTTGTAGAACGTCGAAATAATCGAACTTATAATAATTTCACCTAGTTATAGGCATTCAAGAGTGCTCCCTACACAATCAACTTGAATGGTCAATCAAATTTAAACCTTTGAGAGAACATCCGCTGAGGCTATAACATTTAAAATGATAGGAGACAAAGTGTAACAGGTTCTATGAATGATAGAGGCTATAGTACTATGTTAGAAATGTGCGATGGTACAATGAGACTGTTTATACCTGAAAAAATGCTCAGCATAGGTGTGGAAAGGCGTGCATTTGATCACTCTCCATGCAGTTGTGAAGAACAGATCTCCTAATTCTGTGAGGAGGTAATACTACCTTGTGTGGACTGTGGAGAGCTGCCATTGCCCCTACTCTTGAACAAAAAAAATTTATTTCAGTAGCAGCAGGACTGACCAGGAAGTAAATCATAGGAGAAACTGTGTATGCTCAGATTCAGTATATGTAGATAAAAGTACTCAGTATAACTACCCAATAGTCCACGGATAACAATGTCCATATTGAGAAGCTATTGACTGTTCTTATTCCAGCTTGACATTTACATTGATCTGGAATGCAGTTTTTCCCACATAACAATTAACCTAGATGGAACAGAATATGTAGAGAATGCATAGGGATCAGGCAAACGTTATACAGATTGCTTTTCTCTCATATGTCTCACAACAATTAACCTAAATGATAAGCCTCTCCTTCAGTAGAAGTTCTACAGATTGCTTTTCTTTAAAAGGTCTGAGGTCTGAATTCTGATTGTTTACATAAGCTCAACAAACATAACAGATAAGTTGTTGGAGCCTAGTTGATTGTCCTCATCATTCTACTGTAAAATGACTTGTGCGCCAACGTGGACACAGCACGATAAAGCAAACGAAAAAACAACACAGTTTAGGAATCAATGCCAACTGAATCTCCCGAATTAAATTTAATTTTACAAATAGAAATAACAAGGTTTGTTTTCACTCAAGCTGAGGGTATAAGATGCAGTAATAAAGAGATAATGTTAGTCTTTGTTAATCATCTAAGAGGCAGGTAATCCAGCTATACTAAATCCAACTGAAAAGGCCAACAATGATAAATAGCTAAGCTGCTTAATGCTCACGGCTTCATACATATACTCTCCATGGTTGCTACGGTCCCATTGCACCTGAAACAAAATCAGCAATTCACATCATACGCTGAGTCAAAAGGATGACACGCATGAACAAAAAAATTATTGCATAGACAAATAGCAGGTGCATATCCCATATTTAACCACTACCAAAATACCAATGATGCTGATCCAATAGTCTACTCCTTATAGCAACAGGCTAAATCTGAACTGAATTGCACAAGCAAATAACCTTCCTGGAAACCTGGATCACCTCCCTGAACCTCGGCTGCACATTAGGGCCGGTTCAGAATTAGGAACTTCTTACTACCTTGTCATTTTTTCGATTTCAATTTACCGAGCTTGATCTTGTTTGAGGGCTTCTGATCTAGTTTATTATTGTAATCTTGTAAATTTTTAAGTAGGAACCAGGGAACTTAGTGTAGTTACAAAGACACCATGGCTGACTAAGCACCAATTCCAAATCCAAAAACATGCACTTAAGTTCCCTTGATCCCTTCCATCTGCAACCCCAGAACATGAACTTCCGCATGCTAACCCAAAAACAGCACCGGTTAGAAATTTTCCCGACCTGAAGATTAGGAAGATGGCCGGCCTGAAGGAGAAAAAGAGGTGTCAGGGGCGTCCCGTGTGGTGGCGTCTCAAACCTTTTGGTGCGGGTCGGCGGCGCTCAGAGGGAAGTAGGAGCGTGGGGGCGCAGTGAGTAGGTCTTCGTCTTCAATAGTGCCACCCGCAGTCGTGGATTGCAGCTAGAATCCCACTCGCACATCAGCTGTTCCATGGCCGCCTTCCTCTCGACGTCCTCCTTGTCACAGCGTTCTTCAGAGAAGCCTCCTCTTTCGCCCCGCCTTCAGGTGATTGGGAGGACTCATACCAGAGCGGACCGCGGACTTAACGTCGAAGAACAAGCCGACTTCGAGGATGCTGGCGCTCCAAGGCGCAAGCGACCCCCGGTGAAGAGCTCTTGCAACCACCAGCTCAAGAGGAGGCGATGCTCCGCCGCCGAGATGGGATCTATGATGATGGCAGCGCCGGCACGCGGTCTTTGAGGTGACGGTGGAGTCCTGGAAGAAAAGAGCGGCCATCGGGCGCGGCGGGCCTCCTACGTAAGGCGGCAGCGGTGCTAGGCGGCGGCGGGACTCGTTAGTGGAGGCGGCGATGGAGTAGAACCCTAGTCCACCCGATCCCGATGTCTCTCTGACGGAAAAAAATACCGGGACTACGGGAGGCAGCCTGCGTGCGAGCGCGACGACGTTGCTGGGCCGGGCCAAGCGGTCATCGCGCGCGAGGAGGCGATCGAGGGAGCCACGTGCGAGCCAGATCGTGCGAGGGAGAGATGGTTCGCTCGGTTACACCAACGACCAACTCCCATTTAATAGTGAAGATCATACCATGGCTGCAGCAACCCTGAGCACAATCAACTTTTTTGACCGGGCAATTGTCATCTATATATTTAGTTTTACCCTGCTGCATAGTACACTCAGTACAATTATGGTTCTATATGTAGGAGGTGCTGTTCTGTAAGCATGTCACGTTTCTAGATCAAATTCGGTCATATTTGGGAGGTATGAATAAGAAACAAAACAAATGTAGTGGGAAAAAGTGAAAAGATCACTATTTCAAAAATAGGTGCAGATTGTTTGTAGCAGTGTTTGTCGATTGATTTAATGACTAATGGGTGATCCATTTTCCCTTTTGGATTCATGGATGTAGAGACTGTCAAAGTAAGTCACTTCCATTATTTTCTCTCGAAGAGGTGTCCTTGTCAAGTTCTTCTTCAAGCTCTTGTGATCTGGTGAGTGATTAGAGAGTTCAATCGAGTAATTGTCCGACATCATTGCTCCGTTGAATTAAATTTACTTCTCATGTTAAATCTGTCATTATCCTTACAATTGCTACTTCTCTTGGACCTTACATGTAATATGTAATAGAACACACCAACTCAAGTTAGTTGATGCCGTGAAGTTGAATTTTTTAAAACAATGAAGTTAAAAAATATTTAAGGATCATATATGTATCTGCTTTAATTGATTTGCATTTGGTCATTGAGATTTTTGAATTATCCTTTATCAAACTTCCTTTGACAATTTCTCATAGGCTTGACATGTATCTTGGAGATTAAGATTCCAGGAAGAAAAGTCGGGGCATGCAAAGGGTTCCTATATTCGAGTGAATCTATTGAAATTATAGAAGGCCCCTCTTTTTTGTAAAATTTTCAAATAATATTTTTCTGAAGATTTTCCAAGCATGTGTATACTATTTTGATTTTTGATCCTAGATTTAACATTTGCATGTTCATGATTGTATCCAAACCAGTGTATTTACATGTACGAGTCTGCATTTGTGATGAAACTCTAAGGCACTCTTTGGTAAGGCTTAATTTTGGCTTTTGGCATTTGCCTTAATTTCCAAGTTATACACTTTTCCTGTCGTAGAAATATATAATGAACTAAATCTAAATAAATGAGAAAAGGAAATTGTATGAGTGATTTACCATACAACGTGCACCAATTGGATAGTTGTATGAGTGATGTACTCTAGAGACATCGGTGATAAACGCAACAAACCCTGTCTTTTTTTTAGAAATATCAACAATCTCTGTCTTTTCTTTACACTGACTATTCCGTCTACCAGTTTGTTGCGGTGTGGTGACAAAAAATAGAGTTCAATTAAAAATTATGTTGTAGTTCAAGGCGGAACACAAAAACCGAAAATTGATGGTTTTTTTATGATGGATATCTCACACCTATTATGAGTGGAAGTATTTCCTATTCTAAATTTTAGACAACACGATGCATTGCACGGGCACGGCTACTAGTGGCAACAAATTTACGAAATGAACTTTGACTCAAACTATTTCACAGAAATAACCCTTTCCTTCAGCGCTCAACACGGATAGCTCAGCGCCCAAGGGCTAGGCGCTGATATCTGGCCGTCCGATCGACGGAACGGACGGCCCAGATTGAGCCACGTCTGCTGCCACTATTCTAACAACAGTGTTCGCACTTCTACAGTGCGCGATGCGTTCCGCGCCGTCCAAACTTGATCCAACGACTCGCACAGCTCCTTCGTGATGCTTTTCTAAAAACAACCCTCGCAAATCCAGCGCCTGCTCCGCGGTCCACAACATTACGAAGCGAAGGATCTTTTTGCAAATGCTGAAAAACGTAAGGACCTCAGCGCAAAACCGTCGACACTTCCCCCCCTCCCCTCCTCCTTCCCGCGCGGCGCCGCAGCTCGCCGCGGTCACCGGCGCGACGCGTCGTCGCTGCAGGCCTCCCCGCTCAGATCCCAGCACTCGACGAGCTCCGCCGCCAACTACTCCACCTCCTCGCCGCAAATCGGCTGCCGGGACGCCGTGAGTTCGCCGTAATCAACGCCGCGCGCGCTCGCTGCCCTGCGCCGCCTCCGCACGCTGCCGCGGCCGCTCCGGCGACCCAAAATGGGCGGCGCCGCCACCTACAGGCTCCCCGCGTCCGTGCACGTCCGTCGCGTGCACCCACGCGTCCCAGGCCGCAGTGGCGCGACACCGGCGTCGCTTACGCCGCCTCGGGAGCCTCCGGCCAGATCCGGCCACCATGACGTCATCATGACGTCACGGAAGGCCCACGCGGCAGATTTTTTTCCTTTTTCCAATTCTTTTTTTTTCCTGTTAAATGATGTAAAATCAATAAATTTAAATATACCCACTACGACAATACAATCTATCAATATATCAAATAAATATGTCAAAGTGGCCACAAAAAAATAAATGGTGACTATTCATGCCGCATGATAAAAATTCAAATTTGAATATTTCAGAATTTTAAGTACCTTTCAAATTTGTCCATTTCATCCACCGGAAAAAAATATACACAACACATCCGAACGATCGGAAAAAAAATTAATACTAGCTACTTATGGCAAGAAAACAAACATGTCTTCAAATTCCAATTTAGTCAACATTTCAACCAAATCCAAATGCACTTCTTCTAAACATTATTTGGGAAAAAAATATCCTTCAACTATAGATTGAATTTGAAAAATATAAATAACACATGCAAATGATCTTCAAAAACTTAATTCACAGAGGCCTAAATCCTAGGTAACTACTATCGCTTGAGGTGAGTAAAAAGTTCAAATATAAATAACACATGCAAATGATCAGAAAAATAAATACTAGCTCCTTATGGCAAAAAACAAACATGTTTTCGAATTTAGCCACACGACATTTTCCGAAATCTGAATAATTTTTCGAACGGACGCTCTCTTTGCATTTCACTGGTTTTCAAATTCCCATACTTTCAAAATAAGTACACTTCCAAATTTAGAAGATGGCTGCCCTTCAATTTTTTTTTCTGCGTCCGCCACTGCGCGAGGATGGCTGCCCCAAGATGGCAAGGTCTGATGACACTGAGCCCCTGACGCTCGCATGCACCATGCAAGCCTCGAATGCGGATTTTGCCCAAGCAGTCGGGCGCCCAGCACTAATCTCCGACGTCCCCTTCACGCGCGGATCCGTGCCTTTTTGTTGACCAGAGGCCCACCCCTGCTGCATGTCAGGTATCCTCATTATTTTAGCTCTGTATATGTCGAAGACGGCAAGCTCCGATGGCAATGCGCCCCTGAGCCCCTGAGAGCATCTTCAATAGACGACTCAAATAAGTCACACGCTTTAAATAACCGCTTACACCACTCAGCAGATGCTCTATAAACCAGCACGCTGTAAAAACAGTCCAGCGCGCTGGCTGAAGCGGTTCTTTTGGCACCATATTTGGAGCCTTCAGTCCAGCGCGCTGAACAAACTGGAGGGGACGCGCGAAGTAAACCGTCGCCTGAATCTTCACCCGCGCGTGGAACGGGCCCGCTCCTTTCCCTCCGGCGACCGCCGCAGCCCCAACGGAGCCGCCGCTGCGTCGGAATCGCGCTGCCCGCCGCCGGAATCAAGCTGCCCGCCGCTGGAATCGCGGGCGGCCGGGCAGAGGACCCACGGCCAGCCAAGGTTGCCGGGAGAAAGCTTCATGGTGAAGGCCGGCGGCGGAATCGGGCCATGCCTTGAGTGCGTCGTCGTGGAGGTCGGCGGCGTCGCGTCCGTGCGGTGGGGCTCCGGGAGGCCGCCGGCGCGTCGCAGGAGCTCGTCGTGGTGGAGGCCGGCGGCGCCCGGAATCGCGTGGCCGTGGCCCCTAGCTAGCTATCTGCTCACTTTCGAGCAAGCTAGCTGCTGCCTTGGGCTCCCTTGCGAGCTGAGCGAGTCGTCGGTGACGCTGAATCGGTGGCCGCAGCTTGAGCAGGAGCGGCGCCGGCCGGGCGTCCGGCAGCTTGAGCTGATTGAGCAGGAGCTGGCCGGCGAGGCAACAGACGCGGATGGAGACGAGCAAGCTAGCTAGCTCTGGACGATTTGGGGTCTGATTGCGCTTTTCATTTTTGTCCCAGGGTCCTGATTGTGAGCTAGTTGGACCTTTTTGTAAAACGTTAGGGGCCTGTTTGCTATACTACTGCAGGCTGCGTGCTGTATTTTAGTGCGTCTGATAAACTGATGTGATTCATGCACTCTATTTTTAGCGCGTCTGTTTTTAGCGCGTCTGGTGAAGCAAAACACTAGACCGGCGCCCTAAAACGCTATTTTGATATTGTAAATTTTTTTAGGCTGCCAACTTGCAGTACGTCTGTTGGAGATGCTCTGACGCTCACATGCACCATGCAAGCCTCCATATCGCGTCAAGTGCCTAGCTAGCTACATCGACCACCTAGAAAGGACACCACATATTTCTTTTCAGCTCATGAGCTGCCATTTCAAGCAAAATTAAACAGCTTTAGCACCATTTTTATTTAATAAGACATAACACATGTCATGTTCATTCCTTAATTACTTAACTGAGAGAAATGGAGTTGATCTATAATTACCAAGAAATCGGCACCAACACTCTCGTCGACTGTTATGAAACACAAGGTGGGCACACCCAAAAATCTTTCTTACCAACACAAGTTGCACGAACACACCTCCGAAATCAGTGTCCTCATCGAGATTTGTGCGACTCTGATTTCACCGAAGAATGGCCACCTAAAAATATCTCGGCGTGGCGGCTTCGTGAAGCCCACGCCAACTCATGCCAAACAACCTGGACTTTGCACAAAAACAAGCAGCTCATATTCAGATGGTGAGAGAGACGTGCAAGACTCGCCCGACAAAAATCTTCATGAACATACCGCCTCTTGTAGATCATCTTCGTTGCTCGGGCAACTACTCCAGCTTTGTACCGGGTAATTTGAACGAAGATGAACCGGACGTGCCGGAACAAGAAGCCGACTAACAAATTATTTCCGTGGCCAAACAATCACTCTTCACTCTCGTCGTTACCGCGCCAACCACCATGCCATACTCTGCTTAATTCACTGGTATCTTCGTCAGATGCACAACTCAAATGATGATGCTCCCATTAAGCAGCTTAGCCATTATCCGATCCATGGATCTAGGCTCTCCCGCCTAGTTGGAGGAACAAAGTCGGAACCTTCACCTCGGTGCACTAGGCATCACAATCACCGGCTTTGGATACAAGCAGAAGGCTAGGCCTTCACTCGGATATACCTCCATGAAATCTCCATCTTCCCATGCATCCCGCCGAACACCATCAAGGCATTCGCAACGAGACATGACCGAAGCAGACCTGTCGGCTTCACACATCCCACCCAAAGCAAAACAGGAGATACCTCCATGGTGTGGCTCACCGGAGGCTGCCCACTTATTGTATTTGAAAATAGACGAGTTCTCATAAATTATGAATTCACACATGCCAATGCATTTAAACGATCTCACCATCGTCATCTTTGTCGGGATTCTCGTTATAATACGCTTATACATGACTCACTATCGACGCTGATGCTTTGTTCGCTTACTTGTAGGAGTGACTACCTTGTACCTGTCAATCGATCTTATTCTTTGTCATCTCCAGTGGCTCTATCTAATATCAGCAGAGCAAAATCTTCCCCCCAATGAGATCTGATGACTCCTATGCAATCATGTTGCTCAACTGCAATGCAGATTTGCACTTGTCAATAATTATCTTGTGGAATCAATACCAGTACAATGGCGGTGGCCGATGATACGTATAGGCCATGTTCAGGAAAAGGATTTACAAATGAATTTTGGAGGTTTCGTTTTCTATGGAAAGTTTTCCTTCTGAGCTGTTCGAAACGAAGAAAACAGTCGTGGCGATTCCTTAGGAAAGGTTCTGTTTCCTATTTTTCGACAAGATTTCAGAGAAATTCTCACATCTGCCCTAAGCCGTTGTTTTCGCTGATGCCCGAGGCAATAAGCATTGGCCATGATGTTTCCCAAATAAAAAACTTGTTAATGTGCATGGCGCTACAGAAAGATTAGTAGTAGATGTGATCTGTCACCGATTAAAACAATGCTAATCAATGATCCATCCTTCCACCCTGGATGTGCAGCCGGATAAAAAGAAGTATGATACATTCACATGACGTTGTTTCCTGCGTTTTTCTGTTGCCCTCCCGAACGATGATATAGAATTTTTCCCTTTGAATCTAGTTCCTGTAGTTTTGCACAAGCGATACCTTTCTATTCCTACATCCTTTTCAGTTCACTGAGTTTTCATTCTTGTGTTCTAAACAAGCCCGTAACATCCAAACAATGGATCCCTTGTTATATTACTTACAATACCTGACATTAAACACCGTGGTATTTAATCCGTTTGACTTATTAGTGATTGTCTTTGGCTTATCAATATAAAAATAAGATTTGAACCTTTGGAAAATAAGAGTAATATACTTTGTACTAAACTTTCATACTTCTTTTAAACGTGTTTGTATCATATTATAGTCTTAGTGAGTACATATTTTACACCTTTTATATCATAGTTAACCACATAATAAACTTTTGTAACATTAATTATTAGGTTCTTTTGTACTATGAGCTATATCTCCTTTAACTATTGGATAGTGCATGCATTTTTGTTTGCACCTATGTATTATGTGTTCCATATATGTTTTAATACCCTTAAACACCATAACAGAGATATGTAATTCGTACAGAGAAAATATCTTCGTCGTGGTATTTTAAACTATTGTATTGGAATCACGCACATTAAAAATATATGTATTGAATGAGACTGTTGGCTATTTATACTACTATTCACATGCCAACTTTTACATTGGAGCAAAATATTTTGGATCGTGCTCACCCTCCAACTTTTTACTGGATCCGCCTCAGGCTGGACCTTCAGCCTGAGTTTTTCGGCTCGGCCCGAGCTCTGCCAGACTCGCCCCGAGCCCAGCTCGGCCCGCGAGAGAGATGGACCGAGGCGAGCTCACTTTCCTGGACCGCGGCGAGCTCGGGCCAAGCCAGGTTCGGCTTGGTCCAGCCCGTTGGCTCGCTTATTTCCTTCCAGATTGAGAAACATTAAGAGAAAAGCTATTGGGCTGTGCTCCTGGGCCTGGTCGAGACGCACAACTGATAATGCACGTTCGTTTCTTCTTCATCCCACGAACAGAACCACGAACAGAACACCTAGGTCAGCGACACATCACGGCGAGGCTCGCGAGCTGCACCGAGCTTTCCACCAGCTCGTGCCGAGCTCCTTTTCGCGGCTCGCCGGCAATGTCGAGCCGGCTCAGGGCTCGGCAATTTGGACCGAGCTGGCTCGTGTTCAGCCTGAGATCCGCCACTGGCCTGAACTTCCGGGTATACCGTTTTATTTAGCGCGAGAGCCAAAAAAAAAAAAAACCTTGACTTCAATGTTCAAACCCATTCGAGAGTAAGATAATTGCAGCAGTACAGTACACTTCCTTCCCAGTTGCCATTTGAATTTCCGTCCACGTTCTACAGCCAGCCGTGTGTACACATCCGCTTGCGATGGATGTAGACTGGACTCATCTAGCAGACTAGGTGCGGTGTGCACACCATCGAGCACAAGGGACGACCTTGACCACCGGAGCTTTTGCGTCCAGACCAGCCGTGCGGACAGCTCCTTCAGTTCAGCTATAAAACAATCCGACAAATGGCACTTCAATATCCGCTTGAACCCAAAGGCGAGGCGAGGCCTAAACACAGAGAAGATACTATCTATAGCGGAGGATCGATCATGGTGCGACGCGCTCTGGCGCTCCTTGTCCTGGCCGTCCTATTCATCGGCTGTTCCCTGCCATGCTCCACAGCCGAAGGTAACCACTGCTTCATGCATGTCCAAGCTGCTAGTTGATCGAGCCTGCGCCTGCTTTTTACACGTCTGATTTGCTATGCAGTAAGAGGAAACCAACCGCCAAAGAAGCCTCCATCCCCGCGGGGCGGGAGGCCGGTCCACCCGCAGCCGCAGTGTCCGGGGTGCGAACTCGTCTCGAATCCTCTGCCGCCTCCTCCACCGGCGGCCGCCGCGGCATCGAAAGACCCTGCAGAACAACAGGGACACGGACGCCGTCTTCTAGTCATGTAATGAAAATATCGGTTCGGTGCCGGCGAGCTGAAAGGACGTAGGTGGTGCCTTGCGCTTTGAGCTCCTTAATGTTCTTCTTCAACTACCACCGAATTTTCTTTACTGAAAAGGTCTAGTGCTTACCGTTGACACTATGTACTTCTCTGCATGTCGTTTTGGGCATCATCCCAGAGTGTGGTGTTTTGTAGCTCGGGCTACATGTAGCCCTTTATTTTGAATATTTGAAATACAACTTTTAAAGTTTCAAAAGTTTCTGAAAAAATATGTACATGTTGCCATGGATATATCCTATAATTTTCCAAAATGTTAATCCGCAATATGCTATATTCTAGGCTACACAAAAAAGACAAAATTGTAGATCATACACAATAATACAAAATAATTTGAACTGCAAATTTGTGCAGTTGTAGGATATGGTATTGGCTATATCCAGATTTATTTTTAATTTTTTTTGGAACATAAATTGAGTTTTCGAAATTTTAAAATATAGGGCTACATGTAGCTCGGGCTACAAATGGATTTTTCGCATCATCCTACTCCTTTAGTATATCATAGTACAGTTTTTTATTATGCAGTGAAGATGTACGGAACCCTTAGATCATACAGGTACTGATATTGATTTTATTTTCTAACTACATAAACTTACTTTGCATAGAGTCTGATTTTAGTATATATGAGTACTAAAAGCAACAAAGGCAGTTAAAATAATAAGTTGTCAAAGTTAACCCAAACAATCAACACGGATTTGGCCACCGCGTAGGACAAGTAATATGTACCGTAAAAGAGCCCCTCTGTCGAGCTTCTTTTAGCACCTCTGTCACCGTTGGTACGCATAAAGCTACGTACAATCGATCGAACAGCTAGCTAATCCACGGTCACAAGGGCAGTGCGTGTATAGAACGCGCTGGACAACAGCTTGGAACAGTTAAAAGGCGTGCGCAATTTAGCAAAAGAGAGTGTAGGCTCGAAACTTAAAGACACCCTACCATAGTTTCAGATTATATACAATAATCAGCGGTGAACTTGATCGACGGAAACCAAACTACTCCTATAAAACCAAACTACGCCGTGCATGCCCATCCATCCATCATCCTGTCCATGCATGTGAGAGCGCGCAGTGCAGTGCACGGCCTATTCACGAGTTCCTTGTTTGCAACTATGGTGTGCCAGCTTCATCCGTTCATGATTGATTCATTCGTCGCCCACGATATGGTGGTGGTGGATTCATCGGCAAGCCAATGCCAAAGTGTGAGCTCTTTCAGCAGAAATAAAGTTGTACACATTCTGCACTATTTCTCACGTGCACGGCGTTGTCATGGCTTTCTTGCACTATTCTATTCGTCGATGCCAACCATTTCTGCATATATAATTTCAACTCACCGAGTCAGATCATGTCAATCATCCATCCAGTAGCGCATGCATGCACGTGTACGTGTCTTTCTATGTAATATTCATCGATCGAGAGAGAGAGAGGGGTAGGATCTCTTGAAAATAAGCCAACGCGATTGGCGTGTCTAGGTAACATGATTCACTCGTCTCCGAAGACTCGTAAGTGGAACAAAGAGGCGGGTTGGTCATGTATGAATGTGTGCTGCAAGCCTGCCACTCATATTGCAACTTGCAAGTGTTGCGCTCGAAACGCGTCACACGAACACGTCCTCGTGTACCCGCGGTGCCGGGGGAGATACTCCGCAACTCGCCCCGCGGGAGGCCTGCTTCCAGCGCGATACGCAAGACAGCAAGCAGGCGCTTTTTAGACCAGACGCCCCAGCCCCTCGGGACAAGCCCCGTCAGAGGAAGCCGACGACGATTGGCTGAACTAAGCCGGACTTGGCCGCTCTTAGCTCGGTTTTCGATATCCGGTGAAATCTACGCGAAGTCGCCGAACAACGGAAGCATGAACAAGGGTTTGAGGGTAAAAGTAGGTTGTATTGATAGGTTGTCGATTGTTTGCTTAATTTCAATCGGCCATCACCTCTCACATATATATGAGGCGGCTGGACTTCCCGTACAAGTATTGGACTTCTACAAGGCTTACAAATCATAGTCTAAGTCGAATCTATCTCTAAAATAGGCAACTTTTTGCCGACAACGTTGGCTTCAAACTTGCTGGAAAGTTGCCTTTTGCCCTTCCGTGTCGGCTTCAGACTTGTTGCCTACTCTGGAAAGTTGCCTTTTGTTTTCCATATTGGCTTCAATCTTGCCTCCTTCCTCAGAGATGTGATATCTTGATCGGCTTCCTTTTAAACCCGGACTTCAGCATATGTCCGGCTTTTTAGAAAGTTGTCTTTCATTTTCCAGCCTTGATCTTGGAAAGTTGTCTTCCAACTTGCCGGCTCGTATTGACAAAGTTGGTTTCTCCTGAGCCGGCTTGTTTTGACAAAGTTGACTTTTTCCGCCTAGTCTTGGCAAGGTTGACTTTTGCCGCCTTCTTTTCTGCCACCTTTATTGCCTTCCTTTGACTTAGCTTGTTAGGTTCTTTTTGGCAACTTTGCACTCCCGAATCCAGCTTCCGCCTTGTTCCACTTGATGGATTATTGGCTGCCTTCTCTTGGCCGTCTTTTCCTGAAAATTTCCCAGATCATCATTTTAGCCTTCTTTGCTGCCTTCTTCAAGCTGCCAAGTCTTCCTTCAACCTGCAAACTGGCAATCTGCCAAAAACGGATGCTAACACATGCCCCCTGTTTTCTAGTAGAGCTTGCGTACTAGAAAATATTCAATGTAGAAGTCTTTGTCTAAGGGCGATGCTTAAGCTCATCGGCCATATACTAAGGGCGATATATGTATATCGGCCATACGTGCAACTCATGCAGTTTGCCACACGCTCGGGTGGAACTTCTTCAGGTATTTCCCATTGATAGCTTGAGGCAGCATGCCACCTTCCAACGTCTCCACCAGAATATATGTCCGGGGATGAGAGTGAAGAAGTAACAACCACAAGTGGAGTGGCCGCCTTAGCCATTACTTCATCGACACCCTCTTCTCTCTTTGAATCCCCCAATGAGAATGTCTCCATCCAATCCGCTACATGTCTCATGGCCAAGGCCCCGAGGTATCATCTCTCCCTTCTACTAAGACTATGAATGAAATACATGATCTTATGAGTCTTAGAATAAAGGAAGAAAATGTTGCTTTGGATTTCTTGATGACTAACTTGCAAGGTGAATTCAAGATTCGGCTTGAGATTCTTATGAGTCAATATGGCATGGCACAAGATCTCCTTGAGGAAAAGGAGAGACTTGAAAGAGAAAATGCTAATGAGATTGCTTCCCTCACTATTGCTCTTGAGGAAGAGCATGAGCTTCGAGTTTCTCTTGAAGAGAAGCTTGATAATATTGATGAATATCAAAATGATATTCTTTCTCAAATCATTTTAGAATGTGACCATGCTATTGATAAATACAAAGTTTTAAAGAAAGAAAAGGTCGAATTTGGTGTTGGTCATTGATACGTCCATTTTGCATCACTATTTTATATCATAATTTACTGCTATTCATCGATATATTTCATATTTAGAAGTGTTACTTATGTTATTTTACCTATTTTGCATGTTTGATGAATAATGGAGAATTGGACACCGGAGTCAGGATTCTGCTGGAAAAAGCACCGTCGAGATGCACTATTTCTGAAGATCAATAAATCGAAGGAGACATATGGAAGTTCCTATTTTACCAGAAGATGGAGGAGGCCAAAAGGGGAGCTGAGATGGGCCATGGTGGGCCCTCCTCACCCTTGGCGCGGTGGGGCCCCCTGCCGCGCCGAGAGGTGGTTTGGGGGCCCTGGCCCACCTCAGCCGTTCCCCCTTCGCGTACTTGACCCCCTCGGAACCCTAACACACAGGGGAGGCCATCGAAATATTCCGCCGCCTCCACGAGGCGGAAAACACCAGAGAGCGAAAAGCTCCCCTGCAGGAAGAAATCTGCCGGGGGAAATTCCCTCCCGGAGGGGGAAATCGTCGCCATCATCACCGTCATCGAGCTGGACTTCATCGGGATCATCATCATCATCATCTCCACCGCCAACACCATCATCACCGCCGCTGCACCCGTCTCCGCTATAACATCTAGGGCTGAATCTTGTCTATTTCATAGGGGAAACTCTCCCGGTGTTGATTACTCTTGTTATTGATGCTATTGGGTGAAACCATTGGACTAAGGTTTATGTTCAGATTGTTATTCATCATCATATCACCTCTGATCATGTTCCGTATGATGTCTTGTGAGTAGTTCGTTTAGTTCTTGAGGACATGGGAGAAGTCTTGATGTTAGTAGTGAACTATGTTGAGTAATATTTAATGGTTTGATGCTTAAGTTGTGGTGTTATTCTTCTAGTGGTGTCATGTGAACGTCGACTACATGATACTTCACCTTTATGGGCCTAGGGGAATGCATTGTGTATTCGTTTGCCAATTGTGGGGTTGCCGGAGTGACAGAAACCTGAACACCCGTTGGTATATCGATGCATGAGGGATAGCAGGATCTCAAAGTTTAAGGCTGTGGTTAGTTTACTTAATTACTTTCTTGTATTTGCGGATGCTTGCAAGGGGTATAATCACAAGTATGTATTAGTCCTAGGAAGGGCGGTGCATTAGCATAGGTTCACCCACACAACACTTATCAAAACAATGAAGATTAATCAACTATATGAAGCGAAAGCACTTGACAATACCCGTGTGTCCTCAAGAACGTTTGGTCATTATAAGTACAACAACCGGCTTGTCCTTTGCTGTAGAAAGGATTGGGCCACTCGCTGCAACTATTACTACTGCATTTTATTTACTTGTACTTTATTTATCTGTCATATCAAAAACTCCTAAAAACTTGTCTGTGAGCATTTACAGTGAATCCTTCATCAAAACCGCTTGTCAACACCTTCTGCTCCTCGTTGGGTTCGACACTCTTATTTATCGAAAGTACTACGATACACCCCCTATACTTGTGGGTTATCAAGACTATTTTCTGGCGCCGTTGCCGGGGAGTGTAGCGCTATTGGTAAGTGGAATTGGTAAGGGAAACATTTATTGTACGTGCTGTTTTTATTTTTGCCTGCTGCTATATCTCATTATGGAGGGGTCTTCTCTTGAATTCCTATTTGGGAAAACAACTACCACTGCTAAGGTAGTAGAGGAGGCGCCAGATGAGCAGGTAATACCGTTCAAAATTCCTATGAAAATTGTTGAACGTGTCACAAATAACCGCTATGCAGGAGATGGAACTGTCCATCCTGGAGATCATTTGTTATTTCTGCATGAATTGTGCGAGTTATTTAAGTGTGCAGGTATCTCGATGGGAGAAGTTAAGAAGAAATTATTCTCTCTATCACTGTCTGGTAAAGCTGCACATTGGTATAAACTGCTGAAGAATGGGTATTCTCTTGGATGGGAGGAAATTGTACCTCTCTTTTACTCCAAATTCTATCCTCCAAGTGAGATTCATAAGGATCGGAACCTCATATATAACTTCTGGCCCTATGATGGAGAGAGTATCGCTCAAGCGTGGGGGAGATTGAAGGCATTAATGCTCAAATGTCCCATTCATGAGCTTCCTGGTAATATTGTTATTGATAACTTTTATGCAAGACTCTCCTTTCAAGATAAAACTCTATTGGATACCACTTGTGCTGGATCGTTCACTCGTAATAAAGAAGAGTTTAAGTGGGACCTTCTTGATCGGATTCAGGAGAACACTGAAGGATGGGAGAATGACAAAGGTAGGGAGTCAGGTATAAGCTATGACTTTGAGTGTGTTAAAAATTTATGGATACTGATGATTATCGCAAAATTAGCACTACTTATGGTCTTGACTCTCAAATTGTTGCAAACTTTTATAAAGCCTTTGCTTCCTATTTCGGTTTGCCGAAGGAGGGTTTTAAAAATTATCATGAACCATATAAAGATGAATCTGTTTCTCATATATCTAAAGGTGTTGAGGTTAATGTTGCTGATCGCATTATTCCAGAACCTTATATTGAAAAAGTTCCTTTTCCTAATAAGATTAAGGAACATACTATCATAACTGGTGTTGTTAGTAAAAGTAATAAGAAAACTACCAAACCTGATGAGCAAATAACTGTTGAACCTGTTGTAGCATTGGTTAAAGATCTTGTCACTGAAAATTTAGAAGATAGACACATTATCTTTTGTGAGGATGCTTCTAATATTGTCTCACATCCTAAAAGTTCTAGGAAGTCTAGTGTTCCTGTGCTTTCTGTTGGGATAGGTGATCATTGCTATTATGGTTTATGTGATATTGGTGCAAGTTCTAGTGCTATTCCTTATGAGCTTTACAGGGAAATTATGCACGAAATTGCTCCTTGTAAACTTGAAGAGATTGATGTGGTTATTCAGCTTGCTAATAGGGAAACTATCTCTCCAATTGGTATCATTAGAGATGTCGAAGTCCTTTGTGGTAAGACTAAATACCCTGCTGATTTTCTTGTACTTGGGTCGGCTGCCAATGATAGTTGTCCTATTATTTTTGGTAGACCTTTTCTGAATACTTGTGGTGCTGTTATAGATTGTAAGAAAGAGAAAATCTTTACTAAATTTGCTGGTGAATCTTATGAATTCAATTTCTCTAAATTTGCTAAAGCACCTTATGAAACTGAATTGCCTAGTGAGGATTTTGAAATTGCTCAACTTGCATCTATTGTTCTTGCTCCTAACAATGCTTTGCAGCAACATATGGAGAATCATGAAAGTGAGAACTTCAGGGAAGAAAGGAATGAGCTTGATGAAGTATTCCTTCGTCAACCTATGCTCAAACACAATTTACCTGTGGAAGATTTGGGTACCACAATGCCACCCAAGGAGGATCCTGTTTTTGATTTGAAACCTCTGCCTGATAATCTTAAATATGCTTATATTGATGATAAGAAAATATATCCTGTTATTATCAGCTCTAAACTTTCAGGTACAGAGGAGGAAAGGTTATTGGGAGTGTTGAGGAAACACCGCGGAGCTATGGGATATACTCTTGATGACCTGAAGGGAATTTCTCCTACTATATGTCAGCACGCCATCAACATGGAACCTGATGCAAAGCCTGTTGTTGAGCATCAGCGTCGTTTAATACCCAAGATGAAAGAAGTGGTAAGAAATGAGGTATTAAAACTTCTTGAAGCTGGTATTATTTATCCTATTGCTGATAGTAGATGGGTAAGTCCTGTGCATTGCGTTCCTAAGAAAGGAGGAATTACCGTTGTTCCTAATGAAAATGATGAACTAATTCCTCAAAGAGTAGTAGTTGGTTATAGATGTGCATTGATTTTAGAAAGGTTAACAAAGTAACTAAGAAAGATCATTATCCTTTGCCTTTTATTGATCAAATGCTTGAGAGGTTGTCCAAGAAAACTCACTTTTGTTTCCTTGATGGGTATTCTGGGTTTTCTCAAATTGCTGTGAGAGCGCAAGATCAAGAGAAAACTACTTTTACTTGTCCTTATGGAACTTATGCTTATAGACGTATGCCTTTTGGTTTATGTAATGCTCCTGCTACTTTTCAAAGATGCATGTCTGCTATTTTTCATGGCTTTTGTGAGGAAATTGTGGAAGTCTTCATGGACGATTTCTCCGTCTATGGAACTTCCTTTGATAATTGTTTGCACAACCTTGACAAAGTTTTGCAGAGATGTGAAGAAACTAGCCTTGTTCTTAATTGGGAGAAATGCCACTTTATGGTTAATGAAGGAATTGTTCTTGGACACAAAATTTCTGAAAGAGGTATTGAAGTTGATCGAGCTAAAGTGGAGGCAATTGAAAAGATGCCTTGTCCCAAAGATGTTAAAGGTATTCGTAGTATTCTTGGTCATGCTGGTTTTTATAGGAGGTTTATTAAAGATTTCTCTAAAATTTCCAAGCCTCTTACTAATCTTCTTCAAAAAGATGTACCTTTGTTTTTGATGATGATTGTAAGGAAGCTTTTGAAACTTTGAAAAAGGCTTTAATCACCGCTCCTGTAGTTGAACCACCTGATTGGAATTTACCTTTTGAAATTATGTGTGATGCTAGTGATTATGCTGTAGGCGCTGTTCTTGGGCAGCGAGTAGATAAAAAGTTAAATGTTATTCATTATGCTAGTAAAACTCTTGATTCTGCTCAAAAGAATTATGCCACTACTGAAAAAGAATTTCTAGCTGTAGTTTTTGCTTGTGACAAATTTCGACCCTACATAGTTGATTCGAAAGTCACTATTCATACTGATCATGCTGCAATTAGATACCTTATGGAAAAGAAAGATGCTAAGCCAAGGCTTATTAGATGGGTACTTCTTTTGCAAGAATTTGATTTGCATATCATAGATAGAAAAGGTGCTGAAAATCCTGTTGCTGATAATTTGTCTAGATTGGAAAGCATTCCTTATGATCCTATTCCTGTTAATGATAGCTTTCCAAATGAACAATTGGCTGCAATAAGTGTAAGTTCGCGAGATAGTCCTTGGTATGCTGATTATGCTAACTTTATTGTTTCCAAGTACTTGCCTCCAACCTTTTCAGCTCAGCAAAGAAGGAAATTCTTTTATGACTTGCGGCATTACTTTTGGGATGACCCACACTTATATAAAGAAGGAGTCGATGGTATTATGCGAAGATGTGTTCCTGAATATGAACAACAGGAAATACTGAGGAAATGCCATGGAAGTGCTTATGGAGGGCATCACGCTGGAGATAGAACTGCGCAGAAAGTTCTACAATCAGGTTTTTATTGGCCTACCCTCTTTAAGGATGCAAGAAAGTTTATTTTATCTTGTGATGAATGTCAAAGGGTTGGTAATATCTCTAGACGCAATGAAATGCCTATGAGTTATTCTCTTGTTATTGAACCATTTGATTGTTGGGGATTCGACTTCATGGGTCCTTTTCCTTCTTCACAAGGTAATACTCATATACTTGTTGCTGTTGATTATGTCACTAAATGGGTAGAAGCTATACCTACTAAAAGTGCTGATGGTGAGACCTCTTTAAAAATGCTTCAAGATGTCATTTTTCCTAGGTTTGGTGTACCTAGATATCTTATGACTGATGGAGGTTCTCATTTTATCCATGGTGGTTTTAGAAAGACTCTTGCTAAATATGGTGTTAATCATAGAATTGCTTCAGCCTATCATCCTCAAACTAGTGGACAAGTAGAATTGTCAAATAGGGAGATTAAATCTATCTTGCAAAAGACTGTTAATAAATCTAGAAAAAATTGGGCTAGTAAGTTAAATGATGCTTTATGGGCTTATAGAACTGCTTATAAGAACCCCATGGGCATGTCTCCTTATAAAATGGTTTATGGTAAAGCTTGTCACTTGCCTTTAGAATTAGAACACAAAGCTTATTGGGCAGTGAGAGAACTTAATAGAGATTTTAAACTTGCCGGTGAGAAAAGGTTGTTGCACTTAAGTTCTTTAGATGAATGGAGAAGTGAGGCTTATGAAAATGCTAGACTCTTTAAAGAAAAAGTTAAGAGATGGCATGATAGGAGAATTCTTAAAAGAGAATTTAATGTTGGTGAGAAAGTTCTATTGTATAGGTCTCGTCTCAGATTTTTTGCAGGAAAGTTACTCTCAAAATGGGAAGGACCATTTGTTATTGTGGAGGTGTATCGTTCAGGTGCAATAAAAATTGCTTCATTGAAAGATAACTCTACACAAGTGGTAAATGGTCAAAGACTCAAGCATTATATTTCTGGAGATTCTATTAATGAAGAGGTTGATACAATTAAAGTGGTGACTCCGGAAACTTTCATTGAAGAACATTTTTCTGGGACTGCAGAATTCGATTCGAATAGGTAACAGTTTCGGTAAGAAAAGTTTCGCGAATAACTTTCTAGAAGATATTTTCGTCGTTTTTATTAAATATGGAAAAATAAGAGACCGAACCGGATGGGAGACGGCACCCGTGGTGCCCAAACCATAGGTCGGCGCGGTGGGCCCCCAGCCGCGCCGCCTGGTGGTTTGAGCACCCCGGAGCTCGTCTCCGATCAGGTTTCCTCCTGTACCTTCCTTATGTTGTAAAACTTTTTGCTATATAACTCACCCGAACCCCCGAGGTTCGTATCTCGCCTTTTCATCGTGTTTCGTTTCGAGCTGTTTCTGTCCAGATATTGTTTTCAGATTTAGAAGCGCCATGGTCTCCAACAACAACAACAAGGGCAAGGAGCCTTTGGAAGACGAGACTCAAGACCCCAAGCTGAAGGAGGAAGTCAAGAGCAAAGATGAAAGCGTCATGAAGGAAGTAAAGGGGATGCCGTCAACAAAGGGAGAACAGCCTGCAGTCAGGAAGCCCACCTTTGTGGGATCGGTTAACGCTCAACGTGCTTTTTCTCATAACCTGCAGGGAGCAATACCACCTATTCCGGACTACAGCTCTTTTCCGGCAGTGACGGAAGTACTTCGAGTTACAGATGAGTTCTGTGATCAATACCGAGCCCTGCGGAGGGAGGTGGAAATACTCCAGGAAGAGAATATCAGACTCCGCCGAATGCTGGAACGGTTTCTTACTCCAATCCAAGTCATACCGCCACCACCACCGAAGGAGTAATTCATCATAAGTATTGGCATCCCCTTGGTTTGTTCCAAGCTTGGGGGAGTGCCGCGGTATCACATCATTATCTTTACCTTTTACTTTTCCATAAAGTCATATCGTGAGTAGGGAAGTTATCTTATATGATGGTTTGCAATGTGGAAGTATCTCTCTTTTAGTTGGTTATCTATGTATCCCTTGGTGTGAGTTGCCGTTATGAAATATTAATGAGAAGTTTTATCATTTACTTTCTGCATACTTTATTTTAGCTTGCAATTCTCTTTCATATTGATAACCTTGTTGTTAGTATAGGGATCACTTTTTAGAGCACCAAGTTAATCTTTTTGGTTTTGGCAAACTTAGCATTGGTCAGTAGTAGACAATACTTTGAGACTTAAGTAGAAGAGGGAGTGCATGCAAATATATTATTCCATGATCTTTCTTTCTTTGTAGCTCATAAGCTTAGTATTCTTAAGTTAAACTATTTGTGCTTCTAAGGAAGATTGCATGATTATTCTTATCACTTGTATAATTGTTTGTATCCCTCAACTCTTATGCTTGCTACATAACCTTGCTAGCCAAAGACCTGTATCGAGAGGGAATGCTTCTCATACATCCAAACCTTGAGCCAAACCATTGCCATTCGAGTCCACCATAACTTCCTACTATATGGTATTTTGCGCCATTCCAAGTAAATACTTCATGTGCTACCTTTAAATTATTCAAAACTTATTACTCCTAGTTTTGTGTCACTGTTTATTAGCTCATGAGGGTTCTGTAGAGTTTCTCTAGCACTTTTGTCAAACAGACTTTCACCAATGGACTAGTGGCATATACACCGCTTATCCAACAATTTGCAAAAAGAGCTGGCAAATGGGGTGCCCAGTCCCAATTAACTACAACTTTCATTAATAATTCTCTTCACATGTTTTGCCCTGATTTATCAGTAAGCAACTTAATTTGCAAATAGACACTCCTCCATGGTATGTGAATGTTGGAAGGCACCCGAGGATTCGGTTAGCCATGGCTTGTGTAAGCAAAAGGTTGGGAGGAGTGTCAACTATAAAGAAACTAAAATACATGTGTAAACAAAAGAGAAGAGGGATGATCTACCTTGCTGGTAGAGATAACGTCCTTCATGGGAGCCGCTCTTGAAAGTCTGGTTGACAAGGGGTTAGTGTTCACTTTACTACGATTCGTTGACAACGACATACATAGCTCAAACAACTATTTTCATACTCTCTATATGCTTTGCAAAACTTAAAAGCTCTAGCACATGATTTAATCCCTGCTTCCCTCTGCGAAGGGCCTATCTTTTACATTATTGTTGAGTCAGTAAACCCATTCCTCTCTATCTCAAGCAAGCATTTGAGTTGTTGAGATCCAATTAGTTATATGTGTTGATACTTCTAATCATATCTCTCATTTCCTTGTTTCGCACAATAGCTTTTATCCGAATGAATATAACTTTGAAAGTTATCAATGACTGTAAGGAGACTGTTATGATTAAGGCATGTAAGTTCTGCTATATAAGCTCTGATATAAAGACTCTTCTCGAAAGATAAGTATGATCTGTTAATTGTTCTCTGACCAAGAGTTTAAGTTTGCCTTCACCAATCATGGTTCTCTTTATGCACTTCATCGTGGTTCCCTTTACTTATTTCAAGTTAGATTATATGAAGGGAAGTTGCTGTCTAGAATGACTTGTGTATCAATGAATGTGATGCTTCTTGTCCGTATTTTATTTATCGACACTTTGCTCCATAAACTTGTGGTCATGTTTACTGAGCTCAGTTTTCGCTTGGGGACAAGCGAGGTCTAAGCTTGGGGGGGTTGATACGTCCATTTTGCATCACTATTTTATATCATAATTTACTGCTATTCATCGATATATTTCATATTTAGAAGTGTTACTTATGTTATTTTACCTATTTTGCATGTTTGATGAATAATGGAGAATTGGACACCGGAGTCAGGATTCTGCTGGAAAAAGCACCGTCGAGATGCACTATTTCTGAAGATCAATAAATCGAAGGAGACATATGGAAGTTCCTATTTTACCAGAAGATGGAGGAGGCCAAAAGGGGAGCTGAGATGGGCCATGGTGGGCCCTCCTCACCCTTGGCGCGGTGGGGCCCCCTGCCGCGCCGAGAGGTGGTTTGGGGGCCCTGGCCCACCTCAGCCGTTCCCCCTTCGCGTACTTGACCCCCTCGGAACCCTAACACACAGGGGAGGCCATCGAAATATTCCGCCGCCTCCACGAGGCGGAAAACACCAGAGAGCGAAAAGCTCCCCTGCAGGAAGAAATCTGCCGGGGGAAATTCCCTCCCGGAGGGGGAAATCGTCGCCATCATCACCGTCATCGAGCTGGACTTCATCGGGATCATCATCATCATCATCTCCACCGCCAACACCATCATCACCGCCGCTGCACCCGTCTCCGCTATAACATCTAGGGCTGAATCTTGTCTATTTCATAGGGGAAACTCTCCCGGTGTTGATTACTCTTGTTATTGATGCTATTGGGTGAAACCATTGGACTAAGGTTTATGTTCAGATTGTTATTCATCATCATATCACCTCTGATCATGTTCCGTATGATGTCTTGTGAGTAGTTCGTTTAGTTCTTGAGGACATGGGAGAAGTCTTGATGTTAGTAGTGAACTATGTTGAGTAATATTTAATGGTTTGATGCTTAAGTTGTGGTGTTATTCTTCTAGTGGTGTCATGTGAACGTCGACTACATGATACTTCACCTTTATGGGCCTAGGGGAATGCATTGTGTATTCGTTTGCCAATTGTGGGGTTGCCGGAGTGACAGAAACCTGAACACCCGTTGGTATATCGATGCATGAGGGATAGCAGGATCTCAAAGTTTAAGGCTGTGGTTAGTTTAACTTAATTACTTTCTTGTATTTGCGGATGCTTGCAAGGGGTATAATCACAAGTATGTATTAGTCCTAGGAAGGGCGGTGCATTAGCATAGGTTCACCCACACAACACTTATCAAAACAATGAAGATTAATCAACTATATGAAGCGAAAGCACTTGACAATACTCCCGTGTGTCCTCAAGAACGTTTGGTCATTATAAGTACAACAACCGGCTTGTCCTTTGCTGTAGAAAGGATTGGGCCACTCGCTGCAACTATTATTACTGCATTTTATTTACTTGTACTTTATTTATCTGTCATATCAAAAACTCCTAAAAACTTGTCTGTGAGCATTTACAGTGAATCCTTCATCAAAACCGCTTGTCAACACCTTCTGCTCCTCGTTGGGTTCGACACTCTTATTTATCGAAAGTACTACGATACACCCCCTATACTTGTGGTTATCAGTCATAGTAGACTAACCGAGGAGCTAGAGAAGCTCACCAAGGCTCACAAGGCCTTGGAGAGTGAACACTCTACTCTCACCAAGTCTTTTGAACAACTTCAAATTCAACTTACTAAAATTAATGTACCTAGTTCTCTACTCCTTCTTGTGATCATGCAAATTTCATTAAGGAAAATGCTAGGTTGAAGAATGAACTTGCCAAGGCCTCTAGCCCTCAAGGTGAGAAACCTCTTTATGAGCTTTTGCAAGCGCAAAAGCCACACATAGGGAAAGAGGGCCTTGGTTATGTTGCCAAGAAGAAGAAGAAGAACAAGAAGAAGGCCAAGCCCGCACAAGCAAAGAAGATTACCATTGCGAGTGGTGATACCACAAGGGGCAACACTCCTCGTAGTGACTTTGCGGGACATGCTAACCCCAACTATATTATTTATGTTGATTATTATGGGGATGTTTATGCAAAATATGTTGGTCCCTATGATGGTTTCATTGCTTATTCTATTTGGGTTCCTAAGACCCTTGTTGCTAACAAACGAGGACCCATTGCAAAATGGGTACCTAAAACCAAGCTATGATTTCTTGTAGGACTATACTTCCGGTGGGTCAAAATGGGTGATTGATAGTGGATGCACAAGTCATATGACCGGAAGCAAGGAGATTATGACGGAGTTGAGAACAAGTTTAAATCATGGAACCGTCACATATGGAGACAAGTCAAAAGCTAAGGTATCGGGACTCGGCAAGGTGGTAGTCGCACCAGATATCACCCTTGTGAATGTCATGCTTGTTGAGTCTCTTGGTTATAATTTAATGTCCGTTAGTGCTCTTAATAAGATGAACTTTGATGTACATTTTACTATTGATTTGGTGATACTCTTGTGGAGCAAGACTCTAAAGGTTTCTTTCGTTGGGTATGTCGAACAAGAGTTGTTCGTGGTGGACTTTTCGGGGTCTACCACCACTCAAGCGATGTGCTTATTCGGAAGGGCCAACGTGGGGTGGTTGTGGCATCGCGCTTGTCCCATGTCAATATGAGAACTTTGCAAAGTCTTCACAAGGGTGGTCACATTCTTGGACTAAAGACAATGTTTCCTTTGCCAAAGATCGTGTTTGTAGGGCTTGTGTTGAAGGAAAGATGCATGATTCTTCCCACCCAATCAAGGCTTTTATCTCATCAAAGAGGATATTGGAACTCCTTCATGTGGATCTCTTTGGTGCCATTCCGAAGCTAGCCTTGGGGGGAGGAAGTATTGTTTGGTGATTGTTGATGACTACTCAGATACACATGGGTTTATTTCTTCAAGTTCAAGTGTGAAACCCAACAAACCGTCATCGACTTCTCCAATGAAGTTCAATGTCAACACAACCTTCCCATATTGGCCATTAGAAGTGACAATGGCTCCGAGTTCAAGAACTACACCTTGGATGAGTTTCTTAGTGAAGAGGGAATTCGTCATCAATATTCCGCTGCATATACCCCTCAACAAAATGGTTGTAGCCGAAAGGAAGAACCGGACTCTTATGGATATGGCTAGGTCCATGTTGGTGGAGTTTAAATCTCCACTCTCCTTTTGGGCCGAAGCCATCTCCACCGCGTGTCATTCATCTAACCGGCTCTACTTCCGTATAAAGTTGAACAAGACTCCCTATGAAATCTTCACCGGCAACAAACCCTATGTTGGCTATTTCCGGGTGTTTGGTTATAATGAAGAGCCACAAGACTCCTAAAGAAGATGGGCGTTGGATTCTTCCGCCCTATTGAGCTTCCTCAAGATGCAAGTCAAGGGGAAACAAGCTCTACTCACGTGGAACCTTCTTCATCACAAGACCTTCATGTGCCATCCCCGGGAGCCAATGAGGAACCTAACCAAGAACAAGAACAAGACCCTCAACAAGTTGATGAGAACATTGCCAATGAACCCAATGAACCTTCCATTCAAGTGCAATGCTCTAATCAAGACCAAGATCAACCATCTACTTCATCCAATTAAGAAGTGCATAATGAAGATCAAGGTCATCATGACGGTCAAGACGGGGACTCAAATGATCAAGATGATCAAGTGATACCTCCTCGCTCCAATGAGGATATCGAAGCCCGTCGTAAAACAAGAGTTACAAGAAACCTAGAAATAAAGAGTCATAAGCTTGAATCAATTATTGGTGATCTAAATAGCGAGGTTACCACAAGGCGTCAATTGGCAAGCTTTAGTGAGCATCAAGCTCATATCTCCATGGTGGAACCAAAGAAATTCTTTGAAGCTCTTGAAGATCCGGATTGGTTGGAAGCCATGCATGATGAACTCAATAACTTCGAGCGCAACAAGGTGTGAAGTTAGTTGAGAAGCCCAATGAGTGACGCAATGTTATAGGCACAAAGTGGATTTTCAAGAACAAGCAAGATGAGCATGGAATGGTTGTGAGGAACAAGGCAAGATTGGTGACTCAAGTGTACTCTCAAGTTGACGGCATTGATTTTGGAGAGACCTTTGCTCCGTGGCTCGCCTTGAGTCCATCTGTATCCTTCTTGCATATGCATCACATCATAACTTTAAATTGCAACAAATGGATGTGAAAAGTGCCTTTCTAAATGGTCCTTTAAAGGAGTTGGTATATGTTAAGCAACCACGGGGTTTGAGGACCCAAACTTCCCTAACCATGTCTACAAGCTTGATAAGGCGCTCTATGGTCTCAAACAAGCACCTCGTGCATAGTATGAGCACCTAAGAGAGCTATTGCTGGACCGTGGTTTTGAAGTGGGGCAAATCGATCCCACCCTCTTTACCAAGAGGGTCAAAGGGGAGCTTTTCATATGCCAACTTTATGTGGATGATATTATCTTTGGCTCATCTAACAAAGCTTTTAATGATGAATTTTCAAAGCTTATGACGATAGGTTTGAGATGTCTATGATGGGGGAGTTGAAGTTCTTTCTTGGTTTTGATATCAAGCAATTGAATGAAGGGACTTTCATCTCTCAAGCCAAATATACCCAAGACATGCTCAAGAGATTCAAGATGCAAGATGCTAAGGAGAAAACGCTTTCCTATGGACACCAAATGTCATCTCCAACTTAACCCCAAGGGTATTGATGTCGATCAAAAGGAATACCGCTCATGATTGGTTCTTTGCTTTATCTTTGTGCATCTATACCCGATATTGTTTTGAGTGTAGGGGTGTGTGCAAGGTATCAAGCCGCTCCTAAAGAAATCACTTGTTGGCGGTCAAGAGAATCCTTCGATATTTGGTTTATACCCCAAGGTTTGGTTTGTGGTATCCAAAGGGCTCATATTTCTCTCTTGCCGGCTATACGGACTCGGATTGGGCCGGTTGTCTTGATGATAGGAAATCAACTTCCGGGTCATGCCAATTCCTTGGTAGGTCCTTGGTGAGTTGGTCTTCTAAAAAGTAAAATTGCATATCTCTTTCAACCGCCGAAGCGAGTATGTGGCCGCCGCAAGTGCTTGCACTCAATTGTTGTGGATGAGGCACACTTTAAAGGAGTACGGTGCCACTTGTGACAAAGTGCCTCTTTTATGTGACAATGAAAGTACTATCAGATTGCCCACAACCCGGTGCAACATTCAAGAACGAAAGCATATTGAGATTCGTCATCATTTTATTCGAGATCATGTTGCCTGAGGAGATATTGAGCTAGGCTATGTTCCCACAAGAATCAACCTTGCGATATATTCACGAAGCCTCTTGATGAAGCAAGATTCACTTTTTTGAGGAATGAGTTAAATATCATTGATTCTAGGAGCTTGACTTGACTATCTTGCATACACACCTATTTCTTGACTATCTATTTGGTTTAGGTGTAGGCATGGACATAGGGGGAGTGCGGTCCTAATCCATTGGACTATCCCTCCCCCCATTATGCTGATAGTAAGAACTCATTTTGCTTCTCTACTTTCATCTTTATGAATTGAGAGCTTAAGTGACGAGTAGTGGTAGTGAACCCAACATATATCTTCGCGGTGTCACCACAACACTCATACGGGTGGCCTAGGCCACCGCCCTCTTCTTTGTGAAGAGTTGATTTTATTGGAGCTTATTTGGTTTTTATTGTCTATCCATTGTTCTTTATGGAAAACACACTCAAATGTTGGTTTTAGTGTTTTATTTGCTTCTTACAAAGTTTGAGTGTGAAGTACCATTTCCAGTGACTTTGTTCCAAACCCATGCCCATCTTATCTAAAAACTTGCTCCTCTTGCAACATACATGTCCACCACCATAAATCTGGCATTTTCAAGTCTGTGGGGCCGAAGACTCCGGTGTTCAAGCCCGGAGACTCCGGTCTGACTGAAGTCTCCGCCTCGAACCCCGAAATCTCTGGCTAGGCCGGAGACTCCGGTGTGTTTGGGCGGAGACTCCGGTCTCGGAATTTCCGCTGGGCTCCAAAGGGGATCGGGGTGGAGAGTTGCTTCACAACTCCTCTCTCACCCCGACCCCAAAGCTCTCCCAGCCACCGCCGCCGACTCGAAGTGCCACTCCGGCTGCTCCCCGCCGCTAGATTTTGCCGTGCCACCGGCTCCCCACCTCTCCAGCGCGGGGATCTCCTCCCCTCGTTTGGACCGCACCATGAAGCCCAAGGGTATTTCCTCTCTCACTTTCTCTCTAGGGTTTCTTCCTAGATGAAATTTTGAGAGTAGATAGTTTTGAACTTGGTGGTGTAGAATCTTTTGCTAGCAATGTGCATCTTAGAAGTAATCTTCAATGTCTTGGCACCAATTTTTGACCGAGATTGGAATCTAGGGTTTCAGGGCCGGAGACTCCGGTCTCCCTGGTCGGAGACTCCGGTCAAGCCGGAGACTCCGCCCCCTGACACCGGAGACTCCGGTCTAGATCAGCCATTAGTGCCCAGAAATTTTTGATTACTTCTTTTTGAATTCCATGGACATGTATGCTTATCTCTATGCTATCCTCCTACTCTGTTTCTCACAGGTTATCAGAGGACCAAGGCTTCTTCATCCAACCCCACAAGGTTTCGAGAGAAAAGACCGTGCTCAAACTCGAGACACTCTTCTGTATGATCCTAATACAGACAGCTATCGTCAGCGTTGTGCCATGGAAGAGGAAGCCATCAGGGCTCAAGCCGAGGCAGTTTTTCAAGAGCAAGAGTTGGCCAAGAAAGCCCGTTCTGACAACGTGACCACTGTTTTGGGCATGGGGAAGAGTGAATTTCGCTCTATGAGGGAGCAACCTTTCTACTCCATGGCCGCACCTCCGAAGACCCAAACTTTTGGCGAAAAGAGCAAGAACTCATTATGCATGAGATATATGCCAAGCTTTCACGCAAGTATGCCGTGTGTGAGCAAAAGGTGCTCAATCTCGATGCTTTGTATTTGAAGCCATACTTCCAAGAGGCTGTTTGGATTGCTAGGAAGCTCGGCTTGAGAAGCTTATCTCTCTTCAACAAAACTATGATATCACCTTTGTGCAACAATTCTTTGCAACCCTTGTGATTGGAGATGATGAGAAGATCACTTTAACATGGATGATGGGACCAAACGTTGTTCATGCAACTTTGAGGAGTTTGCTAAACTTTTGGGATATCCGTTTCGAGGTGCCTCTACCTCCGTTGGAAGAAGAATGCATCATGAAGGGGTGGCTTATGACAAAGCCCGTTTGGCTCCTCTCTACTACAAGGACTCGGATAGAAGCTCAACCTCCAACCTCCTCCCCTCTTTCAACATCTTTCTTCGCATGACTCGGTTTAGCATTGCTCTCAAGCCGGGAATGTTGATGCCTTCGTGGAGGACTTGTCAACCTTCTATACCATGCTTACAAAGTTCAAAAGGCCGGTCCGGATTGCCAAGCTGCTGAGATTGATGTTATGTATTTCATCAAGTGTGAGATTCATTGGACTATTTGTGAGAAGAAGAACCCGATTTATGCACCATATGTGATGATGCTCATTCTCCAAGAGGTGTCCAAGGTGACCACTCTCAACACCTCCGCCTTCACCATTCATCCCAAGGGCACTCCAACAGCTCAAAAAGCACAAGAAGCCCCGTCAACCTTCTTCCTCTCGTGTGCCTTTTCAATCTAGTGATGAGAGGAAGTTTCTGAGGCTCCAATGCCTAGACGAAGCAAGAACGCCGACCCTCCCTCTCATGCTCGTGGCAAGGCTCTAGTGAACAAAGAAGTGAGTAAGATCTCTTGGTGGAAGAGAAGATGATTTGCATGGGTATTGCGGTTCACAAGGAAAACCATGATGCTTATAAGGACAGGAAGCACATTTTGAGCAACCAAGGTATTATCATCGGGAATTGCGCAAGGTTAACAATGGTGGAACCACTCCTCCTCCCGAAGTGGATGAAGATGGGAATGAAATTGTCTCATCCGGGTCCGAGACCACTATCACCATTGGCCATTGGAACCAAGAATATTTTCCTTGGGATGATTATGAGGATGTGACTTCCATGCCATCCACTTCCCGCAACACCGGCAAGGCTCCTATGGTTGATTCCGATGAGGACTACAATGAAGAAAGTGGAGGTGGTGATGAGGAAGACGAAGACGAAGCCTCCGGGTGATCTCCTTGGGTTCGAGTAGCATCGTTTTTTTTCCTTTTTTGGCGTTTCGATGCCAAAGGGGGAGAAGTAGTTCTATTAGGTTCCTATCGCGGGATTTGCATGGGTCGGACGCAAGCATGCTCTTTTATCAATCTTATGGCGCTTGTGTCCATTTATCTTTATTTGTCGAACTTATTTGCATTTTGTGAGATTTGAACTATGTGGTGTGTGAGACATATGGATTTCTTATTATGTATGGTTGAGACTACATTATATTGTGCTATGATCTCTATAGATGTTTATCTACATTTATATGCACAAGGTATGGTTTTCATCTCAAGTCTCAACCTAATGTGTGATATGTCTCTTTTGTGCAAATTGTTGTTCCTATATCATGTTGATGTATCTTGTTGGAAATTGTCTCTCTATATGTGTGTATTTGCATTCAAAGGCAAATTGATTATATGCACATTTAGGGGGAGTGCTTTCCATTTTTCTTGAGAACATGATCTAGTTGTGAAATTTTATTGCAAATCCTAGTGTTGTCATCTAACACCAAAAAGGGGAGATTGAAAGAGCATTTCGTGACCCTTGTGTTTTGTGTGTTAGTTAACAACACTAGCGATATTTTACTCAAGTGTTAAGTGATGCAGGTTTAACTCTATAAAACATTGTGCATCAACACCAAAAGGAAAAGAGAATTTTATCGATGTTTGGAGACTTCCAGGCCGGAGTCTCCGGTCTATTGGGCCGGAGTCTCGGACTCAGGGGAATTTGTCGAAGAAGCTCAACATGGTTCAACCCTGGACCCTGTCCGGAATGTTTCCGGAAAGTTACGGAGGAAGGCCGGAGTCTCCGGTCCTTGGACCAAAAGACTCGGTGTATCCTGCTCCAAGCATCAAGTGGTTCAGCCCTGGACCCAAGCCAGAGTCTTGCCGGATTCTTCCCGGAGTCTCCGGTGCAGGCTGGAGTCTCCGGTCACTCTGACGGAGTCTCCGGTGTGAAGCCTGCGGCAACGGTTACATTTTGTGGAGGGGGTATAAATACCCCTCCACCTACCTCCAGCCAGCTAGCTCGACCAGAATTTATTTCTCCACCATTGTTGCAAGCTCAAAGCTAATAGATCTCCCAATCCCTCCAACTAAACTTGCTCATACTTGGAGGACTGAAGGAGAAGGCCCGGATCTACAACTCCATCGAAGCGTTCTTCATTTCCCCCTCATTCACTTGAGGGATTCGAGCCTAGGGTTTCCACTAGGAAAACCTAGGCATCTTGTTGTACTTACTTGCTTGCTACTTTTATGTAGCAGATTCGTGGTGCTTGGAAGCTCCCAATCCTTTTGTGGGTTGTTCCAAGTTTGTTGTAAGGGCTCCGGATTCCGTCTTGAAGGATTCCGATAGTGGAAGGTGAACCGAGCTTTTGGGCTAGGTTCATCGGAGAATAGGGTGAGGCCATTTGTGACATCTTGAGTTTGAAACTCACACCCCTCCAACGAGACGCACTCCCCTAAAAAGGAGAAACTCGGGAATACATCCTTATCTCCGCGTGCTTCCCGATCGGTTACTCCTTACTCGTTATTTACTACTTGTATCTTATCTTGTTTAGGCTTAACTTGTCATATAGGTAAATTCACCGTAGTTGCATATCTAGAGAATTTACCTTTGTGTCAGCCTTAATCGAAAAAGAATTAAAATTTGGAGTAGCACCTATTCACCCCCCCCCCCCCTCTAGGTGGCCATACGATCCTTTTAGCCACCCTGCATGTCCTCTTCCTCCTCATCGTAGCCCTCTTGCTCCTCACCGTACCATCCGGCCTCCAAATCTGGCTCAGCACTTCCGAGCCATCACGGATCATGTCACGCAACACTTCCGAGCCTTCGAGCTTTGCAATCAACAACGCGCACGTCGTTACATGTATTGAACACGATGATCATGGGGGTAAAAGCCGTAGATTTCATACCATGTCGTGGTCGACATTGTTTGGCATTCCGTCGAACATGTGGGCATCGTTGTAGCCGGCACCATTGCCGTCCGCGCCAAAGAGGCATTGCCGGCCGCTAACATCGACGCGATGGCGGCGCCGGCCTCTCTGGAGATCCGGCGAGTCGGTGAAAGCCTGGTTGTGGTCGATTGGGACGCCGACGCCGACGGTCGGTGAGTCGAAGCGGCTACTGCTATCACAGAATGGTGAGACCCGTACCCCGGAACGCGGGGTGGCGCCACCGCCATCAAAGAACGCTGGGTTCGACGGCGATGCGGCACCCGCGTTCGTGCTCCCTTGACTTGCGCCGCCGGCAGCGGCGTATGCCATCGACGCCCGGAGCAGATCTATCTCCTTCTGCCTAGCCTCCGCACTGATGCGCCGCCCTCTCCTGTCTACGGTCGCCGCCGCTCGACGCGCCAGCTCAGTTTCTCAGGCTTCATGCGACAAATCCGGCGGCCGCGCGCGAGATTTGCGAGGGGCGATGTAGCCGCGACCGCCACCGCGAGCAGCGCGGGGGAGGCAAATGGCGGGAGACCCGCACCCCGTCGTCCTCCTCCGCCGCGAGCGCCGCCACGGTTGCGTTTGATGGGCGACATCGGCGGCGGACGTAGATCGCCCAAGGTGGGAAAGGCGGGAACGAGGAGCGCGGGGGAGGCAAATGGCGGGAGAATGAAAATGGACGGGAGAGAGGAGATAGTGATATCGAGCGTCCCGTGTCGCAGACGCGTCGGGCCCGCCCATCAGGTTTGGACGAGGCGCGCGTTGCCGCGGTTGCCGGCACGCCCGCTTGCGTCCCCAGAACCTGGGCACGAAGCGGGGTTGCCGGACGCTGTATTGGGACGTGCCGGCAGTGTTTTCTCTATTGGGCGCGCCGCTGGGGGATGGATTCGCGCGCCCAAAACGCCTATTGGGAGCGGAGTTGGGCGCGTCGGTGGCAGAATAACAATGTTGATGACGTGTAAGCTTTACTTTTTACCAATTACAATATAACAAAAATGCTTGAGATGAAGAAACAGGAGAGTAAACAAAAGATAAATTCTCTAACGGCTTGGCAGCAACTCAATTAAAGGTATGGAATGCAGAAGTAGAACCCTAGGCTTCTGAGCTCATCCCACCTTCAAAACGGGCCGGTTTTTGTTCCTGTCAAGCTGGATCCGCACTTCCTCCCTGAGTTTGTCTTTCACCAGATTTGCTTTATTTGCTGCATCTTTTTCTCTTTCTTCGTGAGTCACACCTGCTGGGACGTTTGACCGCCTGAAAAAATCAACTCCAGCCGTACTTCCTTGATGCTTTGGAGAAGTTCAAGCCCAGAGAAGGCAGTTTCAGTTTCATAAAGGTCAAGGTTCAGCATCTCAAGATTGGGCATTGATTCTTCCTCAAACTTCACTAGTTTGATTTACATGTACATATAGAAAAGATCGAGCACCGTGAGCCTTCTGAAAAGACCACTTTGGAACTGGAGCACATCGATCTTAAGATGCCTCCCCGCAAACCCAGAATAGATAGGTTTGGCAGGTTCCCAAGGGCATGCATGGCTGCACCGTTGCATAAAAGGCCGGTATATTGTAGCTTCAGCTTGACGAGATTCTGGAGCCCCTTGATCCATTTCGGCAACTTTTCCAGGCTGCCCGCAGCTTGAGGCTCTGGAGGTTTTCCGGAGCTGTAGACATGCCATCCAAACAGCCAATTAAGCCATCATCTGAGAACACTGACAACGACTCAAGGTGGCTGAGACTGGAAATGGCTGAACAGAATGCGAGGCCATTTTTCTTGTTGATACCGTCCACTCCTAGCTTCCGCAGCCCGGTGAGACCTTCTATCTCTTTTATAACGCCATTTCCCCGGGCGAGGTGCACATACCGCAGTGTAAGCAGAGCTTTCAGTCTCCTAGTCCCTCTTGGCAACTGTACTTCACTTCTGGATGATGCACGGGCATGGAGATAACGTAGCTTACTAAGCTTGATGATGTTTTTGGGCAGCATAGCTATTCTTGTCCATTTGATGTCTAGTGTCTCGAGCTGTCTCAGATTACCCACCGACTCTGGCAGGTAAGAGATTTCGCCGCACCCTCTCAGAGAAAGGAATATCAGATGAAGAAGCTTCCCAATGTGATCAAGATGATGATTAGCTAGATCTTCAGTTCCTTCCAGGTCCAGCACCCGGAGAAACCTCATCTTGGCAGAAATGTAAAATGGCCTCCACTTCCCAAACACTGTTAAGGACCGTATACGGGATAGCTCCACTGTGCTCTGAAACTCAATTTCATTTCCCTCCCAATTGCTAGTTATGGCAAGGTGACGTACAGCACCATGGGTGTTTGAGCTGCAGCCTCCCTCTAGCCTGAAAACAAGATTTTCCTTCATTGACTTTGAGATGCTGATATCCCGGATGAGATCATGTAGCTAGCAAGAGTCAATTCCTTTCCTGCTGCAGACTGATTGTTGAGTTGGTAGTATCATGCTCCTCTCTATCAGCTCCACAAAGTATCTCTCCGCTATTTCCACTGCGGATTTGTCCCGCACCTCCCTCGAGTAACCTTCCGCAATCCATCGGCGCACCAGACGTCTCAAACTAATTTTGTGATCTTCAGGGAAGATGGAAAGGTACAAGAAACAAGACTTGAGGTAATAGGGTAAACCATCATAACTTTTCATAAGGACTGTTTTAATGGGTTCAAACATTGGATTCATCTCCAACTCAGCACTGATATGCTCATTCAGTTTCCTCCATTCCGCAGCTGTTTTGGTTGGTTGGTCTGCCAAGAAGCCACCTATGGTGACTATCGCGAGGGGAAGCCCATTGCATTTTTTTAGGATCAGCTTTGCGGGTTCAACCAACTCAGGATAGTCCTTATCCAAATCTATGGTCTTATTCTTAAATACCTGCAATTGTGCAAAAAACTAATTAGTTATTGTACAATTCTATTTTATTTCTTAACTCCTCTGTCCCAGCATAGGTGGCCGGCCAGTAAAGAATAGGCTATGTAACAAACTAACAATGTCCTTATGTCTTGGTACTCTTTTGTATGACATGGCAAAATATTTTTGTACTGAGATTTATGTCGAGTAAAAGGGACACTGTGTTATGTAAAATGGACTACATTAGAAGTTAAGCAGTAACTTAGTGTGCCAAAAAGTTCAAATGGAGTCCGGGCTACATGTAGATTGTTTTTCTTAAAATTCAAAATCAGCACTTTTTAGTTTCCAAAAATCGCTAGAAACATTTCAGATGTAGATATTGTCAAGATCTACAAGCAAAATTTCAACTCAAACTTCGTTGTATTCTAGGCTACAGAAAAAAAGAAAAATCTGGCATGTACTCCCTCTACATGTAAATTTGAGCTAGGTTGAGACATCCTTTTGCGAACGGAGGAAGTACTATTTACCACCCATATCTACCCATTTGTCATTTTTGCCCTGACCACAATACAACAAATTTCGATTTGCAATTTTGCACGCTTGTAGATCTTGAAACTATCTACATATGTGATTTGTTTTGCGATTTTGGGAAACTAAAAATGCCAATTTTGAATTTTAAAAAACGAGCTCTATGTAGCTCGGGTTGCAAACCACCACTCTCCTTAGTGTACACGTTTCTTAGATATATTTTTGCACAAAGATTCATGTCGAGACGTTTCTGTCCTTCTACTTGCATGCAATTTTTAGTATTTTTAATAGCAGTTTCACAAAGTTTATAAAAAGGTAAAGAGAAATACTCGTCTAGTACCGTATTCATTTGAATCTGTTTGGGAAAGAACGACAATAGTATTCCGATTTAAAAAACATAGAAATGGAGCTTATTTAAGTTACATGATATATTTAAACCCGTGTTCCTACATAATTTGACAGAAAATAGAGAAGCAATGGAATATTGTCAGCTTGTTGCTAATCCTAACTTGCGGTAACATGGGCTATGGGTGATGTAATAAGTTTTTTTTGGTTTGACTGTTGAAACAGTCTTAAGTATATCATTCCTATTTGATGGCCTTACAAGTTACAACATGGGTCATTGTTGCAATTTGGCCTAATCTTATTTTACTGTGACCCACTTTGAAGTTTCTGATCTTCCTTAGAGGGTTGTTAGTGTTTGGATAACAACATGCTAATCTGGAATGACCCTAAACTGAAATCTGAATTGATTACAGTGAATAATATTATTTGCAAGATAAATTGAATATAGCAATATGAGTATACTCTTTCAGTACCTTTTTTGTGAAGAGGTTACGTGCGTCCTTTTCTTCTAGACCGTTGAGCGAGCGTATGCACTTTTGTTTTTTACAACAATACTTAGCAATATCCTCTCGTCTTGTGGTGATCACAATGATCAATCTTGGATTTCGCATTGCAAGTAAACTCTGCAATATTTTATCCCATTCTGCGGTAGATGAGAGGTTATCGAGAACAATCAAGCAACTCTTTCCTTGTGAAAGCCTACCGAACACTTCAGTCAACTCTTCAACTCCCATTGAAGCTATATTTTTTGGGGCGTCGCCTGCAAAGTCCATGGCCTCCTTCCTTGCATCTAGTTGTTCTGCCAAGTTCCTAAGGAGCTCCTCAAGCTTGAAAGGCCGCAAGACCGTGATGAAAGCATGTTTCCCAAACATGTCGCTGACCTCTTTCGTCTGGTAAACATCTTTGATTAGAGTGGTTTTTCCAAGACCACCCATTCCCCATACCGCGATCGGCTGAAATTGTTGGGTACTAGCTTCTTCCAGGATTAGTCCAATAATATCCGATTTCTCTTTCTCTCGCCCAATAAGCTGAAATTCCTCCAGAACAGCTGGCATTGTCTTGGTGCGGGTGAGCCTCTCTTGCACTATCAACTTTCCATCAACATCAGTATTAGATTGCTCTGTTAATTTGTATCTCATTCTCAGCGGTGTAGGGTAACATTGAGCTAGATGCAGCTGGCTTGGATGGGTATTTAACGTCTTGAGAACTCTGAACACAAACAAGTGTAGTTAGATAAACTATTTATGATGAATAACTAAAAAAATATTGATGAATCATCTTAGCGCATGTCCTATTGCTACATAGGAATACTAATGTCCCAATTAACCAAAAAAATACTAAATCAAGCTCGAATGGAATGTGTACAACTTGGAACATGAACACAAATTGTTCATGAATCTATATAAGTTTTTTAGTACTACAAGAAAACACAATGTTATTGCATGGCCGCTGCGCATGGCATAACCAGCTACAACACTAGCAACATCATGAACAATTGCATGGCTGATCGTGAGTGGATGTACTGTGGTCGTACTAGTGCGAATAATGAACACTAGCAACATCATGAACACTAGCAACATCATGAACAATTGCATGGCGAGCAGGAACGTCCTAGAGATGAGGTGATGCGGCAGCGCATTGATGGTGATGAGGATGATGAGGTTAGAAAATGACCTCCGTTGTGCACCAACGTCACATTCGCCACTTTTAGAGGAGGAATCGGGAAAACCGGAAGGGCCTTCCTTAATATGATGGCCTCGGCAAACAAACCTCTTTATAAGGGTGCAAAAAAAAATCTCAGTTGGATTCCATCTTGCAATACTGGCAATCAAGACCCAGTACACTTGTAGCCGAGCTTGCTTTGAAGCATTTCTAGCAGTATGGGCTAACCACCCTGCAACTTATATTATGCGGCGAAACATGTACGAGTCGAACAAATCATGAAGTGCACGTGATAGATTATGAAAATATAGTTATTGTCCAATAAATTGCCTTTTGTTGAAGAAGATCGTCCATTCAGAGAAGACAAAACACACTTCACAAAAGAAAAAGTTGTCGATGAAGTAAACGAGATACCAACATTCACGGGTGCACATGTTGATGCCGAGCTAAATACTCTCCAGCCTAAGGCCGTCGGCATAGACACTTTACAACCCTTTCAGGAGGGACCAGATCATGGCACGTCGAAGCCTCTAGTTATTGTGATGTGGATTATGAACGGTTGCTGGAACAAATGATTTTTTCACCCGACTGACGTGTAGCACGCGCGCTACAGCATATACATGCACTAGTAGAAAAAGGACTTTTCGTCCGGAGTACTGTTTGCCATTAGCCCCGGTTCAGGCAAAAACCGGGACCAGTGCCTGGCACTGGTCCCGGTTCGAGCTGCCAGGGCCCCGTGGGGCATTGGTCCCGGTTCGGTTGGGGGCATTGGTCCCGGTTCATCCAAGAACCGGGACCAAAGCTCCAGAGCCGGACCACGTGGCATGCCGCGGAGCTTTGGTCCCGGTTCGTGCCAAGAACCGGGACCAATACCCCTCCCCTGCCTATATATTGTTGCCCCCACCCCCCTCTCTCCTCTGTTTTTTTTTCCTGGATTGGTGGGAAGTGGGGGTGCTAGTTTTTTTTCTCTTTGCCACGCACAAGATGTGTTCGATGAAATGCCCGACCCGCACCGAGGTTAGCAACTTTATCCTTTTCGTCTGTAATTGATACAGAAATATTGCACGTGTCGATGTACGGTGGTCATTTCACTATTCAAGATGTTATTGTAATGGTATTTGATAAACTTAATTATATATATGATGCAGATGGATGCACGGATGCGATGGATGTACGGCGAACGACGCAGTTCCGAGTTTATTGCAGGCCTGCATAAATTTCTCGATGTGGCTGAGGCAAACAAAGTGAATAATTTTATGCCTTGTCCATGTGAGAAGTGTCGGAACGTCAGGGAGTACCTGACCCGAGAACCATTCAAGACCACGTGATTCGGAAAGGTTTCATGCCCAGCTATAATTGTTGGACCAAGCACGGAGAAAGAGGGGTTACGATGGAAGACAATGAAGAAGAGGAGGATGATGACAACTATCCTATGTTCCCTGAGGAATGCGGTGATACTGTTATGGAAGACGTTGAAGAAGAAAGAGGTGAACATCGGGCATCAGATGAGCCCGCTGATGGTCTTGGTGGGGTCATTTCTGATGCAAAGCGAGAATGCGATACAGAAAAGGAGAAGCTAAAGTTGGAGGCCATGCTTGAGGATCACAAAAAGTTGCTGTACCCAAACTGCGAAGATGGCAGCACAAAGCTCGGTACCACACTGGAACTGCTGAAATGGAAGGCAGAGACTGGTTGTTCTGACAAGGGATTTGAGAAGTTACTGAAAATAATGAAGCCGAAGCTTCCAAAGGATAACGAATTGCCCGAGACTACATACGAAGCAAAGAAGGCTATCTGCCCTCTAGGATTAGATGTGCAGAAGATACATGCATGCATTAATGACTGCATCCTGTACCGCGGTGAGTACGAGAACATGGATAAATGCCCGGTATGCAATGCACTGCGGTACAAGATAAGACAAGATGACCCTGGTGATGTTGAGGGCGATGACGAGCCCCCCCGGAAGAGGGTTCCTGCTAAGGTGATGTGGTATGCTCCTATAATACCACGGTTGAAACGTCTGTTCAGAAACAAAGAGCATGCCAGGTTGTTGCGATGGCACAAAGAAGAGCGTAAGAAAGACGGGAAGTTGAGACACCCCGCCGATGGGTCCCAGTGGAGAAAAATCGACAGAGAGTTCCCGACATTTTCAGATGACGCAAGGAACTTAAGATTTGGTCTAAGTACAGATGGCTTTAATCCTTTTGGGGAGCAGAGCTCCAGTCATAGCACTTGGCCCGTGACTCTATGTATCTACAACCTTCCTCCTTGGTTGTGCATGAAGCGGAAGTTCATTATGATGCCAGTGCTCATCCAAGGCCCGAAGCAACCCGGCAACGACATTGATGTGTACCTACGGCCATTAGTTGATGAACTTTTGCAGTTGTGGTCCGAACCAGGTGTACGTGTGTGGGATGAGCACAAACAACAGGAATTTGACCTACGAGCGTTGCTGTTCGTAACCATCAATGATTGGCCTGCTCTTAGTAACATTTCAGGACAGTCAAACAAGGGATACAATGCATGCACGCACTGTTTAGATAAGACTGAAAGTATACATTTGGGAAACAAGAATGTGTACCTGGGGCATCGTCGATTTCTTCCGAACGGTCATGCCGTAAGAAAGCCCGGCAAGCATTTCAACGGTGAGGCAGATCGCCGGAAGAAGCCTAACCTCCCTGATGGTGATGTTATATATGACATGGTCAAGGATTTAGAAGTAATCTTTGGAAAGGGTCCTGGCAGTCTATCTGTTCCGAATGACGCTGACAACCACGTACCCATATGGAAGAAGTGCTCTATATTCTGGGAGCTACCCTATTGGAAAGTCCTAGAGGTCCGGTCTTCAATCGACGTGATGCACGTGACGAAGAATCTTTGCGTGAACCTGCTAGGCTTCCTGGGCGTGTATGGGAAGACAAAAGATACACCGGAAGCACGGGCAGACCAGCAACGTATGAAAGACCCATACAACAAGCAGACGGATAAAGGGCGTCAATACTTAAGCAGATACGCTCTTACCAAAGCAGAGAAGGAAATCTTTTTTGAATGCCTGAGCAGTATCAAGGTCCCGGCTGGCTTCTCGTCAAATATAAAGGGAATAATAAATATGGCAAAGAAAAAATTCCAGAACCTGAAGTCTCATGATTGCCACGTGATTATGACGCAGTTGCTTCCGGTTGCATTGAGGGGGCTTCTACCGGAAAATGTTCGAGTACCCATTGTGAAGCTATGTGCATTCCTCAATGCAATATCTCAGAAGGTCATCGATCCAGTAACTCTACCAAGTTTACAGAAGGCTGTGGTCCAATGTCTTGTCAGCTTCGAGTTGGTGTTCCCCCCATCATTCTTCAATATTATGACGCATCTCCTGGTTCACCTACGCGACGAGATTGCCATTCTCGGTCCTGTATTTCTACACAATATGTTCCCCTTCGAGAGGTTCATGGGAGTCTTGAAGAAATATGTTCATAACCGTGCTAGGCCAGAAGGAAGCATCTCAAGGGGCTATGGAACAGAAGAGGTCATTGAGTTCTGTGTTGACTTTATTCCTGACCTTAAGCCGATTGGTGTTCCTGAATCGCGGCATGAGGGGAGACTGAGTGGAAAAGGCACGCTAGGAAAGAAAGCACTGATATGTAGGGACGGGCATTCTTTAACTCAAGCACACTACACAGTTCTACAAAGTTCCACCTTCGTGGCTCCGTATATCGAGGAACACAAGAATTATGTACGCTCCAAGAACCCGGGGAAGGATGACTCCTGGATTAAAGAAAAACACATGGAGACCTTCGGCAGTTGGTTGCGATTACAGCTCATGAATGACACCACTGTCGGAGAACAGCTCTACTTGTTGGCCGCGTCACCATCTTCGACTGTATTGAATTTCCAAGGGTACGAGATAAATGGGAATACATTTTACACGATCGCCCAAGATAAAAAGAGCACCAACCAGAACAGTGGTGTCCGCTTTGATGCAACAAACGACGATGGGCAAAAGGACACATACTATGGTCGCATAGAGGAGATATGGGAACTTGACTATGGACCTACTTTTAAGGTCCCTTTGTTTCGGTGCAGTTGGGTCAACATGAATGGAGAAGGGATAAAGGTAGACCAGCTGTACGGGATGACAACAGTGGATCTCAAGAATCTTGGTTGTTACAAGAACGAACCATTCGTCCTAGCCAATGATGTGGCTCAGGTTTTCTATGTGAAGGACATGTCCTCCAGACCGAAAAAAAGAAAAAACAAGCAAACGAATACATCAGACGATGAGCCAAAGCGTCACGTAGTTCTTTCAGGGAAAAGAAACATCGTGGGAGTCGAGGGCAAGACAGACATGTCAGCAGATTATGATAAGTTTGATGAAATTCCGCCCTTCACAGTGAGAACTGACCCAAGCATCCCGTTAAATAATGAAGATGCTCCATGGTTACGGCTGAAGCGATGTAAATCAATGTAATGTATTAAACCTTTATGTGATGTGTAGTAATGTATTAAACCTTTTTTGTTTTCTGTTAATTAATTGCATGACGACCGGTGAAACACGCGTGGTAGGTGGTTGTCGGCTCCCACACCTCCCGTGGGAACCTCTCAAACCTCAGCTTCGAAACCGGTGAAACACGCGTGGTAGGTGGTAAGACGTCTCTGATGATCTACAACCGTCCGGCAAGACGTCTCTGATGATCTGCAACCGTTTGGAACGGTCGCAGGTCATCAGAGACGTCTTGCCACTGGTTGCCCAAAGATGCCTCTCCGAGTGACGCTGGAATGTTTTGTGTTTGAGCGCCACTTCGATCCAAGCAGCGGCAAGACGTCTCTGATGATCTACAACCGTCCGGCAACACATCTCTGATGATCTGCAACCGTTTGGAACGGTCGCAGGTCATCAGAGACGTCTTGCCGCTGGTTGCCCAAAGATGCCTCTCCGAGTGACGCTGGAATGTTTTGTGTGAGTGAGTAACCTGTCTGAGGAGGGCGGCTATATATAGGGTACGTGTGCTTCTTTAGTCCCGGTTGGTAACACCAACCGGGTCATGTGGCTCACGAAGTGGTCGTGATACTGCTGATCCAACAGCTCACAATCCCTCAAAAGAAACACACCCCTGATCCAACGTCTCACAAGCGCTTGAAAGAAACACACGATCCGTGTGCTTCTTTAGTCCCGGTTGGTAACACCAACCGGGTCATGTGGCTCACGAAGTGGTCGTGATACTGCTGATCCAACAGCTCACAATCCCTCAAAAGAAACACACCCCTGATCCAACGGCTCACAAGCCCTTGAAAGAAACACACGATCCGTGTGCTTCTTTAATCCCGGTTGGTAACACCAACCGGGACTAAAGACGGGCTTTGCGGTCACGACACGTGTCCTCCCCCAGCGCTTCCCTGGGCACGTGTCCTCCCCCAGCGCTGCCCTGGAGGTCTTTATATATTGTCGCCGACGGGGTAAACCCTAATCCACCATTCCTAGCCACGAACGCATCGTCTCGACGAGATGGATCCGCCACGCCAGCCGCAGCGCCTTCTGGACGAGGTCGAGCGTGCTCGGCAGAGCGCGCTTGGGCGCAACCGCGGGAGTCTATCCCGCCGTATGCCCACGAGCCCGACGTGGAGAGGAATGCCCAGCTACCGGCCTCCTGCTCCACCAGGTGCCGCCGCACCTCCACCTGGCGCCGCTGCACCTCCACCAGGCGCCGCCGCTCCTCCCGTGGAGGAGGAGGACGACGACTTCGACTGGAGCGACGACGGGGAAGAAGGTTGTGGGTTGCAGATACAGGAGGCCATGGAATCCTCCTTCCAGTCTGTCCGCGACTACCCTGTCCAGCGAGCCAAGACTTCCTACCAGCTCAAGGCGAAGGAGGCTTCCGATCTGGATTGGGCGCTGAAAGACTCATCCTCCATGGATCTTGCCCTCCGCCGCAAACGTGCGCGCGAGAACCGGGCGGCCGCCCACGGGGCTGGCTCCTCCCGCCGTTCCCCCTAATCCTACGGCCTTCGAGCCAGCAAGTCCGTTTATGTAGAATAATGTTGGTGATGTTGGATCAGGGGTGTGTTTCTTTCAAGCGCTTGTGAGACGTTGTATCATGTGTAATAATGTATTAAACCTTTTATGTAATGCATTAAGATAAATGAATTAATAATTTTTATCTGCTTTCTTCTGCATTTTACAACACCAAACATTCATCTTACAAATATAGGTTTACTGAAATTGTTCTGCATTTACTTCTGCTTACGGATTATTTGTCGAATTTCGACTTACGGATTTAAAGATATGAATTTATCCATATTAAATTGAAAATGACAATAATAATGTAAAATTGATTTTGGATTATTTATACAAATTCAAACACTTTTCACGTTGAAAGTTTTGTCAATTCAAAATATGCAATAAAGTTAATATATTTTTAATTGAAAATGGCAAAATGGTTAATAGTTTGTATAGTTAGAATAATTATTTCAGAAAACAGAAAATGGTTTTGGATTATTTATTCAAATTTAAACACTTTTCATGTTGAAAGTCTTTTCAGATTCAAAACCATTTGAAATTCATATTCAAACACCTAAATAAGAAAAAAAAGGCGGGAACAACATTTCAGAACTGAAAAGTTCGAAATAGTTTTGAAAAAGGACTCTTTGGTCCCGGTTTCTGGCAAGAACCGGGACCAAAGAGTCCATGAACGCGCCACTGGATCTGGCATTAAATGACCCACTCTTTGGTCCCGGTTGCTGTAAAGAACCGGGACCAAAGGGTCATTGGTCCCGGTTCTTGCCAGAAACCGGGACCAAAGAGTCCTGCTATTTAACTGCTCTCGCTCTTTCTTCTTCCCCATTCACGCAAATCGACTAAGGACCGGAGGCGCGACGCAGAGCGAAACGACGCCGGCAGGCTGCCCGACGCCCGCGCCGCCCCACGCCGCGCCCCGCCGCCGCCGTCGACGTCCGCCGCGCTCTGGACGGCCGCGCCACCTCCTCCACACGCGCCACCTCTCCTCCACGGCCGCGCCCCCGCTCGCGCCCTCCACGGCCGCCCCCACGCCGTCGACGCCGCCCCCGACGCCGCGCCGCCGCTGCCCGTGGCCGTCCTCGCCGCGCCCGGCCGTGGCCTCCTCCCTTCTCCGGTCGAAGCGCCGCCGACGCCGCCACCCGCGCCCGCGCCACCCGCCTCGAGCCGGACGACGCCGCCGTCTCCTGCGCACCCGACGCCGCCGCGCCACCCGATCGACGCCTCCTGTTGTTAGCAAAATGTATAAGTCCATACTAGCAAAATTAATATTAGTAGTGTTAGTAATATTAGTAATGTTAGCAAATTTTAGCAATTGTTAACATGTTAATATTAGTAGTCAATTTTAGTAGTGTAATGTTAACATGTTGTTAGTAATGTAAGATGCAAATATTAGTAATGTTAACATGTTGTTAGTAATGTAAGATTTTAGTAGTCAATTTTAGTAGTGTGTTAGTATGTTATTAGTCCAATTAGCAAATTTAGCAAATGTTAGCAAATTTTAGTCCAATTAGCAAATGTAGCAAATGTTAGGAAATGTAGTGTTTAGTGTTAGTGTTAGTATAGGAAATTTTAGTGTTAGGAAATAGCATTTTGTATAGGAAATAGCATTTTAGGATTTTAGTGTTAGGAAATGTATAGGAAATAGCATTTTAGGATTTTAGTGTTAGCAAATGTAGCAAATGTTAGGAAATGTAGTGTTTAGTGTTAGTGTTAGTATAGGAAATTTTAGTGTTAGGAAATAGCATTTTGTATAGGAAATAGCATTTTAGGATTTTAGGGTTTACGATACGAGTTTACGGGTTTACGATACGAGTTTACGGGTTTACGATATGAGTTTACGGGTTTACGATACGAGTTTACGGGTTTACGATACGAGTTTACGGGTTTACGATACGAGTTTACGGGTTTACGATACGAGTTTACGGGTTTATGATATTGTAGATGTATCTTGACATATGGAACAAGTTACCCAACTAAAGTTTTGTGCATTGTTCTTAATTTGCAGAAACTATGGAACGAGACGAAGATCAGGAAAATATCCTCCAGGATATAATCCGCGGGCCGGAAGATATTGTCGATGTCACCACGGAGTTTTTGAACAACTCCGGTGAGGGAGATGAGTCTCTCAACCGAAGAGACGGCTCCGGTGAGGTAGAACCCGACGGCCGGGGTGAGGGAGAAGTCAGCGAGGGAGAAGCCGACGAGGGAGAAGCCGAAGGCTCCGGTGGAACATTAAATGTTGCAAACTCCGGCGAGGTGCATATACATATATTAATGAAGCCGAAGATTGTATTAATTAAGTCTCTGATGTCTATATACATATATTAACGCTCTTTCTTCTTTTAGCCCTCCGGATCGAGCAAATCTTCTGTAAGGACAAAACGAGGCCCAGCCAAAAAGTTGGGCGACCAAGAAAGGTACACGATCGAAAGAGTCGCTGAAGACGGCACACCGACTGCTCCCCCTGGTGTTAAAAATAAAATGGTAAAGCAATGCGGAGTTCTTGTTAGGGACTTCATCCCGATCACCGTTCGAGAATGGCATCGGCCAAACGAGAAAGGACAGCTATATGTCAGCGATGAGGGCAAAGAAAGACTTTGGAGAAAGCTCATGGTTAATTTCACCCTGCCGGCGCCAGAGGTGGATTCAGATGAGGAGGATCCAGATGAGGCAGAAAAGATTGCCCGGAAAATCATGGAGCAAAAAGTCAAGGACTGGGCACTTAAGAAGATGGCCGAGCTATTCAAGAACTGGAAGAAAAGATTGAACAAACTGTTTGTCAAGAAAAATAAGACTCCAGACTTCGATAAAGGGTATGAGAAGATAAAGGACTACTGGGAAGAATTTGTGGCGTACAAGAAATCAGAGGAAGCTCTGGAAAAGTCTGCAAAAAATGCGGCAAATGCTGCTCTAAAGATGTACCACCATACTATGGGGCCTGGTGGCTACGCTGGTAGCATGCCTAAGTGGGAGAAACTTGAGGCGGACCTGCTGGCTAATGGGATCACTCCAGAGCCACTCAAGTGGATCGAACGGGCAAGAAATTGGTTTTACGGGCATGGGGGCACGTTGGACGCAGAAGGGAAGTGCATATATAACAGAAGACACAAAGATAATCCCCTACTACCCATCCAAGAAATTAGAAAAGCAGTAAAGGATGTTGAAGAGGGACGGTTCATTCCCGATAGAGAGGATGACGAGCTCACACGCGCCCTTGGGAATAAGGAACACGACGGACGGTTACGAGGCGTACCTGGCTCCAAGCCCAAGACAATTGCGATTCCCGAGCACAGGAAGAAATTTCCTGATAGAAGCCATCAGAGGAGAAAGGAAAGGGAGGCAATGGAAGCACGCGCTGCTGCAGACCGGCTGCGTAATATAGAAGAAGAATTAAAGCTGCAGAAGGAACAAATTGCCGTGCTTAGCCAGCAAGGTACTAGCGGCCAATCTCAACGGCACATGGTAGAAGCTGCATGCGATGGTACCGGTGGCCCATCGAATCGGAAAAGCAGCGTGGCTTCCACGGAGCTCCAGGATGGTAATGATGATGCAGTGGCTCCACTTCGTCGCTACCCAGTGGATGATATCACGGAGAGCACACCTTGTGAGATGCATGTGAAAGTTTTTAACTTAACCGTGAAGGTGGCGGTCGGCTATGTCGTACCAATTGGACCTAATCCAACTTACCATTTCTCTCCGGTTCCAAATGGCTACGCTGTTGTCGCGGTGGATGAAGTGATGAAAGATTATGAGGAGCTGAAGCTGCAACACCCTGCAGGTGAAGATGGGGAGGTGCTTGAACTTGGAGAAGCCAAGAAAGCGACCATTCTATGGCCAAAGGAATTCATCGTGCTTCCGAACTGGCAGCCAAGGCCATCGACTCCTCACCAGTCTCCAGCGCAACAGTCCTCTTCACCGCCTCAGCATTCTCCAGCGCAACAGTCCTCTTCACCGCCTCACCAGTCTCCAGCGCAGCCGTCTCCGCCGCCGCGTCAGCCGTCTCCGCCGCCGCGTCAGCCGTTTCCGCCCACCGCTCGTACTATGAGGGGTAAGCGATCACCGAAACGTAAAAGGTCGCCCCTCCCAACAGTACCTCATAAGAATCTTCCCATTAGACCTTATGACAGGACTGTAGCGGAAAACGCCGCGGAGGTGGCTGCCTACAATAAGGCTTTTTTTGCACCAAAAAAGCCCGAGCAGAAGCCGGTATACGATGAAAAATCCAAAAAGTGGAGAAAGTCCTTCCTTGAGCAGCCATCCCAGATATCGATGAATCTGCCATCTGACTATGGTCGTGAACTTACTAAGCTAGCACGTGCCCAGTCTGAGCAGAACAAGGGAAGAAGTGCAAAAAGCGGGAAACAAATTGCCCAGCTCGGACAGCAGAAAAATCAATCGGTCCCCCCGCTCATAGTGTGTTCCGATGTCGACAAGGACTTCAGAGTCGCTATGGATAAAGACCTGGAATTATTGGACCCCAGAGCCATAGCTGCTGCTAAAGAACTTGGTGTCACTGTATCTCAGGCCAAGGAACAGGCTACCGCCTTGGGTATGAGCCTTGGTCAACTTTTAGGCTATGAACATGCGCCAATGTTAGAGATGGCACGGAAATATGTCCAAGGGGAGCCTATGGTCAGTAATGAGGAGATGACGGGTCTATCAACACATATGCGAAATCTGCATACCTGGTACCTGGTGCACACATCAAAGAAGGACGCGAAAGAGTGGTTTCCGCTGGACGTTAGAGTGGAGCATTTCTTCAAACGTTACACTATACAGGTTCAACTGACTGAACTGTTCCAGTTATTCCAAAAGCGCGCCCTCGACAAATCTATCCTCTCTTGCTATTGTCTGTAAGTGATTTATTTTCGTAATTAAGTCTCTAGCTCAGCTCGTTCATTGCCTGTATTATATTATCCTGCCTATATATATATCCTTTTGTACGCTATTATGCAGAATGAAGATGCTGGAATGCAAAAGATCTAAAGTTTTTGAGGTTGGGTTCGTTGACCCATATATCGTGAATTCACATACGTTAGTCAATCACCCCAAAGACGTGGAGCATGACCTGACCACCTTTTTAACCATGCAACATTTCTGTACGGAAATACTATTTCCTTACAACTTCAGGTGAGTGTTTCTGTCTTGTACATATTTTTATTTGGCTTTCTCGATGTTAAGTGTAATTGATGAGCTATGCATGTCTGCTTTATGTAAACGTCCGCAGGTTCCACTGGATTCTGCTAAGCATTCAACCTGACAAGTCCACAGTTGAAGTCCACGACTCATTAAGTTGGGACCAAGCGTTGTGGTCCGACATGAAAGAAATGCTCAACAAGTAATTTCAATCATTATCGCATTATATCGCCCTCTTTCGTTCGTTCCCTGATGTCAAGTAATTAATAACTCCTTTGTTCATTTTCTTTGCCAAAGCAGGTGTTGGACAATTTTCAAACAGAAGGTAGAAGGTCCATTCAAAGATGAGCTAACTTATAAAACGGTGGAAAGTCCGCAGCAGCCACCGGGGAGTAATTTATGTGGATTCTACGTTTGCGAGTTCATTCGCGAGTTGACCACTGAGCGGAGAACAACTGCTTTCAGCAAAATGCGGGAGAAGATCGACCCAGAACTGCGCGTAGGAGCAATTCAAGAGGAATTGGCGGGATTTCTGCTTAGGGAGGTCATCGATGAAAGGGGAGAACATTATGCTTCGGACGATGAACTACATATGCCTTGATGGCTTGATCTATCTCCATGTAATTAAATAGTTGTATTCTCGCAAGAGATCGAATATTAATTATATATGCATCAACATGTACTGTGTATATAGTAGAGCGTATAATATGCGTACGGAAACGATGGAGAGCACGTCGGCGATGCGAAGAAGGGGGAGACGACGGAGGCACCGGCGAGAGGGAGAGGGGGCACCGGCGAGAGGGAGAGGAGGCACGGCGAGAAGGAGAGGGGGCACCGGCGAGAGGGGGCACCGGCGAGAGGGAGAGGGGGCACCGGCGGCGAGAGGGAGACCCTAAACCCTAAATACCAAAAAAAAAAAAGCACTCATTGGTCCCGGTTGAGTCTCTCCCCACGCCCAGCCAGAACTGGCCACGTGGCCACACATTGGTCCCGGTTCGTGGCCCAACCGGGACTAGCATTAGTCCCGATTGGCCAGTCCCGGTTGGGCAACCGGGACTGATGGCCCAACCGAACCGGGACCATAGGCCCATTTTCTACTAGTGATGGCTTGGTGGTCCGGCCTAATTAAAGAATTGAAACAATTATTTAATGGGAAAAGTCGATAATGCCCTTTTGAATCTGGGGAGGGGTACACGGAAGCACATGCCCTGCATTATTAATGGTTAATTTGTCAAACTGGACCTAGTGGAGCCACCTTCTCCTTCACCGAACTAGGTCAGTTCCGTCTTCGGACAGAGACACAGATTTATCTCGTCGTATTACATTGTGTTCTAAGATTCCATTTCGGTAAAAGGAAAGAACCCGTCGACGACCACGCCGGCGGGCTAGACGTGCAACTACGGCGAGAGCTGCGGGACAGACCGCCGTTGAGCCTCCACACCAAAGGCACCGGTCGGTCCGGGCGCCAGTGAAATGTCTGCGCTTTGTATAGCTGCAAAGGCCTGCTCTCGAACCTTTTAAGAGTATCTCCACAGTCACCTTCCAAAGGACCCTCCAAATCTTATTTAGGGTGTCGCGGACAAAAAAATGCCCACAGCGGCACCCCAAAAGTTGGTCCGGACCAAAAACATGTCCGGTGTCTGGTCACAGCTCCATGTGTGGCTGGCCCACAAGTTCTTTTTCCTCTTCTTGCTCGATGCATATTCCTCATAGCCCGCCGCCGTTGCTGCGCATGAAGATGGAAGAGGTCCAGGCCATATCCCGCTCGCCTTTCGTGCAAGAAGGACAGCACCGTCGACCTCCTTCGTCCCCTGCAAGAACGGCGCCCGGAGGAGCACGGAAACCGCCGCGACGAACTCGTCTTCAACCTACGGCCGGACGCATAGTGTCGTCGTCCGCGCTTCTCCAAGCCAAGCCGTCATGTCCTAGAGGTGCGGCATCATCGAATATGTCCGGAACCGGAAGGATTCGAGATAGAACGCAAGGAATCATCACCGACAAGGTCATCTTCCTCCTACGGCCGGGCCCGCGGTGTTGCCGTCCCCGTCAGCCCTCGCTTTTTCAAGCCAATCCGTCATGTCCTGAAGGTGCGCCGTCATCGACTACGTCCGAAACCGGAAGGATTAGAGCTAGAACACGCAAGGGAATGAACTACCGCGGCTTACGCTACTCCCGCGACGAGCTCGCTCGAGCCGGCGACCAGCCAAGCGTGGTGACGACGGGAGTCCCAGCTCGTGCTCAGATGCACTCGACGAGCCGGGGTGGTTCGTACGAACGAGCTAGCTGAGCTGCTGGTTGGAATGAGCTAGCTAGCTTCGTAATCTGCAATGGAATCCATCGGCCGCCGGGGCTTCGTAGGAACGAGCTAGCTGACCTGCTGCCCGTATTTGGTTGGAACGAGCTGGCTGGATTCGGTCATCGAGATTCTGCTGCTCCTCATGACCTTTCTGGAGTGCTGGCATGAGCGTGTCGCGGAGTCGAACGTCCCGTCCTCCCGCGAGCGGCCGCAGTTCAGGTTCACGATGGATGTGTTCTGAACTTGCTACCTGCGTTTGTTGTTGCGTTCTGAACTTGCTGCTTTTCTTGGGCTGCCTTTGTTCTTTTCGACTTTTCGTGGCTGTGTTCTGAACTTGAGCATGTATAGCTGAATCAAACCAACAGCTTCTTTGTTTTGGATTTGTTGCTAGCTGAATCAAACCAATAGAGCTACTAAAAAAAGGTGTTATATGGAGGATTGGGAATGGACAGAAGGTGAAAGCATGGAGGGATCCTTGGATCCCACGAGAGAGCGGACAGAGAACTCCACTGACAGTTCGTGGAAACTGTCGCTATACAAAAGTGGCGCAATTCTTGTCACATGAAGGTGAGTGGAATGAGGAGAGGCTGCGTGAATTCATGATGCCAATGGATGTAGAGGAAATATTAAAGATTCGATTGTCTCCTAGACAAGGGGAAGATTTTCTTGCGTGGAGCTTAGAGAAAACGGGTGTCTTCTCCGTTCGGAGTGCCTATCACCTGGGCGTGGAAGAAAAATTGAAACCGCAGGGAGGGATATCTACAAGCTCTAGACCAACTGGAGATAGGCCAGTATGGAAAATGTTCTGGAAAATCAAAGCGCCGCAAAAGGTTAAAATATGTGCTTGGAAAATTTTGGTTGGAGGTTTACCAACGAGAGAGACAAAGAAGAACAGGTATATGGAAGTTGATAGCACGTGCCAGAGATGCGGGTGCGCGGACGAAGATGGTTTTCATGCTGTTATCGCATGCCCAAGAGCTGCAGCTCTGTGGGATGCAATGCAGGAGATTTGGGCACTGCCTGGGAAGGAATATATAGTGCATACAGGACCTGAATGGCTCTTTGACTTACTGGTGACGTTGTCGGAGGAAGATCGGGTGCGGTACTCATGATTATCCGGAGAAACTGGCATAATAGGAATGAACGTCTACACGGGAAAAAGGAAGCACCAACTGAAGCATCTAAGCTTTTTTTTTTTTTTTTGAAACGAGGCAAAAGATTTGCCTTTTATATTGATATAGGAGAAGCAAACATGACACGGCCAAGGCCAAAAAGAAAAAAGTCATACAAGACAGGGCGTGCTAGATGAAAGGATCTCATCCTACACCGTCTAATCTCTCAGAGAGATATATCGTCATATCTTCAAAACGCAACTACGCGACGCGATCTGAGGATCGGGAAGCAGATCAGGCGGAGACGTCCAGCGTCGTCGGTGGCGGGAAGTCTCTTCCCCCTGGGCCAGCAAGACCAATCAAAGCTTCATCCGCTGCCGTCATGGACGGCAGGTTCAGCCTGAGGAGGGTCCTCAACCCGTTGATTGCCGAATCAGAGAACATCTAAGCTTTTCCTCCAGAGCTATGTTAATTCATTGAGTCAGATTAATGCAAATGACGGAGAGACATTATTAAAGGGAAAGCGGTTGTGGGAGCTGAAACAGTGAAACATCGGGTAGCAAGGTTTCAAGACTCGGGTGTTGCAAGCTGGCCAAAACCACCAGATGGGTGGATAGGGGTATCCGTGGATGGCTCATACAGTAATTCAAATAAAGATGCAGGGTGGCGTCAGTGATCAGAGATGCAAATGGCGACTTTATCCTTGCATCCTACAAATACTATCCCTACTGTATTGATGCTCTAGAGGCTGAAGTACTTGCTTTCAGGAAGGTATTGCTACGGCATTGGCATATACGGCACATCCTATCGTAATTCAGACAGACTGTGAATCGCTAGTGAAGGCCCTAAAGGAGGAAGGTAGAAACAAGTCACATATAGGGCATCTTGTGAACGAGATCAAGGAGGTTTTAGGGGAGAGAGGAGCTTATTGCCAATGTAATTAAGAGAAAGAACAATAGGGTTGCAGATCGTCTAGCCTATTTATCGAGAGCGGAGCACTGAACCGACTTGTGGTTGCAGGATGCCCCTGATGCTCTGACAGACATTCTGGCTGCTGATTGTAATCCTATTGCTATTTAATAAAGCTCCCTACCCAGCGCAAAAAAAAAAAACCAACGTTCTGAACTTGCTGCTAGCTACGTGGATGAGTCCAAAGCTAGTACTAGTATACATCAGCAAGCTAGCGTGGCCTCTGTGTCGCTTCTCTACCGGCCGGAACCGGTGACAGCGATGGATCGATCTTGCTTGGCAGATGAGTACCGAGCTGCCGGCCTGCAACACGAGCCGGGCGGCGACGTGAACAGACCGAGGGTGCAGGGGAAAGAGCATGGCGGGCTCGTCTTGCCGGTCGCCCGATGGATGCTAAACTCACAGGTTGGGGTTCCACTTCAACGTGCTCCGTGGACACTACAAAAGATACTATACTTCCGATCGGAATTAGTTGTCGCGAGTTGTACACCATGTCTGTACCTGTACTGAACTAGTAGCTACGTGTGTCCACGACAATCAAAAGGGATCGGAGGGAGTAATAATTTCCGACTCAATGGACCCCGAGTATCATCCCATAACAAGTTTAAATCATAATAAATCCTCCCATCGAAAGCCTTCTTTCAGCATTCTAGCTAGCTGGGCTTGTGTACACATTTTTTTTCTTGAACTGATTGAGCTATCCTACGTGCTAGCCAGTTAGTGTACTTTTTTTTTTCATGAAGGGACTCGGTAAGCTAGCTTAGCTGTGTACGTTTTGATAGTCTACATTGTCTTTTATGGACGGACTTGGCTATTACTACTACGGAATGTATTCTCTGTTTGAAATATGTTTTATTATGTCAGACCGTGTCAAAAAGAAACTTCCTTTTGATGTAATTAATTTTTTTTCATTAAATCGTAACCGCTAATTCTAAATCCAACTGACAAAATAATTTGAATGATTTGACTTAATGTGGTGCCTCTCTTAGACCCTCATGGAAGATAGATGTATCCTAATTGTTGTTGATAGGCGATATTTGAGCACCCTGCACCCCCCAAGTTATCCACCGCGGCTCCGGCTCGGCTTGACGTCGTCGTCGCCGGGAGGAAGAAGAAGTTCCAGGTTTGCACGAATCGCTATGCAATTTTTGACGGCAGATGAAGCGATTGAGCGCTAAGCTAATTCTCAGTCGATTGAGAAATAGCTAAACCGAAATAATAAATACTCCCTCCGTCCCAAAATAAGTGTCTCAAGTTTGCACAAAAGTGGATGTATCTATACATGTTTCATGTCTAGATATATCCACTTTTTGATAAATTTAAGACACTTATTTTTGGACGGAGGGAGTAGTTGTGAAATGCTGCGTCCGATATCGAAGGAGTACCTGCTGGTAGAAAGCGTAGATTGTCTGCTCGCCATACAATTGCTTGAGCTCTGGCGCCGTACTTTTTTGGCCTGAGCACATGCTTGCCACTTCAACGTGCTCCGTGGACACCACAATCCGATTCCAAAGTTTATTTTTGGGAAAGCAAGTTCTGATCTGGTGCCATTCTTCAACGGTGGATAGATCGGTAAGTACAATCAGGTACCTCTTCTCACTGACACATCCACCATACTCATGAGCCAGCTCATGCACCGACTTCGCCTCCTCCAGCAGAACATCAACCACCTCTACGGTGGCTGCTCGAAACTGTTTCACAACACTCTGGACAAATTCTTTCGGGTGAAAAGGGCGCTGTACCCTGACCCACGCTCGGCATGGGAAATTGAGCTTGACAAATTCATTCTCGTAGGCCTCCGAAATGATGGAGGTATGCCCAATGGTGCCACTTGTTCCCCACACTCCGATCACTCCAAGTTGGTCTGAGGAGCCCACGGCTTCCTTTTCGAGGATCAGCTGGGCAAGATCCAATCTTGACTGAGGCTGCTGCCTGGCGGCGTTCCTTCTTGCTTCATCGACGCCGAACATGGCAGCAGCAGCGTCATTGGTGGAGTGGCCGGAATCTTTGGCAGGTTTAGAGGCGCCGTCGATGAGGCGGTAGCGCAGATTTCTCTGGCTGACATCCTCCACCTTGGCACGCAGCTCCTTCATCTGGCTGGCCACATGGCGTCGGTCAAGGAGCCTGCGAGGGATGCGCCACCAAGACTGCTTCTGCTTCTGCAGGCGAACAACGAAATCCTGGAGGCCATCCTCGACGTCGTAGGCGACGTCGCGGACCTGCTTCACCCAGGTCTTGATCACCTTGTTGTGGTCGTCCCGCTCCTCGTGCACCACCAGCAGGAAAGACTGCATCATCTCCAGCTCATCGGTGACGAAGGCCTTATCGCGCTGGACACCGAGCTGCAAGGCTACCTCCTCCGCCACAGCGGATTGCGCGTACCCAATTGCGCCACTCAGCACGGACTTGCCGATGCTCACCGCCGTGGCCTCCATCAGCGCCGACGAGCTTCTCTCTCTCCCTCTTGTCGTGAGCGTTTGCGTGTGGATGGATGGATGAATGATCTGAGAACATGTCCCGGGCTCTCAGATCCTGTATACATAGATAACGGAAGTCCACTTGCGACCGACCTGCTCGTTCACAACTGGGTTAATAGCTCAGGTGCGACGTTTTTTCACTCTATTCACTGGAGAACGACGTCGTTCGTTGTAATAGCTCTGCTACGACATCTCTCTGAGCAAAAATAGCCCAGGCACAACAAGGCCCTTAAGCGCAACCACCGTCAGGATTAGGGGTGGGACCCACGCGGATTAGTGGAGCCTGGTGGGACCCACTTCAGCGTGGGGCCCAGATAGCAGCGACGACGGTTAAACCGTTTGCCCTTTCGCGCGCAACCTCCCTCTTCTTCTCCAGCGACGAAGCACGCAACGCCGGCGAGCTCCGATTCAGACAATACCTCAAATTAAACCGAACCAATACACACTGAACCGAACTCTAATTAACAAACAGACAAGCAAACATAGTAGATAATTAAAGTACTATTACAAACGGAGTAGTTTTAACGGCGGCTCGTCGGAGCAAAAGCCGCACGGGCAAGCAAACATAGTAGTTCTTGGGTTAGTTCTTAGCTATGAGGACGGACATCAACCGCAGCTCCAACCCCCATCGATCCATCCAAAATTGGGCTCACCTGAGCCCCAGGGGTGCTGCGGCGACGAGGCGGCGGCGCCGCTCAGCCGGAGTCAGAGTCGTCGGAGTCGGTTGCGCCCCATGGGATGTCTGCCTTGGAATCCTCGATGGCATGGCGGTACTGGTACTCGTAGAGCTTCTTCTTCATCTCCCGGTCGGCCTCGAGCTGCTTCTGCTCGTCCTTGGTGCGCTCGAGGAGCTCGGCGGTGACCCAGTCGAGGTCGACGTCGTCGACGAAGTCCCCCGGCAGATACCCGCGCCAGGCGCGCGGTGCCGCGCCCTGCTGCTCCTCCTCCTCCTCCCTCTTCGGCGGCGGCAGCGGTGCTCGTGCGATGGCGGAGGTCCCCGCGCCAGAGGAGCTCCCCGTGCCTCTCGCCGCCGCCGCCATCGCGCGGTCGTACTCCTCCACTTCGCGCCGGGCGTACGCAGGCGGCGCCTCCCGCCCCAGAATCGTCCACGCGCGAGCGCCGCGCTTCCGACTGGCGTCGGAAGCAACCAGCTTAGCCCGTACGGGGTCAGCGGGCGCCGGCCGCTTCTGCCTTCTCCGCTCCTCGTCGGAGCCGTTTCCGCGGCCGGAATGGCCGCCGCGCGAGCAGGAACCTCCAGGCCTCATCCTCGTCGCACGTCGGGGCTTGATCTGTGGCGGAGGGGCTGGATTGCGTGGCCGGCGGCGAGAGTGGATCTGGATAATAGCTAGGGTACGACACAGTGGATATATAGGGAGGGGAACGGGAGGCGGTCGGCTGGGCCTGAGAAAGGGCTGGGCTGGGCCCAAAGTTGAACGGTGCACGGTGAATTTAATCAAGGAAAAAACATTAGCGGGCCAAATCCTGCTGCTGGGCCCAAATTTAGTTTTTTTTCTAGGAATGGCGCGGAACTGGGAGTGGCCAATCAGAGCGCAGAACTGGGAGTGGCGCGGATCGGGGGTTTCCTTCTGATCCAACCGTTCACTAACCAGCGATCAACGGCTCTGAAGCGGGGGGTTTGGACGGGGTTTCGGACGGGGTTTAGGGTTTCCAGGGTTTAGGGTTTCAGTGAGCTAGGGTTGAGCATAAATAATTTAGAAAAAATCAAATAAATATGAAACTTTCGCTCACTGTTTACTTATGCAACTATGTTGCTAAAAAAATTAAAACTTGTTATATCCACAGTTAAATGAAAAACTTTCACACAATTCAAGCTATCGACGGAATGAGCTAGGGTTGAGCACAACTAATTCAAAAAAAATCAAAACAACATACAACCAGCGCACATGGTCTACTTATGCAACTAAGTTGCTATAAAAAATATAAAACTTGTTATATCCACATTTCAATTCCAACATTCACACGTTCACGATATCGATGGAAAGAGCTAGGGTTGAGCATAAGTAATTCAAAAAAATCAAATAAATATAAAACCAGCGCACATGGTCTACTTACATGACATAGTTATCAAAAAAAATATAAACTTTGATTTTGAGTCGGTCAACGGTTTTGTGCAAAGTTTGACCAAACATTCAAATGAGCACAAATAATTAAAAAAAAATCAAAATAACATAAAACCAGCGCACATGGTCTACTTACATGACATAGTTATGAAAAAAATATAAACTTGGTATATGAGTATTTTCATGAGAAATCCTTCACACAAATGACTTACCACGAACGAAGTTGCATAGAGTTCAAGGAAGTGAGAGAGGGTTTGATGTTTTGAAAATTTAAAAAAATTGAAAAAATCACCAAAGCTTCATTTTGGTGTGACTAAGAATTACCCAGGCTTAGTTTTTCATTTTGGTATTTAAAACTTGTTTAAATGTTGGTCAAACTTGGGTTTGACCGATTTTGAAATAATCATAAAATATTCATAAAACTTCAAAAAAATGAAAATCCAGTGCACATGTTCTTAGTTTGTCATGTACTAACAACTCCAACTGATAAACAAGGTCTAGATATAATTAAACAAGAAATGCTTCAATATGGTGTGAAATCTCACATCTCAAACTATGAACTCTCATGTGTGAAGAGAGGTGGTTCGGGATTTGCAACATGAAATTTATAAAAAACTCACCAAAGCTTCATTTTGTATTGACTAAGAAGGATCCAAGCTTGGTTTTTCATTTTCATGTTCAAACTTGTTCAAATGTTGGTCAAACTTAGGTTTGACCGAATTTGAAATAAGCATAAAATATTCAAAAAACACAAAAAAAATGAAAATCCAGTGCACATGGTATTTATATAGAGAGTAGATGTGTAGGAAAGTTATTTGGCTGATTGAGACAAGGTCGAAAAAAATCTTGCTTAGGAATGGAGCCGTTTACCCTACCTTTAGAGCTCATTTGAAACACTTTTTGTTCAAGACTTAGCAAGTTAGATCAAACAACCACATAATAGTATGAAATCATTGCAACATCCAAGCCTAGCACAAATAACATGTAGATTTGAATTTTGGTTCAAAGTTGAATCCAAAAAATCAAAAGAAAATAAATAATTTTCAGATTATTTAACAAATTAAAAAAAATTGTCCCAATGCAGTATCTTAATGGATAGGACAACCCACTATTATAGATTTAATCTATAATAGTGAGTTGCCGGACCCACGAAGCTACTGGACAGGGAATATATGTGCAACACCTAAATTGCGAGCATGGGGACTCGAACTTGGGTGGGCAAAGGGAGTCATCAACCCTTTGCCACTAGGCTATGCCAATGTTTGCGAAAAATCTACCACCATTAGGTTCTAATAGTTACAAATCTACCACTTGGTAAGAGTGACAAATGGCACTTTATTTACCACTTGGTAAATAAAGAAGTAAATCATTGTCTATAGATCTACCACCATTAGGTTCTAATAGTTACAAATCTACCACCATTAGGTTCTAATAGTTACAAATCAACCACTTGGTAAGATTGACAAATGGCACTTTATTTACCACTTGGTAAATAAAGAAGTAAATCATTGTCTATAGATCTACCACCATTAGGTTCTAATAGTTACAAATCTACCACCATTAGGTTCTAATAGAGACATCTTTTATAAGGCTCTACCTAGTTGACAAGGTTTTAACTTAAGAAAAAAATCAACAGAGCAGTGCCATTTGCGAATGCCACAATCGGGCATGTCCAGAGCGCGCCCCCAAAGGTGTTCGACAGTGTGCATGCCACAATCTGACGGCGTGCGAATCTCACAAGGAACACAAAAACAAGCAACACAATAATTTACATATTGTTTACAAGGTTTCACCTACCGGAACGTGCCACGGCACGTCCAGAGCACGTCCAGGGCACGTCCAGAGCACGCCCCCAAGGTGTTCGACATGGCCATTTCACAAAAGAACTCCCACAAAATTCACCAGACTTGCTATCTACAGAATGCAGCTCAATCTTCCCTCCGCCATGGCTCTGTAGCTGATTCTTCTAACTCGATTTCATCTCGCAGAGAATTTCTGAGCACACCAATCTGTCCTCCGCCAGCCCGGCAACTAGACTGAAAGCCTCTAGGCTCAACGCTACTTCGAAGGCCAGGCTCGGGGTTGAGCGTGCTGAACTGCTGCTCGATGAGCTCCCGCCCGAGCTGCTCTCGTCGCCCGCAGCGCGCATCGAGGCAAACCTCTGTCCCGTCATCGGCGGCGAATCACGGCCGAGCGAAAAACCCTTGCCGCCGTAGTAGCCGTTACGCTGCCATGCCTGCTTGAACACCTGCTGGACTGAAATCCGGTAAGGTCGCTTGCCGTCGAGATAGATGGAGCCCCTCGCCGCTGCACGAGACACAAATCGGGTCGCCGGTCGCCTCTGCGACCGTGTACCCGCACCACCCCATCCTCCATCCTCCCTCGCCGCTCCCTCGACGCACCACCCCAAGCCTTGCGTCGCCGCCAGCTTGCTCGACTCCGGGTGCCGCCGCTGGACTCGCGCGGCCGCTCTTCCCTCCGCCGCAGGACTCGCCGCCAGCTTGCTCGACTCCATTGCCGGTGCTCCAGTCGCCCGCCCCCTCGCCGCAGCTTTACTCGCCCGCTCCATTCCCGCAGCTCGAATCGCCCGCTTCTTTGCCACAGCTCGAGTCGCCCGCTCCATTGCCGCCGACTCGCCGTCGCCAGGAAAATTTTCTCCAGCCCGGAGAAACCGAGACGACGGGACAGAGTGAGCTCCGCGGGACGCCGGCGCGTGGCAGAGATGGTTCCCCCACGAACAGAGGCCGGTTTCGCTGACGCATGGGTCCCACTCGAGAAAAACTACTCCATGTACCGGTCAAACCTGGTTTACAGCGTGGGGAACATGACTTGACGGCCATGTCGCCGCAGAGCAATTACTGCTCGAAAAGATGCCGCATGTGAGCTATTATTCAGAAATATGTCGCTGCAGAGCCAATTCCTCAGAAAGATGTAGTATCTGAGCTATTCGTCCTTCACAACTTGCTCTTTTTAATCAAGACTTGCCGCCAGGCCTCGGGTCCTCGCGCATTCTCTTTACAGCGTGGTTGGCAACTTCCGGGAAAAGGAATGGCAATTTGGAGGAGGGAATTAGTTAGGGGAGGTTTGGGAAATTGATTATTACTCCAATGATGGGAATTAGTACGGGGAATTGGAGAGCATGTTTTCTTGTTCGCCGGTTTAAACGTACGTCATCAGTAATTCATTACCGAAAGCGCTAGTCTTCGTCCAACTGACCACGAACGGCTTGCCGATGTCCACAGAAGCTTCGGCGCTTCGCTAGTTCCCGTACATTGGTTCCTCAAGCATAGCCATAACAAGTCAAGAGAAAGTAGCTTGCCGTTGATTAGGTGAACCTGATCCTATTCATTGAATTGATCTGTTGAAAAGTGAAATAGAAAATCAAAATTAGAAGGGGGAATAGATCTCTCGTGAGGAGGAAAGCTAGCAAAATCAGAAATCGTAGAATCATTCTGATTCACGGGAGGAACAATTTTTTTTTTGAGGATAAAGCGGTCGAATCCGTCGTCCGATTAGATAGAATAGCGTGTTATGTACAGAATTTTGAGCTAGGAAAAAATCCCTCTATAAGCAAGAAAACAACAAAAAAAACTAGTCTCCAGGATCTTGCGTATGGGCGAAAGCCCGCACCGCCAACTCCTCCCACACCAAAGCCGCCACCTCCAAAGGCAAGATTGCCACATAGCAGAAGGTCCACTGGTTCCTCTCCTTCCCTGTCCGCCGTAACGAGTGGATGACGGTCTCACCAGCCGCTCTCCTAGCCTCGTGTGAAAAACCCACAGGCGCTCGCCATGACCACAACCAGCATCGATCAGCAACGCGCAGATCTCCCTGTCCAATCATCATAAGCTTCATCATCTAGCCACCCCCCGGCGGCATCTGATGTCTCTGTACACCGAGACGGAATTGTCGTCGACCGTACTTGATTAGTAGATGGGGAGGAGGGCTCGTTAAGCATGCCCGCAGATGTAAGCGTTGATCGCTGAAGTGCGTTACCAAACATCGTCTCTCCCTCTACTTTCTGTAACGATCTAATACGTATATTTATAATGCTTACTTAGCGATGATATTTTCACGCATGGCCGAAAATGTTCACGTTTTTTCAGTTCCTTCGATCATGGACAACACGCTCAATGTAAGATTATTTTTCTTCGCTAATTCCCCATCTCACCTGAATTTTACCAGGGTAACCAGGGGCGAGGGCCTTTACAAAGCCGTCGGCATATAAAAAGTCGCCAGCATATAGAAAGCCGTCAACAATAGGTGCTTTCGCCGACGGTATTCTCCGAGCGGTTGTCGGCATATAGAAAGCCGTGGGAACAAAGGCTTTTGCCGACCGTGGTCGTCGGCATATTGCGCACCCGTGCGCATTTCGCATTTCGTCTGAGCGTGCTAGTAGTATGTCGACGGGTATGACAGGCGTCATCATGTTGTCCAATCATCTTGCCCAATTAAATAAATCGAAACAAACAGTAAAAAAAATCTGAAAAAATTGGTAACTAACATATATAAAAGTTTTAAGTACGTGCCAAATTCCGTGGTGAAATAACATATGTGGTTATCTACGTAAAAAACAAATATGTTGCCAAAATGAGATTTAAAAATATCTTTTTTGGAGCATTGATTTATTTTTTTGCACAAAGCACCACGTATATCATTTCATCACAAAACGTGACATGTATGTAGAACTTTATATATGTTCATCACTAAACTTTTCAGAATTGTTAGAAAATTTTAACTATTTTTTGATTTTTTTTAATTAGACGGAAGAATGTGAGTCGGGAAACAAAACACCGCTCTATGCCGACGGTATTCATATGTTTGCCTACGGTTGTTAGACATCGCAATATTCTGCGATTTCTGTAGTGATCCCGTACCGCTCCAATTCCCATTCCTCGGTTCTAAGTTTCTAACTCCTCTGACCAAACACGCATTTACCGTTAGTTTAACAAGTGGCTCGCTAGTTAATTCTCTTTTTTTTTGCGAATACTCGCTAGTTAATTCTGCATCAGGCATCTTATCTTATATTTACTAATTGGAGGCACCGTAGGAGCTCTCACGTTAATCCTCACGTCTAAACTATAATCCACCGTCAGATTAAAGATAGACAGCCGAGATATCTCCTTTTCACCGTAACAGTTTTCTAAAGAGAACGGACGGTACCCCTAATAAGCAGCAGGTCGCGGGTTCGTTCCCCACATTTTCCAATTGTTTTATCTTTTCCTGTTAAAAATCAGATCGTATGAACCTCTCGACGGGATGACTGCTGCTCCTCGGCTCCTCTTCAGATCTTCTGCGATATGCCGCTGCCAACATCCCATCTATCCACGACCTGGCCAGCCCTCCACCAATTAGATGGAACCACTACCGCGAACACCTGCTGTAGCAATCGAGTCTGAATTCTTACGACAGCAAAGACGGATGCAAGCACGTAGGCCTGTTGTAGGCAAGATTCTTTTGCAGCTGCTGACACCGATGACCTCTTGCCGGAGAAACGTTTGGTAGAAGTTATTTTCAACAAGCCCTGGCATAGTGGCATCGTCGTGCAAGGATCCATGGTCGCGTCAGCCTTGATCAGAATAAGGCAGCAGCAAACGTACTTCCTCTGTTTTGTTTTTTCCCTTATGGTTAATTATCTGATGAGCGATTAGAACTTCTCCCGGCAGGCCGGCCGATATCGATTGCGGCCGATGCAGCCTGACAAGCTGTTCTGAAAGAAACACTCAGAACGTCCTAACCAGTTGTACAACTTTTTCTCTTTTTCATGTAACAAACGCAATGATTTGCAGGAGAAAAGTCCGGTTTGATTTAGGTTTGCTAGCTGCATGTGATTTCCATCAGATTTAGTTTTTCTTCCCTGAATTATTAAGAGTACTCGATCAGTGAACAACTTTTTATACCATCCTGGGTGTCAGGTTTTGATTCATTGTAGAGGCTCTAGGTTTTGAAGTATTTGATTTGGGACTTTCTGTATATATGACTTCACCAAATACAGTTTATGCATGTAGCAGATAAGTTTAATGCTTACTTATTCTTTTCTGTGCAATGATGGACTGTCGTTCTAATAAAATATACTAGCTAGATTCAGATGTTTTCAGATTTTATATTATATAAAATGAAATATGCTGTTTGGTGGGTCAGTGTTGAAGAGCATGACGATTGCAGGGATATTAGATTTAGATGAAGGTAATGGTGATGCAGCACGTCCGTCGTTGCAGAGCATATACCGTGGTTATTTAATTAAGGAGTTGTTTTCGTTTGCCAATAGATTTAATAGGTTCCGCATTTACAAACACTTCCTACAATTTCATGTGGATGCGATTTTTTTCTTGATTTTTCCTTTAGTGCATGTGGTTATTCTTAGTACAACACACACCTCTCTCTTGAAATTAAGGGGTCGTTGTAATAGTTTCTATAGTCTATTTTTTTACATCCAAATGAACTGGACCATGGATTGCCAACGTCATGTCTGCAGTTACTAGAGTGAATGATTCATTCTCATTCATGAGTAAAAATGCAACTGACTTACTACGATAGAAACCCGATGCTTGCACAGTCTTCTTTTGATCAATCGGCAGGAACGCTCCCCTTAATTTTATTTCAAAGAGAGGGATAATTGTAGGCGGGATCATATCTCATAGGAGTTTCGTAGCCTTAACTAGAGTCTGTTATTTATGTGCGTAATAAAACTATGGGTAATATCTGTTACACAAAAATACAGAAGTACTGCCTCAAAATTTGTTGAACTTATCCAACATAATATTATACGACAATGTTTCTCTTTTTTCCATCCTCTTTGTCAAAAAATTCACCAAGCGATACGATTTTACTTTTATGTTTGTGCCATAATAGTTTCGCTTACTTTCGATACGATTGAAAACTTCCTACAAGATTGGAAAGCTTAGAAAAATTGTACTGCACTTAGTTGTTGTATTATTACTATTTTCTTCATCCAAGGGAAGGTATGAGTTAGTTCTCACTTTCACATAACATTCTTATTATTTCATGATCTGCATTTAGATGTTTGTAAATTATTTGCACTTAGAATGCCCGCTAAACCAGGGATTAACTTAAGGTGAAATTGCTTACCCTGTGTGGGGAGTAATATACGTGATCATTTATACATTTTCCCAGATTTCCTATTTAAAAATTTAACTATCATTTACGGTAAAAAAAACCTTAATAATTTGATGTGTTCCATAATAGTTATGAAAAAAGAGATTCAAGTGTCCCGTGCGGATGCACGGGTTGACGACTAGTTCATTATAACCGTAGACAGCGATGCCCCAACTCACTCCCGCGTATTCCCTTTAGTTAATTCTGGACCAATTGGTAACATATACTCCATTTAGACGCTGCACTCACCCACGACATGTACTACTATATGGTATACACTATTGTGGCGTGTACCAACTGATGCAAAGACTAATAATATTCCTCCATTTTTACGGAGTATATACTCTTATACACGTCTGCTTGCGCATCGATCATCTGTACACGCTACAGGGTATAATATAAATAAGAGCTAATAATACGGAACTACAACTTTAGTATACTCCCTCAATTTCGCTGTATTACATGCATCGGATGGAAAAGCCTCGGATGTGTAGCACTGCTCTTAGTCATATTGAGATTTTTCTGGATCTAGATGAAAGAGGATGGGCCATGCAAAATTTAACTAGTGCTCTCTCATTTAATTAGGAAAGACCAACAAGCTCCAACTAGAAACGCATGAATTGGCCTAATTAATGGAGCATTGGCTAGACCGCATGCAGATTGGTGAGAGGAAGTGGGTGAGAGCGTTTTTAGGAGGAGATGGGCCATATGGTGACTAATTAAATGGATCTTCTTGATATTATCTGGTTTTCGGAAATTACCTAATAAATCGAGATAGAGGGAGTAGAACTTTTACTTCTACAAAACACAAGGCCACAACTTTGAACCTAGCAGATTATTTACATAGAGCCCAAACTACTCCCTTTGTAGGGCTTAATTTACAAATCTCTTGGCCCAAGTGCTATATGATTGAGGCTACAATATTGCATAAATTGTGAAGAGAGGCCACCACCAGCTACTAATTGAGAGGGAATAAATTAATTATTTTCTGGATTGGGCCACAAAAACTAGGACGGAGGGGTACTAGCATGTTTGCCTTCTTTAATAGTGACCACCTGGGTCCACCTGTCCGGTTTTAATTACATGCCAAAAACTCGGGTTAATAAAAACGTATATACACGAAAGGTGGAATTTTTTTGTAACATCTATACCTCCATACCAACATATAAGATGTTTTAACATTTTTACATACGGATGTAGCTAGACAGCTATTAATGTGTAGATTCACTCATTTCATCATGTATATAATCCTTACTGATTTATCTAAAACGTTTTTTTGGGTGTCTCTAGCTCTCATTCGACTGAGAATTAATCTAATTCTCAGTCAAATGACGTCATGCTTCTGTGTTGTACCGATTCGGCCCGCTTCCCTCCTCTTCGCTTTGTTGGGCCCGGTTGTCTTGTTTTTTTTTGTCTTGTGTTGTGTTCGGAGCTGAGCATGTAGGTGAGGCCTCGCTTGGTGTTTTCCCGGAGATGGAGGGCCGGACGCGGCTGGAGGGAGCCACGCCAACACGTCGTACAGGTGGAACCGTCGTCGCCGGCGGAGGGAAGCAGCGTCGGCAGCCGAAAATCGCGCCGGCGGACGCGAGGCGTGCCGGACGCTGGGCGGCGCGCGGGAGGCCGGGGCGACGGGGGCGAGGGTGGCGCGAAAGGCCAGGCGGAGGGCGGAGGGCGGCGGGGGAGGACGGTCCGGCGACGGGCGGAGCGTGGCAGCCGTTTCGGCGGCAGCCGTCGCGGAGAAGGAGGAGGCGGCGGTCGGCGCGGGGGAAGGAGGATGCGGCGGCCGCCGCGGGGAAAGAGGAGACAGCGGCCGGCACGGGGGAAGGAGGAGACGTGCCCGGCGGCCGACGCGCGGGAAGGAGGTGAAAGGAGGTTCTAGTTGACTTTGGTTCGGTAGTTCTCTCACTGGGCTTCCAGCTCAAAGAATAGGCGTTGTCAGATATTCACAGGAACACATGAGAAAAAGATGTAAAAGAGAAAAATAAACTATTCATTTAAAATGAACAAAAAATAATCTACCATCATTTCCAAATCTGTCTATGGTATGAGCTATCTTCTCCGAACGCCGAATCAAGGAATCGAATCAAGGAATATGAAGTTTCGAGACTTGAAATCGACCACAAAACAAAACCAGTGGTCGCTATTCACTGATGGGAAAAACAGCTGGTAGTTCAAAAGATAACACAAACCTCGACGTCACATAAACAACCATAGCTGAAAAAGAAACACCAAAAAGCAGTTCTTAATAATCTCAGTTGTGAAGTACCCTATCAGACAGGTGAAGTTCTCTGGCTTTCCCTGCACCAATGAAATAATCAATAGTTATTTTCTTGAAAATCAACCCTGCATTGTTTTTCTTCCACTTTCGAAGGAAATATTCCTATATTTTACATTGCAAAAAAACGTCAAATGTTTTCTTCATGCCATAGACACACATAGCAAACAACCAAAAACAGAAAGCAACAAGCAAAGTTAGGGGGAGGATCGTACACATACAATATTGAAGTAGTGCTTGTTGGAGTGTTTTGGATGTTTGTCTCTCAACAATTTGCGGCAGAAAGCATTAATGACCCATACTTCAACTTTGCCATTCATTTTCATTGAGTTTCCCAATTGTATCATTGATACCTTAACACCATCTATGTTAATAGCCCATTTACTGCAGAGAAAAGAAACAAATCTCGGTTGCAAGTGCAGTTGCAACTGGTTCAGAGAAAAAATAAAAAAGAACTCAGTTGCAAGTGTAGTTGCAACTGGATTAAAAAAAATCTTAAAGAAAATGGATTAAATAATTTAGAAATTACTGGGAAAAAAAGTTCAGTTGCAACTCAGAGAAAAAGAAGAAAAAAAACTCAGTTGCAAGTGCAGTTGAAACTGGCTCGGAGAAAGAAAAAGAACTCAGTTGCAAGTTCCGTTGCAACTGGATTAAAAAAATCTTACAGAAAATGGATTAAAATTTTTTAAAAATAATTGAAAAAAAGCAGTTGCATGTGCAGTTGCAACTGGCTCATAGAAAACAAAAAAAATCTCAGTTGCAACTGACTCAGAGAAAAAAATCTCAGTTGCAAGTGCAATTGCAACTGGCTCAGACAAAAATAAAATCTAAATTGCAAGTGCAATTGCAACTGTCTAAGAGGAAAAAAAACTTAGTTGCAACTGACTCAAAAACAAAAATATCCCAGTTGCAAGTGCAGTTGCAACTGGCTCAAAAGAAAACAAAAAAAATCTCGGTTGCAACTGCCTAAAAATAAAATAAAAACAAAATCTCGGTTGCGTTGCAACTGGCTTAGAGAAAAAAATTCAGTTTGAAGTGCAGTTACAACTAGCTCATAGAAAACAAAAAAATCTCAGTTGCATGTGCGATGTGAGAAAATCACATTTGAAAGTGCACTTGCAACTGACTCAAACAAAAAAAAATCTCAGTTCCAAGTGAAGTTGCAACTGGCTCAGGGAAAAAAACTCGGTTGCAATTGCAGTTGCAACTGACTCAAAATAAAAAAAATCACTGATGCAAGTGCAGTTGCAACAGGCTCGGAGAAAAAACTAAAAAAAAAATCTCAGTTGTAAGTGCGGTTGCAACTGGCTCAGAGTAAAACAAAAAAAATCAATTGCAAGTGTAGTTGCAACTGGCTCAGGACAAAACAAAGAAATCTCAATTACATGTGCAATTGTAACTTGTTGAGAGAAAAAAGAAAAAGAAATCTCAGTTTCAAATGCAGTTGCAACTGCCTAAAAAACAACACAAAAATCCGTTCCGAGTGCAGTTGCAGCTGGCTCAAAAGAAAAACAATCTCAGTTGCAAGTGCAGTTGCAGCTGCCTCAGACAAAAAAAAATCTCAGTTGCAAGTGCAGTTACAGCTGCCTCAGACAAAAAAAATCTCAGTTACACGTACAGTTGCAACTGGCTAAGAGAAAACAAAAAATCTCAGTTGCAAGTGCAGTTCCAACTGACTAAAAAACAAAAACAAAATCTTAGTTGCGAGTGCAGTTGCAACTGACTCAGAGAAAAAAATCTCAGTTGCACGTGCAGTTGCAACCGGCTCATAGAAAACAAAAAATATCAGTTGCAAGTGCAGTTACAACTGGCTCACAAAATAAACAAAAAGTATCAGTTACAAGTGCAATTGTAGATAAATTTTAGTTGCTATTGTAGTTGGAATTAGCTAAAAAAATAAAAAATAATATTTTAAAAGAAAATTTTGTTTCGACGCCGCTCCTTCTTTCTTGCTGAAAGTGCATGGTGCCTCCATGTGTGGTTTTGGTAATTAATGACAATCCTTATGGACTAATGTTTGCATTGAGATATACTTGTAGATCTTGTCCATAGGAAAAGATTGGAGTTCATGTATTGGACTCTAGAAGATTACATGATGATCAATGCTCTATTCAAGGGTTTATATCAAGAATGGTCATGTGTAGAGTTGAGCATATTGCAAGTATGTCTTGAAGATCATCTTTGTAAAGAGAGAGAAGATTATGAAGTGCAAGTTCAATATGATCCATCTCGGAAGATATCATTTGATTGAAGCTTGCAATGGATACATGAAGACGGAACTTGGCGAGGCTCTCCCATAATGGAGTATGGGGGAGTATTTGGAGAAGTCTTCATTAAGCATGTGCTAGCAAGCACAATCAAGAAAGGTGTTCCAACCTGAGAGAGTCAAGATCGTCATCATCTAGCTCAAGTGGAATGCGTAAGGCAAAGGTATGATCTTGATAGGGTTTCTATTTTACCGGTCTCATGGTGTTAGTGGGAGACCGGGTTATAGGATAGACGCGTACTATCAAGAGGGTCTCCCAAGTGAGAAACTTGATTGCATCTTTGTGGAGATCTCAAACCTTTGCATACTTGGCATATCATCTTTCTTGGTTCTCATTTGGTTCTTCTCCTTGTTGGGTTTTGGTGCCTATCGTGATCTTCATGACAAGCCCAAGTTCCTCAAAAACGGTTTCCGGGTGAAAAACTTGTTGCGTTTTCGTGTTGGAAATATTATCGGTTTATCCTTGAAGAAAGTCACACACCTTCCCATGTATGGTGATTTTACTCTATTTATGGTTCTTAATATTTCCAACAAAATTGGTTTCATCCCATTTGGATTTTCCTTGCAATAGTTATGCTTGTTCTGCTGTTTCTGTCAGTTTGCAAAACCGGAATATTGGGTCGGACTATTTGAGTAAGGGCCGGATATTCCGGGCGCTTGATTTTCTGCTAAGGAACTTGTGTGCGAGCCTCTGGAAAAAACTGGAATATTGGGCCGGACCTTTTGGGTATGGGCCGGATATTTCGGTCCCTTGGATTTTCGGCTAAGGACCAACTTCCAGCCAGTTTTGCGTGTCTCTGGAAAAACCGGACCTTTGGGCCGGACCTTTTGTTTCTTGGACCGGATATTCCGGGGTCGGACCTTTGGGTCGGACTATTTGATTTCTGGGCTGGATATTCCGGCCCCAGTTTTCCTGCAACGGCTATTTTTTTGTGGGGACCTATAAAAGGCCCCCTTCTTCCCCAAAGTCAGCAGAGCTTCCAAGCACGAAATTGCCCCCCATTGTTGACCTCTTGAAGCTTTGATTTCTCTCTATTCCTCCATGATTCTTGCCTCAAATTAGAGGAAAAGAGAGAGGAGATCTAGATCCACATTTCCACCAATCCATATCTCCTCTAAGTGAGGGGAACCCTTTGGATCTAGATCTTGGAGTTCCATTTGTTGAGTTTTTCTTTGTTCTTCCTCTCTTATCCCCCCACAAGCATTAGTTGCTTTTGGTGGGATTTGGGAGTGAAGGACTTGAGCACTTCTTGTGTTCTTGCCATTGTTTTGTGCATCGGTTTGTGCTCTCCACGAGGATTGGTGGAAGTTGAGAAAGTTTGTGAGCTTGTTACTCTTGGGTCTTTGGACCCTAGACGCCATTGTGGTGGTTGAGACCTTTTGTGGTCACTTGTAGCCATCCGGGAGCCCCCAATCCAGTTGTGGGTTGTGCCCCGGGTTGTTGTTGTAAAGGCTCCGGATTCCGCTTCGAAGGATTCCGATAGTGGAAGGTGAACCAAACCTTTTGTGGTGCGGTTCATCGGAGAAGAAGGTGAAGCCTTTGTGGCGTTGAGAACGACCTGTTGTGGTGGCTCACACCTCTCCAACGAGACGTACTCCCCTAAAAAGGAGGAACTCGGGAATACATTCTCGTCTCTACCTGCCTCGGTTATTTCTATACCCGAGCTCTTTACTTATGCACTTTACATTGCGATAGCCTTCGTGCATGAAGTATTCTATATTGCTATCACCTTGTTGCTTGTCTTGTTTAGCATAAGTTGTTGGTGCACATAGGTGAGCCTAGTATTTAGGTTGTTGGCTTATTAATTTAAACACCTAGTTTTATTCCGCAATTATCAAGCCTAAACCGGAAAAGTTTTAATCGCCTATTCAACCCCCCCCCCCCCCCCCCCTCCCCTTTAGGCGACATCCTTGTCCTTTCACTCGCCCACCCTGTTTTCGACGAACTGATGCAAGAGGAAGTGGTGCGAGATGACCTGCCAGATAGAAGAAACGTGCCCACGATCGAGGGGCGTTCGGTTAACAGTTGCAACGTGGCTATTAAATAAGTAGTTCTGCTACGTTCAGGCCCACAAACCAGGCAAAACAAATAGTTCGTTGCTTCCTCATATTCTGCCTACACTGTAGCACCCACTACAAACTAAAAACTAAACAACACATTCTAACTGAAAAATCATTGCATCGAAGCCCCACACCAAAAAAATACAAGAAATTTAATTAAAAAAACATCCCAAAAAACATTAATCCTAAGCAAAAAGAATGTTTTACACACACAAAAAAAATAAAAAATGCAACAAACAACTTAAAAAATACAAAATAAATAAATAAATAAACTTACAAAAACATGCCCACACTTACACACAAAACTTTCGAGGCCTCACGGTCACATGAACATACACAAAAAAATGGGGCAGGGCTGATCCACGACTAGGTTCACTAGCTTCAAAACCTTCTACAATATGAACTTCTAAATAAAAAAAGTCTGTCGATTGGATCTACCACAAAAGCCTGCTGGACTATTTGTACAAGATACACACCATAAATTCAAGTCCATCTTTTTCCAAAAATTCGAACGCTGCAAGATGGATTAAACAAACAAATATTAGATATGCCATAGAATTAAATTCCTATCAAATTGGCAAATGATTATAACTCACAGTTAAACAATCTAAAAAAACTCTAAAAACAAAGACCAAACCCCAACGACGCCTATCGCCTAGTCTCTCACAGACAAACGTTGACCTCTTGTGAAGTCAACGCTATTTCGCAATTAAAGATTAAATTCTGACCATATGCATCTGAAAAAACACAAAGTAATCCACAAAACCTGCACAAAACAGGCCACACCCCGAAAAAAAAACAAAAAAGGCCCAACAAACGACCCAATACAGAAGCAACTAGAAAAACAAAGTAACCCACAAACCAAACACGAAACAGGCCGCACACCCCCGGAACAAACCCCAAACAGGCCCAACAACGACCCATATACAGAAGCATCTAACTACCGCACACCCGGAACAACAGCCCATCCCAGAACCCAACACGAAACAGGTCACCCACGAAAAAATCGCGAATCACAAAGTACAAACGAATCCGACGGCCACGCATGCGATTGAGCGCTAAGATAGTTCTCATGCGCATGAGAATTAGCAAAACCATTTTTTTATTTCATACGAAGGAATTAGTTGTTAATGAATCCCATATTAGGACCCATGCTCATAGCTTCCATGAGTTGAGAACTGAAAGGCACTCTCCTCGAGGGGCGGAGCTAGACTAATTTATGGGTATGCAATGAATACCAAAAAAAAATTGTGAAAAGAAATCAGTACATAAGCTGATATACACCTGTATATGTGTATTGATAGCTTTTTTACGTATGCAGCACAGCAGAAATCGAAACGGACAGAGCATGTTTGGCTGCTCCTGACCCAGAGGCGCTGGCGTGCGTGGCATACTATTCCGTGAAAATTTCAGCATCAACTTCTTAATGTCTATTGTTCATTTTAGTTGTGACGTATGAAAAGTTAAATTTTGTTTTTCTTTTTTATTATGACAGTACTAAGTAATTGGATACCTTGTTGTGACTATGAATAACTCGTTCTTTCATTGATATTAGTGTGGACTTTGGTACTATATTGTTGTTGCAAAGAAAAAAGTTGTAACTTCGCATACGCAATACAAAAATTCTGGCTCTGCCACTGCTCTCCTCTCACTCGTCCTCGCGTGGGTGGATCTGAATCTGATACAGACAGTGTGTCTGGTGTCAATGTAGAGCATCAACATTGATTAAAAGGAAGTCAGGGCTAAACTCTCGGCTAGAATAGAGAGTAAGTTGAGCTACACATATAATCAAGAGTTGGCAGGGTCTCTCTCAAGTCCTCGCCTCAATGTCGAGTAAGTTCACATTAACGGGGGCGGGAGGCGACGAGACAGGTGCACCTACCAGCACGTGTTGCATTAATGCCGACGTCAGCACGTGTCCCAATAACGCAAGTTTCCAAAAAATGCATTTATGTCGAGCAGAGGCAGGCACACCGCTTACCTTGGTGATAAAACCTCGCCTCGCCAACGCCTCCACTCACACCGCAACTCCCCTACACGCCTGCATCCCACCTCCCACCACGCTTTCGCCTCGCAATGGCGAACAATTACGAGGCCGGAAACTCGGCAAACCGGGGCAGACGCACCCTCAACCTCGAGGAGGCGTGGGACCTGTACCGGTACGGGCTCCTTGTCCCGCCGGATTGCTGCCTACCTTCGTGGGATCCCCGTGCCGGCGCTGCCGAAACAGCGGAGCAGATCTGACGCGCAATCGCCTGGCTCCGGTGTGGGAGGAGCGAGCACGCCCCGAATATGACGACAACAACTGGACCCGGTGGCTCCAACGCTTCGACCGCGAGCGCCACAAGGCGTCGAGGCCCTCACATTCCATGCTGGCCCGGTCCCGCCGTCGCGCTACAATGTGCAGGCGCGGCACGACTTGTGGGAGCTGACCGGCCACACTGTCACCTCCGCCATTAAGGTCTCAGTCGGCGCAAGCCTAGCCTATTTCTCTTGTGAAGCTCGTCGTCAAAGTCAAAGTTGTCTCTCGCTGATGCATGTGGCTGATTGTTGGCAGGTAGCATATTTCTCTTGTGAAGCTCGTCGTTAACGCCGAAGTTACCTCTCGTTGATGCGTGTGGCCGATTGTTGGCATGGGCTGACATCGTTTCCGACGTCGTTTGCAGCAAGGCTTAGTCAATGGTCGTCGAAAGTGAAATCGGAGTCGCTTGTGAAAGGACAATGATGTCGCCTAGAGGGGGGGTGAATAGGCGATTAAAACTTTTCTGGTTTAGGCTTGATAATTGCGGAATAAAACTATGTGTTTAAATTAACAAGCCAACAAGCTAAATAAACTAGCCTCACCTATGTGCACCAACAACTTATGCTAAGCAAGACAAGCAACAAGGTGATAGCAAGATAGAATACTTCAAGCACGAAGGCTATCGCAAAGTAAAGTGCATAAGTAAAGAGCTCGGGTATAGAAATAACCGAGGCACGCGGAGACGAGGATGTATTCCCGAGTTCCTCCTTTTTAGGGGAGTACGTCTCGTTGGAGAGGTGTGAACCAACACAATGGTTCAACAACCACAAAGGTTTCACCTTCTTCTCCGATGAACCGCACCACAAAGGTTTGGTTCACCTTCCACTATCGGAATCCTTCGAGGCGGAAATCCGGAGCCTTTACAACAACGATCCGGGGCACAACCCACAACGGGATTGGGGGCTCCCGAACGGCTACAAGTGACCACACAATGGTCTCAATCACCACACGGGCGTCTAGGGTCCAAAGACCCAAGAGTAACAAGTTCACAAGCTTTCAACTTCCACGAAACCTCGTGGAGAGCACAAACCGATGCACAAAGCAATGGCAAGAGCACAAGTGCTCAAATCCTTCACTCTCAAATTCCAACAAAACAACAAATGCTTATGGGGGAATAAGAGAGGAAAAATAATGGAGGAGAAACACCAAGAACTCCAAGATCAAGATCAACTAGGTTCCCCTCACTTAGAGGAGGAATGGATTGGTGGAAATGTAGATCTTGATCTCCTCTCACTTTCCCTCAACGATATGCAAGAATCATGGAGAGGTAGGCAAGCTTTTCCAAATATCAACAATGGAGGAGATAGAGAGGGGAAAACGAGCTCAAAAGGGTTGGGGAACCGTTGGGAAAGAAAGCCCCTTAAATAGGTCCTCCAAAAAGGTGACCGTTGAAGGGGTACGGAGGCCCGGCCTGGGGGGCGGCCTCAGTTCTTCACGCAGGAACAACCAGGAGAACCGGCCTGAGGCCCGGCCTGGGCCGGCCTGCTCACAGACCCACCCGGCCTGGAGCCCGGCCTGGTCCGGCCAGGGGGCCGGTCTGCTCACCGATCCGCCCGGCCTGGAGCCTGGCCTGGGTCGGCCTGGGGGTCGGCCACCCCGCTGAGCAGTCTGGCCTGGAGCCCTGCCAGCCTGCTGTGCCGCCTTCTTCGACCTCTAACATTTGCAAGAAAACTTCAAATGGGATGAAACCAACTTTGTTGGAAAGATAGCGACAAGAGCTTTCCTACAAAAAGTGAAAATATTAAGAACCATAAATAGAGTTAAGTTGCCACACATGGGGAGGTGTGGAACTTTCCTGAAGGATAAACCGATAATATGTCCAACACGAAAACGCAACAAGTTTTTCATCCGGACTCCGTTTTCTATGATCTTGGGCTTGCTCCGAAGATAATCACAAGCTCTACAAAATCATGCATATACACATCATAGTCCATCATGTGAGGAGTAAACCACAAGTAGAGAGTTTGACCTCTCTTAGAAAAGACAACCCGGTAATACCTCGAACATCAAAAAGGCAAGAAGATATTCAAATGAAATCCGTTTTTGATGAACTAGAGCTTGGTATGGAGATGAACACAAGCTCTAAATTCTCACATGGATAAAAGTCAAATAAGAACCAAGAAAGATGATATGCCAAATATAAAAAGGTTTGAGCTCTCCACAAAGATGCGATCAAGTTACTCACTTGACAGCCCCTCTTGATAGTACGCCGTCTATCCTATAACCCGGTCTCCCACTAACACCATGAGACCGGTTAAATAGAAAACCTATCAAGATCATACCTTTGCCTTGCGCATTCCACTTGAGCTTGATGATGACGATCTTGATTCTCTCAAGTTGGAACACCTTTTTGATTGTGCTTGCTAGCACATGCTTGATGAAGACATCTCCAAATACTCCCCCATATACCATGATGGGAAAACCTTGCTAAGCTCCGTCTTCATGAATCCACTTGCACTTCATCTTCTTATCTTGATATATATGATGGCTTGGAGATAACATGAAGTTCACTCAATCTTCTTTTTCAAGCCATGCTTGCAATAAGCTCAACTCTTCACATGACCATTCTTCATATAAACCCTTGAAAAGAGCATTGATCATCATGTAATCTTCTAGAGTCCAACACATGAACTACAATTTTTCCTATGGACAAGATCTACAAGAATATCTCAATGCAAACATTAGTCCATAAGGATTGTCATTAATTACCAAAACCACACATGGGGCAACACATGCACTTTCAATCTCCCCCATTTTGGTAATTGATGACAATCCCTTTTACGAGGGTTTATATAATGAATTAAGCAACCATGCACACAAAGAGCAAGGATGCAAGAGCATGAAAGGCAAATGCTTAAGAACGAAACTAAAGCATAAAACCAAATTCTCTTAAACCCTCTAAATTTCTTCCCCATTGGCATCGATTGCCGAAATGGGAGGAAAAATTTAGAAGGCCAATATAGTAAGAGCTCCCCCAAAATGTGTGCATTTCTCATAATATGAGTGAAATCAAATGCACATATCCAATGACGAATAGTTGGGAAGGAGATCAAACTATATTGAGGATCCAAAGATTGCAAAAGAAAATCAGTTGAAAGATACTTCGACAAAACAAGTAACCAATCAAAGGATCCGAAAAAGTGTTCTCAAAATCAAGAGGGAACTCCCCAAGGTACGTGCACAATGTAAGATTTGCATTTCAATATGGTGTGCACAACATGGAATCCTCACTCCCTCTTAGATAAATTCAAACACAAGCACGTGCAAGAGAACATAAATGAAAAAGAAGCAAAACAACTTGCAACAAATAAAATGTTTTGCGATAGGAGCAAGGAGCGGCAAAGGATGGGTGTGAGATAGAAAGACAATTTTAGGAGACTAATACAAGGATGAGCCAAATCATCAACATAGTCTTTCAAAAAGTGGCACATAGTGCATATCGTGTCTTTCCGTACCCACACACCAAAGAAGATATAGCAAATAGCTCCACAAGCTTATTAAGATGCGAAAGCAAAACACACAAAAAAACAAAGCTTGTGCCTTTTAGAAACCACCAAAGAAACAAAAGCAATAAGAGGTGGTCACTAAAGAATTGGAATACCAAAAATATGTAACTATTCTTATGTGTATAAGTTTCTAAGTAGACACCAATCACGAAGATATAAGTCCACAAATAAACATGTACACACAAATAGGTACAAAGGTAAAGGTCATGATATCCAAAAGGAAGTCATAAATATACCAATAAGATCTTTGCTTAAAAGCATAGCACAAAGCTCAATTTTATCTTAAAGGGATATAGATGAACTTCCACCACACACTCATCATAGCATCAAAAATATCCACAAGGGATAAGGTGATAAAAGGGATGCTCCGAGAAAGATAACAAGTATCACAAAAGGCAAATGATTTTGAAAAACATCAATATTGCATATGCGAGACATAGAGTAGAAAGTGCTAGATTAACATATTTGGGATTGGTGAATCATGAAAATGATTATATATATTCCCCTTGATATGTAATCATCCCGGCTTGCCCACATTTGCAATAAAGTTTTTGCAAGAACCAAAAGAATTGCAACAAAAGAGATTCATGCCATGAAACAACCTACACAAGGTTGAAAGCTAGAAAAGTATGCATGAGGTAGATACTTGTTACCGAGATAGCATTGGTGATGTAGAAGATAGAGTCATGATCCCAAGCTTGGCTCCAATAAGCACATGGTGACAACACCTTCCTTGTAGATGAGACAAGCTTCCAATGCATCTCAATGTACCTAAAACAAATTCAAGTACAACATGGTACCCAAACTCATTGGGTCCAAAGTAGTTAGAGCAACTACAATACATAGGACAAACTCCACATAAATATGTGCATATTGATATGAAATTGAATTTCATGCACATCTTAGCCATTTAGGATTTGATGGAGTTTATCCTATATATTGGATCAACGAAAGTAAGCATGCCATAAGATATACATAATAAATATGCATGCACAAGACTTTCAAGAACCAAATGAGATACAATTTGGACAAAACACCAATTAAACCAAGAAAGCACACAAGTGTGACAAGAAAAAAATTGTCCAAATTATATCAAAGACCCAAATCAACACATGATTGAAGATACCACTTTGAAAAGATACCAAATGAAAGCAAGATACCAATTGATGAAAATACCATCAAGGAATAAACCAAACCCTCTACACTTTTCATGATGGCACAAAGTACCAAGACGAAAAATGTTTGTCTTCCAAAGAGACACGTCATCGGGATCAAATACAATTGAAGACAACTAATGTTCAAAAGCATATAGGATTGCTCCCCCAAGATTTGTGCATTATTTATGATCTTGCATTTGAATACAAATGCACACAAATGGGATCATCACTCTCCATACATATTATTCAAACACTAGTCATGTTCAAGGAAAGCAATAAAATCAATACCAATTTAAAGAATGATGTTCTACTCAATGTAGGATAGCTTCCCAAGAATAGTGCATTATCAAGAAGTATGACTTTGAATGTAAATGCACAAGAATGGGATCATTGCTTTTCCTAAAAGAAAGCACAAAAAAATTTTGAGTAGAGCAACAAGGATCCAAAAGATACAAGGAAGACAAATGAGAGTTAGATCAAAACAAATCCTTGGCAATAAAATAAGGCAATTCAAAGCAAGAGCCAAATGAAGATGGTCTACAAATTCCACCACAAATGAGTATCACTTGTCATGGACAAGGAGTATGGAGATATTTCTCGGTGGTAGGAATGATATTCAAGACCAACTTCACAACAAATAAGCATATGGCAAAGGATAAGATTTAAAAGCCATGCTTAAATAAGTAGATATTCTTGATAGCTTCAAATATTCACGCGATCATGCAAAGCAACTCCAAAGAGTAGCTTGAAGCAATTGGTTTCCCAAAAAGATATATGAGAACATATTTAGGGAAAGCCATATCAAGAATTCCATCACAAACAAGATCCAACGGTGAGGCAAAAAGCATTTAAGCAAATGGAACTTGTTTGAGAAACATGCCACATAGGAATAAGATAATGAAGAATATCAATTCTAGGTGGCAATACCTCACATGTTCACATTTTCTAGGCTTGTAATATGCACATAGCTTATTACTCCCCCATAATGTGATAATCCATTTTTTTAAAACAAGAGGCAAACAAAACCAACTCGAGAAATTAATGGACATTATAGAATTTGAATTTCTCATGAGCATGACATACCACATAGAGAATAGATAATATTAATATCAACACTAAGTGGTATTCCTCATGTATACACAATTTTAGGATTGTGAAGTGCACGAAGCATATCACTCCCCAAAATAGGATAGTCCATTAATCTCTCAAAAGAGAGCCAACAAGATAAGATATCAAATAAAAGCAATAAGGCTCAACACAATAAATGGTGTGCAAACCAACATACACATACTTGATTACTCAAGATAAGTAAGTAGAGAGCACAACACATACAACACTAGCAAGGTACAAAACCTAACACATGCAAGGGTGCAAGCAACTTTCAATGTATATATGATTTAAATAAAAGTTACCGCAAGGAGGAACATTGGATATGAGATAGAACAATATAATCCAAATGACTTGGCTTGAGATAATATAATTGATGAAGATCCCTTAATTCTTCATGATGTAGCCAAGTCTCCAATGCCCTCCAACAACACCTATTGATCAAGTTTTAGCTTGTTGGTCCCCAACCAAGTTGGGTCCTAAGAGGTTAGTCACAATAGGCTTGGCAACCCAAATGGTTCTTTTCTTGACACCACTTTGAGTACCAACATATTTGGCAAACACATTGCCAACCTTATCCTTCCGAAGAGAATAAACATCATCAATTATAATGGGGTTGGATAAGGTACCATTTGTGCATGAAGAAGCAAGTGACCCTTCTCACGGCATAGTAGCAACATTTTTCCTCTCTTCTTAGTTGGAATCTTGACTTGAGGAGGGTAGCTTGATTCTTCTTGGGAAGAGGCCGTTCTTCAACTTGAGGAACTTGAGTTTGAACTTGAGGCTTCTTCCCTTGTTGCTTCTCACTAAGAGCTTCTTCTTCAAAGGGCAAGATCTAACATGGTGCCCTTCAACTTTGCACTTGAAGCAAACAATCTTGGCCGAATCTTTAACTTGTTCTTGGCCCTTTTCTTCTTGTTGAACTTGGACTTGTTCTTGATATTGGAGTTGAATCCAAGTCCACTCTTGTCATTGGGGCGTCTTTGAACACTCAACATATTGTCAAGTGTAGAATCCCCAACATGACGCTTTTCCAAGTCTTTCTTCAAAGAAGTGACTTGGGCCTTGAGCTCATTTAATTCCTCTACATGGTTAGTATCAACAAAAACACTAGAGGAAGTAGAGCTTCATTGTTAGAGCAACAAGGCATGAAAGTAATTCATCACAAGATGTAGCAACATTGTGAGTGGATGAATCACTAGGACTAGCACAAGACAATATAGCATTAGTAGAAGTTGTGCCTTTGTCCACATGAGGCTCACAAGATGTTACCTTTGTACGATAGCCTCATGAGCTAACTTTAGCCTTGCATGGGATGCTAGAAGATCCTCATTAGAGCTAGAGAGCTTTTCATGACTTTCTTCCAATTTCCCATACTTGCTAGTTAGCAACTCAAGTTGAGCCCTTAGCTCAACATTCTCCTTCAAAATAGATGCTTCACGAGAAGTGGAGTTAGTAGCACAAGCATCATCAATTAGAAATGGAAGAAGACAACTTGGCAAGCTCATCATTTTAGATAGTTGAGTTTGGAGTTGATCATGAGACTTGATAAGGAGAGAGTGTTCACTTTCTAAAGCCTTGTGAGCTTTGTCAAGTCTCTCTATATCCTCACTTAGTCTAGCATTGCCAACCAAATTCAACTTTTCCTTTTTAAGCACTTTATATTTAGCAATAGCATGATCTCTTTCCTTAATGATTTTAGCAATAATAAGATCATTGACTCATCAAGAGATTCAAGTCTCTTCAAGAGAACCTAAGCTCTTGCTCTTCCTCAAGAGCATTCTCTAAGGATGCTTTTTCCATAGCATCCTCTCTCTCAATTTTACATTTCTCATCAAATTGAGTTTCCAAATCCTCAATGATTTCCCTACTCTTAATAACATAAGCAATGATTTCACAAGAGGAGGGATAGCTTTGCTACCTTTGGGGAGAGCACCAAAACCATCTCACCCTTCTTTGTTAAGGATTCAATATCAAAAGTTCTCCATGAGAATCCTCATCCACATCATCACAAGATATTCGGGATTCGAGATAGAAGATACCTTTGAATCCTTAGCCATAAGGCAAAAGTGATTAATGGGCGAAGAGGATGAAGAATTACTTGAAGCACCATATAAATCCATATCTTGTTCCATGGAGTGTTCGGTTTCCTCTACATTGTTAGCCAAACAAATACTAGAGGAAATAGAGTCATTTTTATCAAGGCAACAAGACATAGAGAGCATATCATCATGAGATTTAGTTAAGCAACTATTATATGATATGCAAGGACTATCAACACTAGCATTTAAGACATTTGGAGTGCTAGAAGTGTTTAAGTCCAAAGATAGCATTGCAATGAGATAGAGATGAAGTATAGTCAATAGAATATTCACCATCAACAAAGCAATTTCTATCACCACTCACCATATCATTACCTTGTGACAAATCACATGTTGGTGAAGTGGAAGAAGTTGTGAACTCATCACGTCCGGAGGTGGAAGGAGAACATCATCCTCAATAATGTTGGACACTTCATATATTCTTGAAGCTTGGTCCAAAGCACATGAGCGTTCCGAAAAGGCATGATTGATGCAAGAACTACATCGCTCAAAACACATATAAGACCATTAGAAACAAGAGTTTCGAGATGAGAGTTTTCCTCATCCTCTAAAGATAATTCTTGGGAATCCTTTGGAGGAGAAAAACCCACATCTACAATCCTCTTAATATAATTTGGACCCATGGCCCTAAAAAGATTAAGCATGCGAATTTTCCAAACATCATAATTTGTGCCATCGAATATGAAAGTGGGATCGTGCACTAATTCTCTAAACGACATCTTTTACTCTCTAGCGGTAAAGCCCAAAAAGAGAGCCGAGGCTCTGATACCAATTGAAAGGACAATGATGTCGCCTAGAGGGGGGTGAATAGGCGATTAAAACTTTTCTGGTTTAGGCTTGATAATTGCGTAATAAAACTAGGTGTTTAAATTAACAAGCCAACAACCTAAAGAAATTAGGCTCACCTATGTGCACCAACAACTTATGCTAAGCAAGACAAGCAACAAGGTGATAGCAAGATAGAATACTTCAAGCACGAAGGCTATCACAAAGTAAAGTGCATAAGTAAAAAGCTCGGGAATAGAAATAACCGAGGCACGCGGAGATGAGGATGTATTCCCGAGTTCCTCCTTTTTAGGGTACGGAAGCTCGGCCTGGGGGGCGGCCTCAGTTCTTCACGCAGAAACAACCAGGAGAACCGGCCTGAGGCCCGGCCTGGGTCGGCCTGGGGGCCGGCCTGCTCACAGACCCACCCGGCCTGGAGCCCGGCCTGGGCCGGCCAGGGGGCCGGTCTTCTCACCGATCCGCCCGACCTAGAGCCCTGCCTGGGCCGGCCTGGGGCCGGCCACCCCGCTGAGCAGTCCGGCCTGGAGCCTGGCCTGGGCCGGCCTGGGGGCCGGCCAGCCTGCTGCGCCGCCTTCTTCGACCTCTAACATTTGCAAGAAAACTCCAAATGGGATGAAACCAACTTTATTGGAAAGATAGCGACAAGAGCTTTCCTACAAAAAGTGGAAATATTAAGAACCATAAATAGAGTTAAGTTGCCACACATGGGGAGGTGTGGAACTTTCCTGAAGGATAAACCGATAATATGTCCAACACGAAAACGCAACAAGTTTTTCATCCGGACTCCGTTTTCTATGATCTTGGGCTTGCTCCGAAGATAATCATAAGCTCTACAAAATCATGCATATACACATCATAGTCCATCATGTGAGGAGTAAACCACAAGTAGAGAGTTTGACCTCTCTTAGAAAAGACAACCCGGTAATACCTCGAACATCAAAAAGGCAAGAAGATATTCAAATGAAATCCGTTTTTGATGAACTAGAGCTTGGTATGGAGATGAACACAAGCTCTAAATTCTCACATGGATAAAAGCCAAATAAGAACCAAGAAAGATGATATGCCAAATATAAAAAGGTTTGAGCTCTCCACAAAGATGCGATCAAGTTACTCACTTGACAGCCCCTCTTGATAGTACGCCGTCTATCCTATAACCCGGTCTCCCACTAACACCATGAGACCGGTTAAATAGAAAACCTATCAAGATCATACCTTTGCCTTGCGCATTCCACTTGAGCTTGATGATGACGATCTTGATTCTCTCAAGTTGGAACACCTTTCTTGATTGTGCTTGCTAGCACATGCTTGATGAAGACTTCTCCAAAATACTCCCCCATATACCATGATGGGAGAACCTTGCTAAGCTCCGTCTTCATGAATCCACTTGCACTTCATCTTCTTATCTTGATATATATGATGGCTTGGAGATAACATGAAAGTTCACTCAATCTTCTTTTTCAAGCCATGCTTGCAATAAGCTCAACTCTTCACATGACCATTCTTCATATAAACCCTTGAAAAGAGCATTGATCATCATGTAATCTTCTAGAGTCCAACACATGAACTACAATTTTTTCCTATGGACAAGATCTACAAGAATATCTCAATGCAAACATTAGTCCATAAGGATTGTCATTAATTACCAAAACCACACATGGGGCAACACATGCACTTTCAGCTTGCTCGACCAGAAGTGATGCGATGACGCTCAATGACAACCTCGACGAAGGTATTTCTTCTTTGTGGCGTGTGTGGTTTGTGTGGGTGGCCAGCTCGGCCGGTGGTGCCCAATATGGTACCTGCCTATAGGGTGTCGCTATACTCCTGACTCCTTGCGGCGTACATGGCAGCAAACACTGAAGCTCCTCACAAAATTGCCTGCTTATAAATCAAACGTGTAGGTATCTCTCGACGTGCGAGGGCTTTCCTTCTATCGCTACTAGTTGAATGCCCGTGTGTTGCAACAGTTATGTTTTTGTTGCACAATTTAACATTGAATATTTGTAAATGTACATAGATAAGATAGCACATCGTAATCCAACAAACTAAAATCCAGACTTATAATTTAAACGTCATGTGTACAAAAGAAGCAACGGTTTGAATCATCTCATATGCTACCAAATCTGGTATCTCTTGACACGCTTAAGATATTCTCGTACAACATCTGGAATGTTGTCTTCGACTTCATTTGCGTGATACTTGAGCAGATATGACAAAAACTTTTTCCTCATCTCATAACCATCCTGCACGAGGAATATAAATATAGATTGTTAATTACCTCGAAAATCTCACGTTTAAGTTATAAGAATGTGCAATAGAGAATACTCACGATACAAACTGGATGGACGAATTTCTCACCATCCCATGAGAGCATGAAATTAAAAACTAAGCAACCCGACAAGCTCCTACAAATCAATGCACTTTCATTATCCTGAACACCAGGACGAAAACAAATAAATGATTATAATGATTTTTAAATAAATCACCTTTCATGGCTTCTTGGAATACCATCTGGATAACTACGTGGCCAGAAATAGATATCGAAATTCCAGCCAAGTCGTGCTATTGTGAGTGCTTCGTTTAGGTAGATTGCATACCTCTGAAATTTCAATTGATACCTCTCTTTTGATAGCGGTTCAATAATAGGGTCCAAAATGGATACACGGCATTTATGTTTGTCGATGAAGAACAACATGAAGTAGCCTAGAAACGCATATGACAACAAAATCTGCAAGTGGAAAGCATTATAAAAATATAAATCATAACACTGATTGACAAGAGGAAAAGAAACTTACCGTCTGACACGATGAGATATTATTGTCAATCTCGGGCCAGCCGTGAAAAAATGTTGCCATTTTCTTAATGTCTGGCTTTACACGCCACTTGGGATGTTTTGTGCCATCAAATAACGCCGACTGCCTCAATACACAAGGTTTAGAAACATGATGATGATAATAATTACATGTGAATATAACAACTTACACAAAATCTTAAGTCCATGTTGTGCACGGGAGGCTCTATCAACAATTGTATATCGTCGCATGCCAATATACGCACGGCCATGTTGAAGCAGTCCTTGTCCATAGGCTGGTCCGATGTGAGAATTTCCTGAATCTGTTTCAAACTCAATCCCAATGGATATGGTTTCGAGCTCCGCACCCATTCTTTCCTGCAAAACAGTCGGCGAGAATGATGATATCATTATAATATACTGATACTTAATTATTTTTATAATATATGGTACTTACTCCAAACACTTTGCATCGTCAATGGACATGATGTATCTGACAATCTCTTCTAAATCATGTGGGTCGGCAGGCACCATGGAGGTGGGAAGGGTACACATTTTTTTGACTACAACCTCTGTGTCTGGCTCCTTTGGATTTGGCAGCTCTTCAATATCAGAATGAAATGCCTTCTCTTTATCGCCTGGTTGTTCATAGATCGGATTACCTCTTAACTTATTTAGTTCCGAGTTGTACAATACGGCATCTAGCTTTTTTCGAAATTCTTTCATGTCCTTCTGCAAAAATAGTAAGAAAAGTTCCTCTCGTAAGATAATAATTCAAGATGAAACCTACTACCACCCATTTGGACCGTCAAAAAAAATACCTGGGTGATGTGGTCAGAAAGCGTATCTCCTGTCCAATATTCGATAAAGTTTAACATGAATAATCCGCACGATGAACTACACAATTACCAAATGTTGCGTAAGGATTTCATCTAGAAAAATCAACAGAAGGAAACTATCCTAACAAATATCAAGGCTCATTGCATAAATATGTATACGCCAGCTAATGGAAATGTTCAATATATTTTTGGCTATTAAATATAGTATTTTTTTATCAAAATAGTTTCGCAATTGTACATCTCATAAATTTGGTTCTAAGAAATCAAAATACAAAGTTGAGCGGTGCTCAGGATACCCATCCATCTATTTTTTGTACTTCTATCCACCGGCTAGCACAATTGTTCTACTCTTTGTACACACATAAATATATCAATTTTTTAAATCGGTTTGAGATTCTGATTCAACATACCCATCAGTTTGCACTTGTTAGCAATCACATGGATCATAAATTGAACCTAGGTAAATTTCCATACCGTTTGAGCTTTCCCCGACCATTGGAGTTCCTCGCATTGTCAGGGTACTTTGAGCTGGAAAGGTCACTGCTATTGGTGTCTGATCATCATCATCCGATTCCACAAGTGTCTGATCTCCCAATGGTTCACGTATGAAAAAAGCCGTTTGTGGACATGAGGAACCAATAGTGTGTGATCGCTTTGAATTCTCATCGACATCAACCACTGTTGACATGGACAGTAACTTATCAATGACCACGGTCAATACCATTTAACATGTGATCTACTATACAAAAATCTTACGTACCATTTTTCCCTTTATCAAGTAGTTGTCGTTAAAAGTGCGACATCTTACAAATTGTTCATAAGAACAGCAAGTCACCGTAGGCAATGTTCCTGGTAGGCACCTTTGGCTGCAATCAGAGAAAGTAAGCATTGTCATGAATTCAGTCTAACTTGCATTACTGCAGATTGTAATAATTCTTCTTGAATTACGATGATGGTTTTGCAATTAGCGGCAATGATGACCAATAACCAAGCATTTTACAGAAACTTTGGGAGTTTAGGAACTGAAAATGACATATAGCTGTTACTAACATGTTTTATCATTGCATCTCTTGATGTTGATTTGCTCTTGTGATTTAGGTGCTCTTGTAATTAGGCTATGATATCAGGAGCGGAGGAAAGCACTAATACACCTGCTTGATATCAGGAATTGCCGTAGTTACACCTCCTAAATTAAGCTGCTAACACTTATGTTGTTGAGATCCAGGTGAAGCTGACGTTCTATGAATTACCTCTTTTGTTTCTCGGCGAGCAGAAAAATGTGTTGTAGCAGGATGAAGGCTGCAACACCGTGAGGGAGTCGATGAGCCGGCGGCAGCGGCGTCGGAGAACTGCGCTGGAAGAGGTGACGAGGTGACCGGAAGTGGCTACAGGAGCTGGCCGTGTATAGTGAAGAAGTTTGAAAAGTTGTTGAGATAAACTGGTAGTGCGCGTACAGTCAGCAAATTTGAAAAGTTTGTTGAGATAAACATCCGGTCAGTTTTTTTTGGTATTGGAGCAACATCCGGTCATTTGTTTTGGGGTGTTCGGATGGTTCGTTGGTGCTTTGGAGCAACATCCGGTCAATTTTCTTGAATAGCTAGGCGTTATTGTTAGTTGTTGAGAGAAACGTGGGTGTTTTTTAAAATGGGGTTGTACACTTGTACGTGAGGGGAGAGAGAGAGATAATGGGATAGGTGTGGAGCGTGCATGTTTTTAGGAGAGATAATGTATCGTTTTTTTATGTTGAGATCGGAGGTGGAGTGGTATTTGTCATGTAATTTCGTGAATGTGTGACACCAGGCATTCACCACGGGCTAAGCTTTAATAGTAAAGACAACTCACTGCTCAAGCTATTTCTAGTTTCAACAAGCCGCATTAGTTTCAGATAGAGACTAGCACATTCATGCGTATACAGAACAACAAGACATAAATAACACAAACCAAAGTACATATATATACAGCGGGAGCAGCCCAGGTGTTTCCATGGTACAAATACAATACAGGCCAAAGTTGGCATCTCAGCGATCAAGGGCTGCACAGTAAAATAACCGAATCTTATCCAAACCCTACATCAACAACTCGTTCCTCACATTATTGAACTGCAAGCGAGTGAAACGACCAGCCGGTTGTGTTGTGTAATGCTGCTATCATGGTTTTCGTTGAAAGAAAAACAGATGGGTGCGACGTCTAGCTTCCACAAGCAAGGCACTCGTCCCGGTTGTTCAAGGAACATACAACCTGTGCCATTTTGGCCTCATCGTCTTCCTCCACCGGTTTGACTTCAGCGTCCTGCAAATATCATTTGATTTTCATGTTAGAGTTGTGTTTGAGCAGCTAGTTTGGAAACAGGGCAAAACAGATGCCGAACCAAAGGCCAAAATATGAACCCCATTCACCTTCAAAAACCGGTATCCACTGTAAACTTGATAGCATCAGCAGCTGCCCGGGTTCTTAAATAGTACATCCCAGTTTTCAGGCCCTAATATTGACAAAGATTAGATTATCGGCATAGTGATTTTTAATAGCAAAGATAGGATATGAACTGCTCAAGGTTAAACAAAGATACCTTGGACCAAGCATGGAAATGCAACGAGGTTAGCTTCGCAAAGTTTGGTTGGTCCATGTGGACATTAAGGCTCTGACTCTGATCAATGTAGCATCCACGATCAACGGCCATGTCAACCAAAGTTTTCTGCTTAATCTCCCAAACCGTCCTGGTGCAATAATTGAGTAGGAACTGTTAGATATATAAAACAGCAACTGCATCCAATAAAACAAGGCAAGGGTGACTGAACCACATACTTGTAAATTGCTTTAAGATCATCAGGGATTTCGGTCATCTTTTGAACAGAACCATCTTCATAAATTATCTTGTTCTTCAGAGCGGGTGTCCATATACCCATCTCAGTCAAATCATGAAGAAGATGCTTGTTAACCACAACAAACTCGCCACTGCAAGAAATGTTCAAGAAAATCAACGACGTGCACAAGAAGTTCAGAATGTGAGCACTAGGATTGTATTTACAAACCTTAGAACCCGGCGACTGTATATGTTAGATGTGTAGGGCTCAAAGCACTCATTGTTGCCAAGAATCTGACTAGTGGAAGCAGTGGGCATTGGAGCAACAAGAAGAGAGTTTCTTACTCCAACCTTAGAAATAGTCTCCCTTAAAGTTGGCCAGTTCCATCTGCTCGATGGCACTACATTCCACATGTCAGGTTGGATAATGCCCTGCAAGGAAGTTGATAAGAGAAAACATTTTAGGAAGATTGCTTTTTACTTTCCAACCAGTGATAATGCCCTGCTTCCACGGTAAAAGATACAAATTAAGAAAATGAGAATTAAACTAAACCAAGAAATAAATTGGAAAACAGTAGACAGTATCTCATTTCAAATAATGAAGTTCATCAGTAATTAATGTAGTAGAAAATCTCTACTATATAATATTGAAAACGGTGATGGTTGGCGGCGGTAGGTCAAAAGAATAAGGAAAAAACCGATTCGGACCGCGTACACGATCAGAGCTCAAATCCTAATCGATGTCCTATTTCTATGCGCCTGTCGGTTAGATTAGGAAAGAAAAGCAAACCGGGTCAAACACCGCTAAGAAAACCGCGGGTCAAACACCGTCTAGCCATCCCCGTAACGCAACAAAAGAAAACAAACTAATCCTCCTCCCGCGATCCCACGAACTCCCCTCCTACAGCCGCCTTCGCCTTGACAGAAGGTCGTCTCCACCATCAGCCGTGAAAGCTCGCTGCCGCGATCCCCTACGACGCCGACGGAGTATAAGTCACGTTGCAGCGTGCTCTTTCCTCGGGCAGCGAAGCCAACAATGGCGGCGACCCGGTTGCTGGACATGCACTCCGCCGTCGATCTCCTGGTCTTCTCCGCCGAGCAGCCAACGGCTCTGGACTCCAGAGAACCGAGAGTGATCTCCAGCTCTATTTGTTGCGGGCCACGATGGCTTCATAGTCTCCTCGGCCGACGATCTGTCCGCAGGTGCCCTAGCTTCTTTGCCATTATCGTCGAAACGGAGGTTGGGTAGAGGAATATCTCCCTGGAATTTTGACATGCTCCGCAGTGTTGGACAAATCATTCTGGGGCAGCAGCGGCGACCAGGGAAACAGAGAAGGGAAGTGGCCGGGCGACGTCCACACGCCGGGGAAAAAATAGAGAGCCGCTCCTGGCTGAGCAGAGGCGGGGGCGCGCCACCCATGTCGCTCTGTCGTTGTAGCCGTGATGAGGAGGAATAAGAGGAGAGGAGGTGGTGCGCCGTGGTGTTCGCCGTCAACGGATCGGGCGGGCGTGGGCGTGATCCAGTGTTTCTTCGAGTGAATACCTGCTTCAGGCGTGCGGCCGCACGCACGGACTGCCGGAGGTTCACAGGCTGACAGGATTTTGACCATGTCCAAGGGGCTTTAGAACTGGAGCATGGATCAACATGGACCTCATCTCCTCGTTAACCAGATTGAGGAAGATGTGGGAGGAGAGATTGAAGTGCACAATCAATACCTGGCCTAAGCATGTGTTCGTATAATGACGTTCAGATTAGAACTTGTTTTCTTTTGTGTACAGAGTATGTGTTGTGGTGTAGCCTCATGTTCTGATTCTGTTTCACACTTGGTATTTGGGTCAGCAAGCGACATAGTGGTATCTAGGAAAATGAAAGATTACCCATGCTGGATTCGGAAGTTGGAAGACAGAACTTGAGTCACACCTCTTAGCGGCAATGGACTCCGTGGTGCTATCACTCCGAAATTGGGGACTAGACCTGCATAGTTCCTTTGGAAAGAATCTGTCGCTGTCATTGTGTAAGAGGTTTGTTGAAAAACGCCCCAATCAACCATGAAGAAAGCTTAAGGTGATTCTCATGTATGTCGAAATATGTGCTATAAAAGACATGCATGTTACCACATATAATACACTCAAATTTTACGGCCTTACATTGCTTGTCCATTCCTCGATCATGTTCCTTGTGCACAAACTCAATACGAAGAAGGTATTTGCTTAGACAATCCGATGATTCCTATTTTTACATTCGTCGCCCGTTGCAACGCACGGGCATTTTGCTAGTATATGTAAAGAGACAAACCTTGCTGACAGGGCTCCCTTGATATGTTTCATAAGGACCTTCTTTAGCAGCCAGTTCAGCAGAAGCTTTCAGGGAATGGTAGTAAATAGTTTCAAAAATATCCCTATTCAACTGCTGAGCCTGAAAAGGAGAATGCATTTGTTACATACAGTATCAGCTAAGCAAGAAAGGAACACGTGCCAGAGTTGGGCTGGAAAAGGTACCTCAGGTGAATCAAATGGCATGCCAAGTAACATGAAAGTGTCTGCCAAGCCCTGAACTCCAATGCCAATTGGCCTGTGTCGCATATTAGACCTCCTTGCGGTTTCAACAGGATAATAATTCATATCAATTATTTTGTTCAGATTGTACGTAACAGTTGATGTAACCTGGTAAAAACAACATTGTATTAGAACATTCATTGAAAGATACCAAATGAGGATCTGCAGTAGGATCTGAGCAAACCTCGCCTAGCTTGTCAAAGTCAAAGTATCTATTTTGTGATCCATTGCTACCAACAAGCTTAGATGGATGGGACTCTATAGGGACACCCTGCAAGGGAAGTTTATCATAAGGCACAAGAATACAACTTCCAGGACAGTGGTAAAATCCAGCCAAGTACTGAAAATACATACCTTTTCCCTAACAAAACGTGGTAAAGCAATAGATGCTAGGTTGCAAACAGCAGTTTCCTCAGGACTCGTGAACTCAATTATCTCAGTGCACAAGTTAGAAGACTTGATTGTACCCAGATTCTGCTGGTTACTTTTCCTATTGCATGTATCCTGCAGATAAATAAGAGTATTAATAAATTGCTTGAACCTGATCATCGCCGATATCAAAATTTGGAACCCAGACTCCTGAATCAAGTACTCATTGTTTTGCAACAAATGTACCTTATACAGCATATAAGGTGTGCCAGTCTCTATCTGTGCCTTCAAAATATCAAACCACAGGGTCTGTGCTGGAATAATTTTCTTCGCCTTACCCTGAAAGCAGAAAGTGGATTAGTGATGACTGTTTCTATTTAAATCCATACGTATGAATAAAGTTTAATCTTACTTCTCGCTCATATTTCTTGTACAGGTCCTCAAACTTCTCACCCCAGCAATCAGCCAACCCTGGAGCTTCATTAGGACAAAACAGGACCAATCCTCATTATTTTGTACTCTTTGCATGAATAGATCAGGAACCCAGAGAGCAAAGAAAAGATCCCTTGCACGATTCTCCTCCTGTTAAATTGGCATTCATCACAACTCCTTCTAGAGACAGGACTTAATAGAAACATATATCACAGACAGAGCACATAGGTTTGTGTCCTTTAAAGCTTCTATCTTATGCAAGAATGCACTAAATAGAAATGTTATCAATATCCATTACAGCAAACTAAGACTTGCATCCGTAGGATGTGACACTTTATAGGTAAAAGGTAGATTTCATTGCATTACATAGTATAGAAATTTTGAATTGTTACAGGCTTGCAGTTTCAAAGCAAAAAAAGGCAATTAGATAATGTTGGGTTAACATTTTACCTTGCCATGGTTCTTTCTCAGATCAAGGAACTCAAATATATCAGCATGCCAAGGCTCCAAGTATACAGCAAAGGCACCTAAATTTTTTGGAAGATTTAATGAATTTCAGAAGATCAAGGAACTCAAATATATCAGCATGCCAAGGCTCCAAGCATACAACATTTGTCATATAAAATGTTGACATAACAGTAAAACCTACCCTTCCTCTTGCCTCCACCTTGATCCACATAACGAGCAGTGTCATTGAAAACACGTAGCATAGGAACAATCCATTGGATGTCCCATTTGTTCCTCGAATATAACTCCCAGTAGCACGAATGTTGTGAACTGAGACACCAATTCCTCCAGCAGATTTGCTTATGACAGCACATTCCTTGAGAGTATCATAGATTCCCTCGATGCTATCACCTTTCATGCAGATAAGGAAACAGCTACTTAACTGCATCGTGAAGAATGAAACAGTAAGTAAACAATTTCACAATATACATTGAGGTCATCCGGTGGCAGCTCACACACAGTACCTGGGCCTGGGGGTGCCAGCATTGAAAAGTGTAGGCGAAGCATGAGTAAACCAGCGCTGTGACATGAGATGGTAGGTTCTGATGGCAGAGTCAATGTCATCCTTGTGTATCCCTACTGAAACTCTCATCAGCATGTGTTGTGGCCTTTCGACAACATTTCCGTTAAGCTTCAAGAGGTAAGACCTCTCCAAAGTCTTGAAACCGAAGTAGTCATAATCAAAGTCCCTGTCGTAAATAATCTCGCTGTCCAGGCGAGAGGCATTCTGGAATGAAATGACGCGACATTAGAAGCAGCATCATGGAACAAACAGAGCAGAGCACAGCAATGCTCCTTATAAAATTAAAATACAGCACAGTGCCATGGAGAATAAATACAGTGGAACAGTAAATTCGCAGCAACGGTTATTTTTCAATTGGTGTTCGTACTAATCTATGTAAAGACAGTAATTATGTTCAGACAGTTCGTGTCAGAAATGTGTCTCACCTTCATGATGACTTCATAGATATCGTCGGCAATCAGGGGGGACATGAGCCCAGATCTCTCGTTGTAGTGCAGGTACATCTCCTTAATCCTGCATCCACAGTCAACAGACCACAATTCAATACCCAATCCACGGATCCAACAGAACGAATCAGAGCAATTTTATAGCGGGCGGGCGTCACTTACGTCTCGGAGAAGGACTTCTTGGTGCTCTTGTGCAGGTTGGACACAGCAATCCTCGCCGCGAGCTTCATAACAGCGACAGAGACGCGTCAGGGGGCGGCAGGCACCAATCCAAAAGGGATGGGGAGTGGGCCGGAAGAAATTAATTAACGAATCAATCGGCAGGGGGCTGTTAGTGTACCGATGCATAGTCTGGGTGGGAGGCGGTGAGCGCGGCGGCCGTCTCGGCGGCGAGCTCGTCGAGCTGGCTGGTGGTGACGCCCTTGTATACCCCCGCGCATACCTTCTGCGCGACGAGCACCGGGTCGCAGTGGTCCTGGCTGAGGCCGTAGCTGAGCTTCTTGAGGCGCGCCGTGATCTTGTCGAAGTGCACCGTCTCCTGCCGCCCGTCCCGCTTCACCACGTACATCCTCGGAGTAGGGACCTTCCGTCGAGCAGGTGGTGCGCGCCGCCGCCGCGGTGTGGATTGGGTGAGGGATGAGGGTGGTTGGTGGTACTTCCGTAGTAGGGTTTGGGGGCTCGCGCGGGGCGGGTTTAAATGCCTTCCTGGCGCGCGCGTCGGCAGTAATTGTGCGGAGAGAAATTATTTTAAACAAAAAAAAAATCACGAGAGGTTTTGGATTTCGGAACGGGGTTGGCGCGCAGGGCGGGAGCGGGAAAGCCGTTTTCCCGCGCCGGTTTTGGCGTCCGTCGCGTCCTGCTTGGAACGGAGGTGGCCGGCTGACATGTGGTCCGCGGGTGTCAGTGTGAGGGTGGGTGTGGCGGGAAACCGAGGACGAGGAGCGTGCTGGACCTGGAAAAGGATTGTTTTGGGTGAGAAGTGTCGAGATTTGCGGATGGCGTGGACTTTCAGGAACCGTTGGCATGATTGGTGTGGTTCTTGTCGAGCCCGTTTCTTCCCGGAGAAGATGGCGGGGTGACCGTTGAGGTCGTCACATCGCGTAGTGACGAGTTTCGAATCTGGTGGGGAGGAAGAAGTGTGCTTGGGAAGGAAGCCCGGACGTACGGAGATGCTGATGCGGTAGCCAGTGCTGCAAAATAATATTATCTCGGATAAGTGCATCTTCACCGGCACCCTCCAAATGATCCCAAAGGCCTATTGAAGTCTTGACGCCAAAAATCGCCTCCAGTGGCAACTCCTAAATGGTCGGCCTGAGCGAAATCGTGTGTGCCACACCCGAAAGGGCCCCAAGTTTGGAGGCCTTTTCGGGGGTGCCGGACATGGAGCGGACATGGCTCTGACAGGTCTGGCCCGTCCGTCATACACACAGTGCGGGCGCCCGTGCTAATTAGTGTTGTGCAGGAGGTCGTTCCGCCCGATTAATGGCGAGGCGACGAGACGGCGGCACGCCTGTCAGCACGTGTCGCAATAACACCGCGCCCGTTCCCCTGGCAGGCGCAGAGCGAAGCGACGCATCGCAATAACGCTGCGCCCGTTCCCATGGCGCAGACGGAAGCGACACCTCGAGCCGCGCCGTCTACGTATTAATGTCGTTGTGGCTTCCAGCGGCGGTGCCCTGCACACGCGTTGTCAGCGTCAATGCGTGGCCAGACGAACCGGTGCTCGCCGTTAATGCAGGTCATCCAACCCCTCTCCTCTGGCCGCCTTTAAAATGCGGCGCGTCGCGCCTCTCCTTTCCCACACCACTTCTCTTTCCCACTCCCAAGTCCATCTCACCACCAGAAGCATGGCGGGCAGCCCCGAGACGCCGGAGGAGCGCGAGCTTCGACGTCATCGCTGCTTCCTCTCTGCGGAACGTGCTCGCCGCTTCAACGAGCGCCGCGGCCAGCAATGCCTGAAGGGGATCGTAGGCAGAAAACAAAAAAAATCCTAACAACGATAACCTTAAACTAGCCAGAATCTATTACTATGCAGATATACCGTAACGGAGGAGATCGATGTACATACCCTTGTAGACCGAAAAGCGGGGATTACGCTCCCGCACAAGCGTTGTCGATGAAGCCGACGTAGCCGACCTCAAGGTCGTGAAGACGAACTCCTCCAAGTGCCGCACGTGAGGCACCTCGTAGCTCTACACACGTACGGTGTAGACAACGACCTCCGGGCTCCGATCCAGCAATGCAGCGGAAGCATAAGACTTGGACCGAAGAACCGATAGCACGGCGGTGTGCGTATGGTGAAGAAAACCTCAAATCGTGTGCATCTCCAATTGCGGAGTCACGTCTAAACGGATGAGAGAGATATAATTGGGTGAATTTCCAAGGCACATGGGCACCTCTATATATAGGTGGAGGAGGGCTGCCACCTTCGGTGGCCGGGCGGTGTGGGACTAATGCCCACACCAGCCACGCCCCAAACAGGTGCGGCCCACCTAGGCCGGCCGGCTCCTCCTTTGGCCCCTTTGGGGCGAATCCCCCCCCCCCCCCCCCCATGGGCCTTCTCCCCATGTGAGAGGCCCATTTAAGGTGGGCTGCCCTTTAAATTCGAATTAAATCAAAATAAAAATATATTTAATCATTAATTACATTAGTTAATATTAAATATATATTATTTAATTTATTCGACCTTCGAAGCAACTTTCGTTGCCCTCCGAACTTCATCGGATATGTCCCAAAACGTTTCTGTTGCTCTCCTCTATTTTCTCTTATGCGTCCAATCTAATATAAACGTCACCTACCCTTAAGTGTGCCACCCTATGGTTCGGGATCACTCCAGACATGATCGAGACCCGTTCTCCGATCAATGACTAACAGCGGGGTCTTGGATACCCATGATAGTCCCTGTGCATCCACGAATATCTTTGTCGTTTGAACCTTAGACGTCAAGTCTCAAACCTTTTGCCTGGCGATACTTAGTCTTGTCCGAGACTCGATCTCAGGCATCGCGATACCTAGCTCGATCTCGTTACCGACAATATTATTCTTTACTCATCTGTGATATTACATCCTCGTGACCTAGTCACGTGCTTGCAAGCTTATTTATGCAATCTCACCGAGTGGGCCTAGAGTATCTATCCTGCTATACGGATTGGCAAATCCCGCTCTTGATCATACACCTCAACATACTTCTTTCGGAAACCCGAGAGGGACACCTTTATTGTCACCCTATGTAAGGAGTGACGTTTGATGCAATCGAAGTACCTTCCAGAAATAGCAATTAAATATGATCTCACGGTTGAAGGCATGAGTACTACGTCCTATATATATTGGGTGCGTCTATCACATCATTCACCTAATGATATGACTCCATTATCAATTGACGTCCAAGTCCATGATCAGGAAACCTTGATCATCTGTTGATCTCAATGGACTAGTAAAGAGGCTACTAGGGACCTGGTTGTTTACATACCACAAGTGTATTAATGTTTCCGCTTAATACAGTTATAGCATGGTATAAAACGTATTATGAACAATCGAGATATGACAAATAAAATATCTTTATTAATTGCCTCTAGGGCATATCTCCTTCAGTCTCCCACTTGCACTAGAGTACAATTTAATCTAGTTTACAACTTGGTAAAAGCTTAATACCTATAGCAACTTGGTGCTTGCTTGTCTCGTGGTAGAGGAATTAGTCAACGAATCTCCCACATTGAGATTTGTATGTACTTTGCAACACTTCTATGTCACCTAGTTTGACATCATCCCGTATCTTATGATAACGGTGAAATATATGTTTGTCGATGGAGTGAGACTCGAAACTTCGCGTAGCATGGGAATTAAAAGTCTAAGAGATCTATTAAGGGAAACCACGCATGCTCGGAAAAACTGCTCAGTCCAATCACACTTGCTACATCTGAAGTAGCCATATATTTCTATACCTATGTAGATTATGCGATAGTGCATTCAGATGCAACTTCACAAGCTAACCATGTCTTTCTTCAAAACAAAGGACTTCTCCTGTATGAGATTTCCAGTCGTATGGGTCAGTGTCATAACTTGCATCATCGCAACCTTTTACGGCAAGTTTGTCTTTTCACTCTTAGCCAGACCAGAAAACATATCCTCAGTTTCCTCTTGACACTGAAGGATATACTTAACGTTTGTTCATTGATCCATCCAGGAATCACTCTAGAACCCGTTCTTCAACCAAGAACTTGGGTCACACCAAGTCGAGCTTTCAGTATGATAGAATCTATGGCTGAGGCATAGAGTATGATAGAATCTTAATCTAGAAAAATATTCCGACTTAATGTTATTAGGCCCTTTTGATCTATATAAATTACAGATCTAACGCCTAATACTCTTAACTTCATTCATAGAACATTTAATCAGTTAAGTAATCATTTATACTTTACTAGAGGATCTGTATCATTCTCAACATGTCATTACATACAAAGCTTGGAATGACACCTAGCTCCCACTCAAATATGCCTTCCGCATATAAGACCAGGGAATTTTTTTATCTCCCACTCAAATATGCCATTCACATATAAGATCAAGAAAAGCTACTTAGCTCCCACTCACTTCTTTGTAAATGCAGGTTTCTTCAACTATTTTGGATGACTCCAAAATCTTTTGATCACATTATCAAAGTGAAGATTCCAGCTCCGACATGCTTGCTTCAGCCCATGAATGGACAGCTAAAGTTTGCATACATGTTTAGCATCCTTAGGATCAACAACCCATCTTATTGTACTAATTACAACTCTTTCTTAATATTATCATTAAGAAACATGGTTTCCTTATCCATCTATCAATTTCTCAATTTGAAATTATAGTAATTGCTAAACGAGCCTAAATAGACTCAGGCTTCGCCACTTGAGACAAAATTTCGTTGTGGTCAACCTTTTGAATCTGTCGAAACTGTTTTGCGACAAATCGATCTTTATCAGTGTCTATTTTCTCATAAAATTTCATATTCTTTTAACGACCTGGATGCCATCAAGAAGATCTTCCCAAGTCATTAGTTGGTAATTGTACATGGATTTTATCTCGGATCATATATGGCTCATAGCCATTTCTCGGACTTAGGTCTACCATCGCTTCTTCGTAGTTCGTAGGTTTGTCATGTTCCATTAACATGATCTTCATAACAAGATTGTCGTACCACACAGTGCGGAACACATTCTCGTATTCTTACGATCTTTAGTACGAGCTTAGAGCATCATGATCTTTATCATAAGCTTCCTTCCAGTTGCGGAGGATGATATCAGAACTATTTCCGTTGCGCCACTCGATGTCCGGAAAGTGAGTTCATTAACTCCGTCTTGCTCTACTTTTCTTCCCACTTATACCCTTGGCAAGAAACTATTTCTTGAGAGAACTTACCTGTGGCAAGATGGTTAGGAGGGTGGTTGTACCCCCAGCCCACCAGAGTTCAAATCCTAAATTTGACATTGGTGTTTCTCATTTAGGCAGAATATTCTTCAGTGGGAGGCGATGTTCCCGTCGACAGCGAGGCGTATGTGATGACTTCGTCAATCTCAAGACCCGACCATCGGCTCAGTCTTTCGGAGGTGCTCATAGGGGTAGGGTGTGCGTGTGACGTGGTACGCCCACGGCAATCCCAGGGTCAAGTACCCCAGGTAGATTTTGAGGGAGAAGATGTGCGTGCTGGTAGTATCGGACGGCTGACAAGCAAGGATTTACCCAGGTTCGGCCCCTCATTGTGAGGTAAAGACCTACTCCTGCTTGTCTGATTATGATGATATATGAGGTTACATGGTGGCCGTAATGGTGATATGGTGAGACGTGGTCTCGTTATGCCTATGCGAGTTGTGGATCTAGTATCGTTCTGTCTATGCGGGTGCCCCTGCCTGGCTTTATATAGGGAGCCAGGTAGGGTTTACAAGAGTCCTAGTAGACTACGTCTTGAAGTCCTTGACTTGTGCTTGAAGTAATTGCTGGGCCGCCAGGTGGGCCTTCGTCTGGGATGCACCAGGTATACCAATAATAGGGGACCCGAAGGGTATAACCTCGTCAGTAGCCCCCGAGTGTCTGGTCGATTTGAAGTATCGGGCAGAGACTCAAAACAGTATGTCGAGTAGGCGTAGTCGATGCGTCGGGTGTGTTGATGACCATGTGATGACTGTATTATCCATTCTTCGTGAGTTGAATCATTTATGAGAAATCCAATGTATGAAATCCAATAATAATAATAAATCCGATGCGATCTATAGAGAGACCGACTTTGAGAAATCCAGTGTAAGAAATCCAATAATAATAAAATCCGATGCGATCTATTGAGAGACCGACTTTGAGAAATCCAGTGTAAGAAGTCCAATAATAATAAATCTGATGCGATCTATAGAGAGACCGACTTTGAGAAATCCAGTGTAAGAAGTCCAATAATAATAAATCTGATGCGATCTATAGAGAGACCGACTTTGAGAAATCCAGTGTAAGAAATCCAATAATAATAAAATCCGATGCGATCTATAGAGAGACCGACTTTGAGAAATCCGATACGTCACTCGAGCCGATAGCGAGTGCGCTCCCGATGGGAGTTAGTCGATGAAATTTGCGTTGTCCAAGGAGGTACTCAACTTGGGTTCAGTTTTCGCGTCCTTTGCTGCGTTTTCTGATATTTTTGACTTGGTAATTCGTCGGGTGCGCGTCCAGCGCTCCCGATGGGAGTAGCCCCCGAGTGCCTGGTGGACTCGAAGAGTCGAGCAGGGACTCATCCACTTGCTTTGCTGTGAACTCTGTATGCCGACAATGCATCATTTTGTTCGCTAAGTATATGTGAGTCGAGATTGCTTCGATTGTGCATGCTGAGTCGGTAATACGTCGACTGATGTTTTGCCTAAATTTTGCTATGTATTTTTGAGTCGAGATTGTCTCGATTGTGCCTGGCGAGTCGAAAATACGTCGACTGATGCTTTGTTTATTTTGCCTAGGGATTATGGCATAGTAGGCCTGGTACGCTCGACGGATCGGGACCAGTTAACTGCACTTTTGGGCAAAACCTTACTAGCCTACATCAAGCCCGAGTCCCCGGACTCGAACCCGGAACAAGCTGGTCAGGTCCGACTCAGGCCGCGGAGGTCTTACTGAGCCGGCCTGCAGCATAAATTTGCGACCTAACGCGTCCGTCAGGATTTTCTTCATGTCTGTTGACATGGAAAGTTGCAGGGCAAACGCTGTAGGAGCGGGCCCCGGCCCAGCTCGACGGATCGGCGGGTCTTACCTTTGCACCGTGCGTGCAGCATCCGAGTTATACATGCGGCAGACGCAATCTCGGGGATTTGTGAATGAAATATGTATGAGGCTAAGTAGCTCAGTCGAATGGTCGTTCGACTGCTCTTGTGTGTAACGATTGATTGATTTTGCTCGTAATGTCTATCGGGTGCGCGTCAGCGCTCCCGATGGGAGTAACCCCCGAGGCTATGTGCAACTATTTGTAGTTGGGCATAGGCTCGATTTGCCTTCATTTTGTTGTTGTCGAGTATCTTGTAAGTGCTCCAATCTTTGCGTCTGCTGGCGTAGATATTTGCCGGGTGCGCAGCACCCGAGCCAATGGCGAGTGCCCTCCTAATTGTCGAGTGCGGCTGAGGCTTTTTCAAGTAGCCAACCTGCGCGGCGCAGCTCCCGAGTCTTCGAGTGCGGCCAAGGCTTTGCGAGTTGGGACCTGTGCGGCGCAGCCCCCGAGTGTTCGAGTGCGGCCAAGGCTTTGCGAGTTAGGACCTGTGCGGCGCAGCCCCCCGAGTGTTCGAGTGCGGCCAAGGCTTGCGGTGTTTAGCCGGAAGAAGTCGACGCGGCGGTATTGTGCGGCGAAGAGGTCGACGCGGCGGACCGGAGTCGACGAAGGCACTCGAGTAGAGCGTCGAGTGCAACGATGAACTTGCTGATGTTGACGAAGCGCCAGCCCCCGAGTGTCAGAGGCGGAATCGATGATGCGGAGTCGAAGAAGTCACGGGTGTCGCCTTGTCGAGTGCAGCGATGAACTTGTTTGTTGTTTTTGTTGAGCGCCGAGGCGCCAGCCTCCAAGCTTCGGGTGCGCGTGCATACGCTGCCTTTTTCCCGAGTCGATGATTTGTCGGGCCGCGTGGTCCGGTGGCCGATGGTGTTTGCCGTAGTTGATCTAGACGAGGGCGAGGTTGGTGTCGGAGCGCCAGCCCCCGAGCATTAGAAGCACACTGTGTCGGTGTAGAGTTTGACGAGCGGCCGACGAAGATGCGCAACACCGCTGCCGCCCCGAGTCGCCGGTCTGTCGGGTATGCGCTGTTGAAGCTGGTACCGTTGTTGATGTCGAGTGCCAGCTCCCGAGGGTACATAGTGCCCTTCTAGGGAGCGGGCTTTGTGTGTCGATTCCACCGACGCCGATCACCGCCGTGGAGGCCGATGATGTTGAGAGGGTCGAAGTTTGCCCATAGCCGGGCTGTCGAGTTGTTGAAGATGTCCGCAGTGGATCGGCGATGGTCGTGAGTTCCCCGTAGCGTCGCGGGTGAGATGGAGCTGTGCTTGTCGACTGAGACGTGGCCTGATGAGCGGCGCGTGATCGCAGCAGCGGCGTCGTTCTCCAGGCTTTCGTAATGTAGACAAGGCATTAGTACATGAAGGATATATAGTCTAGATTAATAGTAAGAGAGATTAAAGTAGTAATTCCATCCATGCGTGTGCGCATGCTGCGATCCTGCCAGGGTGCCCGTGATCTGACATGCAGGCGACCATGTGCGGGTGTCTCTTCTTGGATGAGATTGGTGTCCTTGCTGCTTAATCCACGCATGTATTAGCACGCTGGCCGTAAAATCCATGCAGGTACATCGGCAGGTGCGCCGCTACAATATCTCGATCTTGCATATTTTGCTCAGCCGCGCGTGTGAGGGCAGCGCCGATGCTGCCCCCGGGCGTTGATGTTTGTACGACGTCATAATCATCGCCGTTGTAGATTTGTTCGTACAAAATATCACCGCAGTAAAAGATTTGCACTTAGATAGAATTGACTATGTATATGAGGTAAATAAACATGAAGGATAGCACCTGATCAATTTTTGTTGTGGCATTGCCGTACAGAGTACTGCACCCGGCTGAAGATACGAGACGACGTAGCGGCTCCTGGAGGCGAGTGGTGACAGTTCGGCGTGCGAGGTTCGAGCGCGTGCTCGGTTTGAGCCTTGAAGGCCTCCGCCTGAGGCTGATGGCAACAGCGGCGGTGTTCTGCATGCTCTTGTAATACTAGTACTTAGCACACGAAAGAAATATGCAAAGTTAGTAGTACATGAGAGAGATTGATGAGTTAAAAGGCAGATCGATCCATGCATGATCCATGTGCATGCACGCGACCATGTGCTTGGCTGGATTTGTCTAGCCTGCCGTGAGTTGGCAGCCTTGATGTGGACAGCTTCGGGACTTGATCCATCGCTGCTGCTTGCTCTTTGACCATGGGCTGTTGCTCAGGTTTCCGGTGGGGCGGGCCGACCCGCTACGCCGCTAGGCCGCCCCGCAAATTAGGCCCGCTAAGCGCCGCTGGGCCGCCCGCGAACTCCCGAGCGGGCTGAAGCGGCAGGCCGCAAAGGACCACGAGCCAGCCGCAAAATTGCATAACCCGCAAAAAAAAAAAATCTAATCTCTCGCTGCGCCAGAGACGTAGAGAATCCCAAATCCCCGATGGCGGCGATGGGGCTCCCGGCGGCGCATCCCTGACATCCCGGCGGCGGCGTATCTATCTCCACATCTGCCTCAGTACTCGAGGCGACCGGAGATGCTGGGGTCGACGGCAGAGCCGCCGCCATCGCCGCCCCCCGCCCATGCCCCTGATGTTGGAGTTCATCTCCGCCCTCCTCCGGCCCCCAACCATGCCCCTGATACTGGAGTTGCCCGGCCGCCTCCCTCGCCGCCATTCGCCGTCACTGCTCCTCCTCCGCCCCATGCCCCAGTCCCTGTTGCAGCCGCAGATGGTAACCACTCTTCCTCTTCTTGATGTGTGCTCCGTTCCTGCCTGCCAAGTGCTCATGCGATTGCTAATTTGTGCGCTGATGGTAGCCTTTTGCATTTGTGAGCCAGTAGGAGGAAGTCGGTGTCGGTGGCGTCCGCGACGTCGGCGTCGTCGCTGGGGCGGAGACTGGAGGCGATAGAGGAGCCGGAGAGCCCGGGCCGCCGGAGCGAGGGCTCGTCCTCGTCGTTCGGGAGGAAGGTGGCGCGGTCCCGCTCCGTGGGCTGCGGGAGCCGCAGCTTCTCCGGGGACTTCCTCGAGCGCCTCTCCACCGGCTTCGGCGACTGCGCGCTGCGGCTCGTCGAGTCCCACCGCGAGCCCAAGCCTAAGGGGAGCGGGAGCGCGCTCGGCCACCTGGGCGGCGACGGCGACGACGACTACGAGTACACGCAGCAGCACAGGATCAAGTGCGCTGGGTTCTTCGGCGCCGCGCCCCCGCCCTCGTCATCCTCCTACTGGCTCTCCGCGCCCGACGGCGGGAGCGGCGCCGGCACGGGCACCGGCAGCAGCGCCACGAGGGTGAGTGGCACCAGGAGCCACCGGAGCTGGGCGTGGGCACTGGCGAGCCCCATGCGGGCGCTGAGGCCGACGGGCTCCACGTCCAGCAAGACCCTCATGTCCGCGCACCACAGCCGCGCGGTCGGCAACAACGGTAGCGCTAGCATGCCGACGACGGGTGGGTCAGCCGTGGCGACGAGCTAGCTTCATTGATCTTCCGGTTGCAGCTGCGCGATCACTGCCCAGTTACTCGATCGTCATCCCTCTTCCGCTTCAACTATACTGCTACAACTAGTATGATCAAAATTACTCTCTTATTCGCTCTGTCTCTGGCATGTTCATGCGAAGCTGCTCCGAAGGTGAACATTGAGACGTGCCGTAGATTAAGCTCCAGTAGCTTGCTTTTCATTTGCAATTCTGCTCCAGTTCGGGATTTGTCTTGTGTTTCGGTGGAAATATAAATGTCTAGTGCTGAATTTATGTGTTGGAGACGGGACATAACGATCGTACGCAGCCTGAGCGAATGAGCTAGCTAGCTCCTACGCAGCGAGCGCGCGGGTGCTGGCGGGCCGAAGCGGGCCACCGCTCTGCTTTGAGCGGAGCGTGGCGGCCAGCCCGCACGCACCCGGCAGGATCAATCGCGCCGCCAGCGGAGGGTAGCGAGCAGCCGCAACCCGCCCCGCTTGAAACCTGAGCTGTTGCCAATCTAGAAAATTAACCAAACCAGTACGACAACGGATTGCTCGCACAGGTACTCAGTGAAGTTTCTTCGTTCGCAACTCGCGATGAGCGCGACTCCTAGGAATCGTGAGAGACAGCGTGTACGCCAAAATCACCGCGCTGGCGGCGGAACCGTGATGGTTGTTTCCCGAGATAGTTCCGCTGAAGTAGACGATCCGGCTTCTGATTCTTTTTTTCGATCGAGGGGTTCTGCGGTTTGCCTGGCTGGGCATGCCCGGTTCTGAGGTTAACAGATTGGATGGCGCCTGCGCACGGAACGCCGCCGCCACCCGACGAAGTTGCCGGCTGCTTGTTGATGACGAATTTGATCGCGTCGCCTGTGATTGTGACTTAGATTGGATCTGCTATGTACGGAGCGCCGCCGCTTTTGCTGATGAAGATTTTGTCGATGAATATGATGAAGCCGTCGAAACCGCGATCCAGCACGCGTTCTTCCCACAGACGGCGCCAAATTGACGTGGTACGCCCACGGCAATCCCAGGGTCGAGTACCCCAGGTAGATTTTGAGGGAGAAGATGTGCGTGCTGGTAGTATCGGACGGCTGACAAGTAAAGATTTACCCAGGTTCGGCCCCTCATTGTGAGGTAAAGACCTACTCCTGCTTGTCTGATTATGATGATATATGAGGTTACATGGTGGCCGTAATGGCGATATGGTGAGACGTGGTCTCGTTATGCCTATGCGAGTTGTGGATCTAGTATCGATCTGTCTATGCGGGTGCCCCTGCTTGGCTTTATATAGAGAGCCAGGTAGGGTTTACAAGAGTCCTAGTAGACTACGTCTTGAAGTCCTTGATTTGTGCTTGAAGTAATTGCTGGGCCGCCAGGTGGGCCTTCGTCTGGGATGCACCAGGTATACCAATAATAGGGGACCCGAAGGGTATAACCTCGTCAGCGTGCGTGCGTTCATAGGGGTGAGTGTGTGCACGTGTATGTGAGCGTCTGCGTTGTACTGAGTTTCGCAAAAAAAAGAAACTATTTCTTGAGCAAGATACGTTCCAGCAACAAATTTGCCTTTGTCGTGAGAAATGTATCCAACTGATATCTTAGATACACTACAGAGATGAATTTATCCGTTTTAGGTTTGATCACATCAACACACTAAAATACCGAAACGACAATCTAGGTCAAAAGCCATGCCATAACTTATATGGTATTGCCTCCACGGATTTAGATGGTTTCCCTGTTATCTAACGTGAATGTTTTGTTTCTACCATATGACCTTAATGATCACAATAATTCGATAAGAGATTTTACTGACCACACAATATCCAACAGAGTGTGATTACGACGTCCAAACAAACCACAACACTATGGTGTTCCTTACGACGTAGTTTGTGGAACTCTTCTCACAAGTCTTCTAATGATATGCCAAACTTATAACTCAAAACTTTGTTTCCTTGATCAGTTAACATAGGAAATTGTTTTTCTTGTTAAGTTTATTTTCCTACTTCACTCCGAACTTGTTTGAACTTGATCAAACTTTCCGGACCAGCGTTTCCTAAGTAGATATCCATATATCTACTCAGAACATTTGCGAAGTTTACGAAATAAAGATTTTCACTATACGTTAAAGTACTTCATTGATCCACACACATCCATATGCATGATTCTCAACAAGTTATATGCCCGCTTTCCGAAAGCGGTGTCTTAGTTATCTTGCAAGTGTCAAAATATCAAAATCTAAGGACTTGGAGATCCATCTGAATGGAGCTTCTTCATGCATATAGCATTGACATGACTTAAAACGTTAGTGCCACAAGAATGTGGTGTTTTTATTAAGTTTGTATTCTTTGGCATTAATGTTATAAATGTGAGAGCTACTACCATCTAGATTCACATAAGAACATTCCATTCATAATCGGTGTATAATCATTAAAGATATCACTCATAAATGTAGGACAACATTTTGTCACTAACAAATATGAATAATTGTCTCGCTAGAGGCAAGACACACTTATAATGATCATGCTAACAAGCGATCAAAAGGAATTTGTTCAAATCCAAATTAATCCAAATGGTAGATGTCGAGAGAGCGTGTCTATAGCCATCACAACATGTAGCCTGCCATCATCAACACACATTGTCTCCTCATCCTTCCAGTGGCCACCGAGAGTAGAGCTCCTATAGCTATTTTGGGCATGGGTATCCCTTCCTCGTCATGCGTGATGAATGAGACGTCCAAGTTGTGGGTCAGGGCCGCTCTCTCACTTTCTGGTATGCGGAGTAATCTGGAGCGGCGGTTCGGGTTAGTCCGTCCCAAGGATTGGACGGATTGCGCGGCCCTTCGCGCACTCGACACACTGGCTTGTCTCCTGCGCTCATCGAGCGTTGCTTGGTAGTTCTTCAGTCGAAAGTTCTCCTGCAAGAGGAGGTATTGACGTGCCGCGATCTCCTCACGGGTCGACCCCTCGGGCATCATGATGCACTCTTGGATGGCCTTTGTCACTTTGGCCGCCATCTCCTCCGTGATGACTGATACGTCCATTTTGCATCACTATTTTATAGCATAATTTACTGTTATTCAATGATATATTTCATATTAAGAGGAGTTACTTATGTTATTTTGTCTTATTTTGCATGTTTGATGATCATTGGATAATTAACTGCCGGTGTCAGATTTCAGCTGGAAAAAGCATCGTCAAGGCACTATATTTCTGGAGCACTAAAAAATTTTCCGAGAAGACAGATGTTCCTATTTTATCAAAAGATGGACTAAGCCAAAAGGGGAGGCTGAGATGGGCCAGGAGGGGCCCACACCACCCCTGGGCGCGGGGCCCACCTTGGTCGCGCCCTAGCCAGGTGTGGTGCCCCTGGCCCACCTCAGGCGCTCCCCCTTCGCGTACTTCATCCCCCAGAAACCCTAAGACACAGGGAGGGCCAGAGAAAATATTCCGCCGCCTCCACGAGGCGGAAACAACAGCGAGAGAAAAAACTCTCCGGCAGGGAGAAATCTGTCGGGGAAATTCCTTCCCGGAGGGGGGAGATCATCGCCATCCTCATCGTCATCGCGCTGGACTTCATCGGGATCACCATCATCATCATCTCCACCGCCATCACCACCATCACCGCTGCACCATCTCGTCCCGCTGTAACATCCAGGGCTATACTTTGTTTAGTTCATAGGGGAAACTCTCCCGATGTTAATTACTCCTTGTGGTTGATGCTATTGAGTTTTATCGGTGAATTAAAGTATATGTTCAGATTGTTATCCATCATTATATCACCTCTGATCATGATCCATATGATGTCTCGTGAGTAGTTCGATTAGTTCTTGAGGACATGGGAGAAGTCACGTTGTTAGTAGTGGAATTATGTTGAGTAATATTTAATGGTTTGATATTTAAGTTGTGGTGCTATTCTTCTAGTGGTGTCGTGTGAATGTCGACTACATGACACTTCACCTTTATGGGCCTAGAGGAGTGCATTGTGTATTTGGTTGCTAATTGTGGGGTTGCCGGAGTGACAGAAACCTAAACCCCCGTTAGTATACCGGTGCACAAGGGAGCGTAGGATCTCAGAGTTTAAGGCTGTGGTTAGATTTATCTTAATTACTATCTTGTAACTGCGGATGCTTGCAAGAGGTATAATCACAAGTATGTATTAGTCCAAGTAAGGGCGGTGCATTAGCATAGGTTCACCCACACAACACTTATCAAAACAATGAAGATTAATCAACTATGTGAAGCGAAAGCACTTGACTAGAATCCCGTGTGTCATCAAGAACATTTTGTCATCATAAGTAAACCAACCGGCTTGTCCTTTGCTCTAAAAAGGATTGGGCCACTCGCTGCAATTATTATTACTGTCTTTTACTTACTTGCATTTTATTTATCTGCTATATCAAAAACCCCTAAAAACCTGTCTGCTAGCATTTACAGTGAAACCTTTACCGAAACTCCTTATCAGCACCTTCTGCTCCTCGTTGGGTTCGACACTCTTATTTATCGAAAGTACTACGATACACCCCCTATACTTGTGGGTCATCAATGACGATCGTTGTCTTCCCGTCCGGCATAGTCACCGTCATTGGGTAGGTGGACGCATTGTTGCGGGAGGTGGCGGTTGCGGATGCTTCGTGATTTCTCCCGTCGTTGTCTTTTTGGGTCACCACGCAGACCTGAAAGGGGATGGTGCGCGACATTTGGCTTCCGCCGCCGCCGCTGCAGTTGTCGGTGAAGATGAGGGAGTCGACGTAGCTGTCGATCAGCGCGCGAGGCTCGTCGCCGCCGTCATGGTAGGCGGACTCGATCTCTTCCTCGGCTTCGCTTGACGAGTCGAGGGGTGTGCTGGCGCCTGGTTGACGGGAGAGTATTTGAGGATGATGAGTACTTCCCCGGCAACGGCGCCAGAAAAAGAGCTTGTTGGCGTGAATCACACGTTCGTTGGGAGACCCCAAGAGGAAGGTATGATGCAGTTCAGCAGCAAGTTTTCCCTCAGAAAGAAACCAAGGTTATCGAACCAGTAGGAGCAGCAACTCTTCAGAAGGTTGTTGGTGGCTCGCACGGCGCAACACGATCACCAACGTGGAATCTGCACACAACACAATCAAACTACTTTGCCCCAACAAAACAGTGAGGTTGTCAATCTCACCGGCTTGCTGAAAACAAAGGATTAAACGTATGGTGTGGAAAATTAGTATTAAATTGCAGAGAATGAAAAAGGAACAGTTTGCAGTTTGTGGTGGTTTAATCAGTGTAAAAGAATGGACCGGGGCCCACAGATCACTAGTGGTGTCTCTCCATAAAAGATAACTAACATGTTGGGTGAACAAATTACAGCTGGACAATTGACAAATAGTGAGCGCATGACGATGCATATATATGACATGATGATTACTATGATATTTAATTGGGCATTACGACATAATACATAGACCGTCATCCAACAGCGTATATGACTAATAATCCACCGCCGGGTTGTCATCCGAGTCCCCCGTTGGTATTAAGTTGAAAGCAACGGATAACTGCATTAAGTAAAGTGCGTAATGTAAACAAATACATATGACTGTGGACATAGCATTGTTAGATTATCCCTAGTGGCAACAGCACATCCGCAACCTTAGAAGTTGTTGTCACTCTCCCAGATTACCGGAGGCATGAACCCACTATCTAGCATAAATACTTTCTCTTGGATTTACAAGCATCTACTTGGCCAAAGCATTTACGAGTAACGGAAAACATGCAAGATCTTAAATAACATAGGGCATAGATTGATAATCAACTTGACATAGTATTCAATATTCATCGGATCCCAGCAAACACAACATGTAGCATTACAATAATATGATCTTGATCATGTAGGGCAGCTCACAAGATCTAAACATGATGGCACAAATTGAAGAGACAACCATCTAGCTACTGCTATGGACCCGTAGTCCAATGATGAACTACTCACGCATCACTCCGGAGGCAGGCATGGCGATGTAAAAGCCTCCGGTGATGATTCCCCTCTCCGACAGGGTGCCGGGAAGAGGTTCTGGACCCTCCCGAGCTAGGGTTGACGGCGGCGGCGTCTCTGGAACTTTTCGTGGATATTGGCTCAGGCCCTTAGGGTTTTCGCGTCGGGAGGAATAAGTAGGCGAAAGGTCGGCGACTGACGACCCCCGAGGGGCCCACACCACCCTAGGGCGCGCCGGGGGGGAGGACCCGCGCCCTAGTGGCGTGTGGGGCCCTGGTGGCTCTCCTCTGCTGCTCCTTTGGTCCTTCAGGTGTGTTCTGGTAAAATAGGGATCGCCGTGAAGTTTCGTCCAATTCCGAGAATATTTCCAGACTAGCTTTTCTAGAATACAAAAACAGCAGAAAACAGGAACTGGCACTTCGGCATCTTGTTAATAGGTTAGTTCCAAAAAAAATGTATAAAAGTGATATAAAGTAGATGCAAAACATGTAGCAATTGGTATAAAACAAGCATGGAACATCAAAAATTATAGATACGTTTGAAACGTATCAGGGTGTTGATGCCGAGCTTGGTATGCCTGTCGATGAAGACGCGACGCCCGCAGCCCGGGAAGGCGCTAAATTCGCAGTCGATGGAGACGCGAGTGGCGAGGGCATGATCGACGAAGGCACCGGTGATGATGGCGCGATCGATGGAGATGTAGTCGATGAAGGTGTCGCCGACGCGGTTGGTGAAGATGTAGTCGAAGGAGACGCGGGTGTGATCACCGCGGTCGATGGAGGCGCGGGTGCGATCGCCGCAGTCGATGAAGGCGCGACCATCGCGAGTTGAAGCGGGTTCGTCATGTTGAACGCCCCCCACTGATTGACATGATAATGCATGTTACCAAAAGTCAGATTCGCACCTGAGTGGAGGTCCGCGAACACCGGGCGAAAAGCCGGCGAGTGCGGGTTGAACTCAAAGGGGCCGAAGTGGATCGGCTTGTTGATTGCTGGCGAGTCGCCCGTTGTCGATGAAGATGAAGCCGGCGAAACCGTGGATCCAGCGCTAGTCTTTCCCACAGACAGCGCCAATTGACGTGGGGGTACCACGGCAAATCACATGGTTCAGTACCTAGGGTTGAGATTAAGGGGAGAGATTTGGTAGCGCTGGTAGTATCGTCGGCTGACAAGCAAGGATTTACCAAGGTTCAGGCCCCCGGAGGGTAACACCCTACTTCCTGCTTGTCTGGTTATTGATGTATGAGGTGTACAAAGGAGCTACAATGGCGTCCCGGCGAGATGTCAATCTCGCTAGGGTTTTGGTGGTATGAGTATTGCGTAACCTAGATCGGCGGCCCTCCCAAGCTTTATATAGGAGGCTGGGTCTCGGGAGTTCGCATCTGATCAGGTTTATAGATAAGGTAGGTCTCTACCGATGTAACATCCCAAGATTTTGGAATGTTCAAAAATCACTAAGATTTTAAAACTTTTGTTTGGATAAAAATAAATTTTGAAAATCATGCATGGCATGCATCATCTGCATTTTGTTTGTTGCATTTCTTTTAAAGTGCATTGGTTTTAAATTGAATAAACAATGTATATGTACAATATAAGTACAAAACTATGTTATATTATATTTCACAAGAAAACTATGCTAAGTAATTTTATTTATGAAATTACAGCTCACTGGATTTTCCTGTATTTTATTTTACTCCTTTTGGAGTTCATTTGATACTCTGAATAGACAGTACATATACGTGATACATGTACAGCCTAAGCAGAGAAAGGAGCAGCGCTAGGCCATCGTACCTTGTTTTCTGAAACTGAAATCTATTCTGAACGTTCTCTTTTCCTAAACGTACAGTACCAATGCATCAAACCGTCGTATCCTTGTTTCTGTACATAACTCGGAAAACAAAACTCCTGCTCTCGTACGCAAACTGTACCGAATTTGGTTCCAGAAATATCTCCGATTCTTGTTCGAGACTTCATCTCTTCATCGGCCAAGACCTAGGTATAAATACCTATTCACTACGGTCGTTCCGTTTTTCCACAAACACGAACCTCGGCCGCCACAGATCGATCTTCGATCGTCGCCGCCGCCGTTCTTCGCCGAAACATCGGTGAAGGTTCTCTGCAATTCTCATCGCCCGAGACCTTCCCTCCCTGTTCAAACTTTCCCTTTGTGTTTATGCATCTCGCTAATATCATTTTTCGCACAAACCAGAGACGGGAGAGAGCTGTCCGTCGAGCTGTTCGTCGCCAGAGTTTGGAGCTGCAGAACACGACGCCTTCGCCGGGAATCTTCGAGAGACTGCTGCCGAGAACGCCGCTGAGTATCTAGGTGAGGATCTGATTCATCTGGTATCTCCTGTGGAGTTTTGCAATCATCCGAGCACCGCCGGGCATCGTTGCCGAACTCAGTCGCGCGGCCATGGCTGATAGGCTTCGATCGTACATAGGAGATGCACAGTAGCCGTAGGATCTCGTTTGGATGGTTTAGATTAGATTCAATCTTGAAGAGGTACAGGCCAATCACAGGCTGCCGTGTGGCGAGTGACACAGTCAGCATCTAGTCATAGCGAACAGCGAATCGCGCTGCGACACGTGTCGCGATTTTCTGTAAATTCGTATTTTCAAAACAGAGAATATGTTTATCTTGTAAAATTCATAACTTGAGTTCTACTTAGCCAAAAATTATGATCTTTTTACCAAAATGCTCAGAATTTTATGTAGAATACAGTGGGCATAAAAGTTTGCACTTTCACATCATGCATATTAGCGTTACATACAGATGTTTAAAAACTAGTATTTAGCTAATCAAAATTGCTTTATTTTATTAATCATATTAAAAATTGACATGAGCATCATGCATATAGTTTATACCAGAGAACTAAAATAATATTTATTGTTTGACTTGAAATTGTGTCACCTCTGCATCTTGTCATGCATACATTATTTTTGTAATGCTATTTGTGAATTGTATTGAATTTGTGTTTGTTGTTTGTTTAGATTGTGAAGAGTGCCGATCGTGCTGTGAGTGCTGCAGCAACCCGAACTACTACGAAGGCAAGTGAATAACTTGCACAAGCATAAATGACCTACTATTTTCGTTTTATTGCATTTGTAGATATTTTAGTAGTATGCATGATAGGTACTACTATGTTATATTATGCTATGCAAACCTTGTAGGATAGCCATATGACCACCTTGGTAGTGACCTATTATAATTTAGTGGAAGTACATGCTGCAAAAATGATTGTTTTATTGTAGATGTGATATTTAAAAACTCCACTAAATTAATTTACTGCCTGGGTGGATTGGTTGATAGAGGATGATGTGAGTGGAGTGGCTATTCATGGGTCATGTCTATGGCTGTCTTGTTTACGCTCACTTGTGGATTGCCACCCAGGGTACCGAGATTTTACGTCACTTCATGTTTGTTGCCGAAGCGTGCAACCACTAGTCATATGGGCTCTGTCTTGACGGAGTATGTTGTGTGGACCTGGGTCAGTGAGATCTGAAGATGTAGCGGGGTAGGTGGGCAGTGATCTCGCTAGTAGTACCATGGGAAAATACTTCTGAAAAGTCTCGTCTCGATCTTCTTCTTTTCCTTATCACTAAATGAGTGTAAAGGATAGTTTGGGTTGATCGGGTCTAGTGGTGAAAGTGCACCAGCTCTGCAGAGTGTGTCAAACTAAGATCTTAGCCGTGTCCCCGGTTATGGACAATGCGTGTCTTCGAACATTGTAGTGTATGGAAAAATCTCATCATTCCAATTTCATAATAAAATTTGATGGGTGAACTCGGGTTAAATGAGACACTGGATGCGTCCAAGGTTGTGTCTCATGTTGTTGTTGAGAATTAAAAATGCTTTATAAAAAATAGGACAAAATTGGCTTTATGCAATAGCCTTGAACTCCACCAGCCATATAAGCATGTAGAAATAGTCTTGCCATTTTATATTCCACCAGTATTCACTTGCCAGCCAGTCGAACGGCATCTGACCCAAACATTCTGGGCTGCAACTTACATGTTGCAGGTTCGTCCGATCAGGAGTGACGTCATCAGTCTTCGAGCTTACAACCAACATGTTCGCCAGTGGCGCATGGAGATGATGGAGCTCCGTGTTATATTTATTTTGCGTGTGAACTCTGAATAAGTGTTGAACTTTATTTGTTTCAAGCTAGCCTTTGGCTATGCGCAGTTGTAATAACTTATTATATTTTTGGATCATTCGTGCGTGCGTTGTAATAATATTGACATTCCGTGTGATACTACATTTTATTGGAAAGTGCAAGTCTTATATGATCCAAGTCTTCCGCACATTTCATGTACGCCTATGCTTTTTAAGCAAGGGTGCTACAACCGACTTAAGCTTCGCTTGCCTTGGAGCATACTTCGCCTTCTTGGGCCCCCTTCGTGGGCCTTAGCTGTGGTTTGCTGGCAGGCCAGCTGTTGGGCTGTAGCTTATACGTGCATCAGGTATCCTCATGGTGGGGCACCCGAAGGTAGGCCCACATCAGCGGATGAAACTTCCGGCGCCAGATCATTGAGGCATGCAAGTCTGTTGATGATTCCGATGCTGGGATTGTCATCTTCTTCACCGGCGAGGGCATGTGGAAGGCATCTTCCTCGATGCCGGCGCGTGTAGTGGTTGGCTAGACGTTGTAGCGTGTAGCCGGTAACGACGTAGCCTTAGTTTAGTTTGTTAAATTTCGTTTAGATTTTAAATTATAAGTTTGTTAAATCTCGTTTAAATTCCGCCAGAATTGTTTATGAACGAATGTTAAAAAAAATTGGCGTGCTTGTTTGGGATGTGCCGCTGTATGCTGCACCCTCAATTGGCCGGACACATGTCTGACAACTCCAATTGAGGCTCAATTGGGGGTGTCGATTAGAGGCCCCGGTGGAGATGCTCTAAGACGCTCAGATCGCAGTGCCTCCAAACGCAATATGTCGCACTTGCTCAGATGCGCACGTGGTAGATTTTGAAGAATTTTATGGTCTTGACATATTTTGAGAAATGGAAGCAAAAGACAACCGGAAAATGCAAATAGAACTGGATCAGGCAAGACAAGAGAAGACATTATCCTAGGTGTAGATAATGTCGAACTCTACCAATGTGCAAAATCTCGGTGCAACATTTGTATTATTTTAGACTACACAAAAAAAAAATCTGACAAGGTTTCAAGTTTTAAAAAACATGTACCTTTCACCGAGCCAAATCCAGCCATTTGTCATTTTTTGCACAGACTAAAATATAATGAATTTTGAATTGGTTTTTTCATACATGTAGATCATACCATTATCTACATCTACATCTAGAATGTTTTACAAACTTTTTCAAAAAAATTAGAACATAGGACTTTCCCATTCCATTTTCATTGAAATGAAGCAGAGTGCCAAAGGCGCCCAGTAGTCTTTCTTACAACATCCGGGCATCCTGTATAGTTACAGGAACCAGGTTTCATTTTCTGAATGCAACTACAGTTCAGCTACACGAAATACCAACTAGAGCTCAAATGTGTGTCACACATTTTGTTCAGAACCTCACGGTGAGACTGCCCAGTTGGTGTACTTGGCTAGATTATGACGACGCTCAGCATCAGTCCAGGCGATTCGCAGAAGATCTCCACGGGTGCATTCCAGCACCATGATGCAGCGGTCCAATAAGGTTGAGGATTTGCATAGAAAATTCCAGCATAGCTTCTACCCAATTCAGGAGATAAATTCAAAGTCATCAAGTCCGTTTTGTGATAATTTAGGCTTAGACCAGACATTGCCTCAAAGCAAGATAGTATCCATTTTAGGTATCTAGCGCTCCCCTGGAGCCCGATCACCAAAAGGCCTCTCTTATTCATATCTCAATTTTTTTTGAGATAAATAGGATTTTCTATACCCCTCCAACTCTCAATCCTCCTTAGTTAGTTGTACTCCTCCACCCCCACCAAAGGTCTAAAGCAATATGACCATTCATTGTCTTCATTCTCCATGGACTATATGCCCCCCTCGAATCCATCTTCGGAGAATCTTATTGGGGAAAGACCCCTCGTCTCGCTCCTCGCGTCGCTCCTCCCGGCGACCGGGGGGCGGAAACCCTAGCCCGCCGCCGCCACCTCCTCCCACCCCACCCCTCCCCTCGTCGCCCCCTGAGGCTGCCGGTGAAGGGGGCGGTGAGGACTCGTCCCTCGGCCTCTGCTCGGCCGGCCTGGAGGGAGGCCGCCTTGAGAGACCGCCGCCGCCACCCGCCCTCGTCTCCTCGTCCGCCGTCCCTTCCCTCGCCTCCCCCTGCGTGTCTCGTGCGCCGCCGTGCCACCGCGGCTGCGGGTGCTGCCCTGCGCCGACTCGAGCTTTCCGGGCCCGATCTGGGCCTCGGATGGGCCTGGCGCGGTGCGGCCGCTGCTGGGCCTCCGTGCTCCCCCGGCGCGGCTGCGGCGGCGGCGCGCCTCCAGGGCCGTTTGGCCCCGATGGACTTGGCGGGACGCCGCGCCCCTCTCGGCGCCGGCCCCGGGAGGCTATGCTGCTCCCGCTGGCTATGCGAGTGGCCGCCTCTGTCCTCGGAGTTTTGAGCCCCGGTTGTCCGGTCGTCGATCCTGGACCCGGGGCGCCGTCGGCTTTGACGGCGCAAGGTCCTGCCCTCCGGTGGTTGCAAGGGTCGCAACCTCTACTCTCGGCCATCTTCCTGCAGCGAGGCGCCGTTGGGGAGGGCTGGTGCCGTGGCTTCGCAGATGGCGGCCATGGCGGTGATGTGCTCCCTACGTGGGGGGCCGTCGTGGCTGAGTGTTGAGCCACCTCTGTCTTGCCATCAGTGTCATGCCGGTGTGCTCCATGGTTCTGCAGATGGCGGCCATGGATGCGGTCTTCTCTCTGATGCGAGGTGAGCCATGGCAGTGGTGGTGGTTGCTTCTCCTTGTCGGTTGTTAGGCCCTCGCATCGATCCTTGTCGGAGTCCTGTGGCGTGTCTGGCGTGGGTGGTCTTCGTGCGTGCTCTAGGCTAGCCCACCCTTCGGGTAATTGAACCCAGATGGGGTTGGGGTTTCACTCGGTGGTGCTACGCCCTGCGACTACGGCGGTGACCCCCATGTGCGGTGAGGGCATGTTGCCCTTCAACTTCAGCCGGCGACACACAGACGTCGTGGCGTCGTCTTGCCGCGCGCGACCTTTCGGCCATGCCCCCGACACAGGTGGTGTCGGCGCGCTGTGTGGCCTCGGATGCGCGTTGGTGTTCGATTACGTCGATGGTGCAGTGTCATGGCTGGGTCTCCGCTGTCATGTCCTGTGGATCCTCCTTGTGATCGTAGTGTTTGGGTCGTGATAAGCTTTTTATCAATCAACTGTCTCCGAGTTTTTCTCTCGAGTGACCCTCTCTTGTGTGTTGTCGGTGTGCGTTCTTTCTTTTTATTTCTCCTCTCTTGTATCCCCTGTAAATTCTGGTTCATTTGAACCTATCTTGTAGAGGCTGCAAAGCTTCATAGGCAACATTTTTGAGTAATGAAGTTCAGGCTGGCTCTAAGAGCCTGCCGTAGTCATAGTAAAAAAAAATCCATCTTCGGAGGCGGCGTCGCTCCACTCACATACAGAGTCGTTATATCTTCCTCCGTCTCATGAATGATTGTTGCCTTACCCATTTTTGTTTCACCTCGCCTTTTCGCTCCACTTTCGGTTATGTTGTCACTCTACGCCACAATATGCTATTTTTCTTTTTGAATTCTGAAGTAATTAATAACTAGCATGGTACACATTGACGGTCTTGGGTGATTTTTTCCCCAGGTGCCACCGTAAAAGCTAATTCTGTGCTTGTTGAACAATTTGAAAAAAAAGGTGACAATTTGAATTTCTAGTCAAACATACTTTGGATATCGATCATTTGTTACTATTACACACTCTTTATCAAACTAAGCCATAGACTAGTGGTGGGGATGGGTTGATGTCATCCCACCCACTGAGTTCAAGTCGGTATGCTTGCAATTCGGTGATCTTGCACCATTCTTCTATGCAAAATGCCACGAGATTCTGCCCCCTAGGACTAATTTTGTATGTTAGGCAGACTAAGCGTAAAGTCCGTGTGGTAGTTCTTTTCCAATAAAATCCTCGGTGTGGTTGTTAAAATGAGAACGAAATGATCACTACTCCCCCTGACTTGATTCACACTCCCGGGTCGGTGCGGCTAAGTTTCTCTCGCGTCAAGATAAAGATAAAGATCTGTTTGACGCATGTTCTCCTTGATCGGCCGGAGTGTCGGGTTCTGAAAGGCTTCGTCGGCGATCTCGCATGGATGTTTATGCCTAGAGACTGCTGTATCAGATGAGATTTGGTCGCGCCGGAGGGAGCGGCGTGAAGCTCTGCTTCTGTTGCCATCATGGGCAAATCCATGGTGAAGTCAGAGGCGAAAAATGTCATGAAGGTCAAGATCAGAGGACTAGTAATGGTGATTGGAGTCTTTGGCGGCGACGAGGAACTTGTTGGAGCTTCGGAACTCGTAGCGGCGGTATGTAAGTGGGGTCGACAACATAGGTGAAGTTCAAAGTCTTACCTTTCAGGTGAAAATCCAAGATCTGGCCTTAGTTGGTTGTGCCTGGCAATGGCCTTGTTGAAGACATTGTTTTGAGAGCAGAGACTATCTCCAGGGTGAAAACCCAAGATTTTCGATCGGGCGACGACGACGCTTGTGCACTGTTTCCTTCTTGAAGACGTTGCTTTAGGAGAATTTGGACATCATGTGTTGTTTTGGTGGTCGTTGTGCTGCTGCTGCAACGTCTGTAACTCTGTAGCGGAATTTTTTTCCTTTTTAATTTCTTATTCTTATTGTTTTTTCGGCTGTGTGCATCCGTAATACCTAAAGTTATTGCGCTGTTGCAAAGGCTGGGTGTAATTGATATCTCCGTGATATTAATATCCCTAATGATACAGAGCAAAGCTTTGCTATTTGTCACGTTCTAGCAAACACCCTTCCGCGCCGTCCGATTTTTAATCTAGGGCGTGCGTCGCGCGGTCCGCGCGTGGAGACCGAATGGCACCTGACCGACCAGCAAGGTCCATCAATTATGGGACCCACCTGTCAGCCTATTACACGAAGACATTTTGAAACTCGAGCCGTTCCCTTCCCCGTCTCCCATTTCCGGTCAGAACAGAGAGAGAGAGCGAGAGAGTAGCCGAAGGCGATTTGCTCGGCGACGAAGCTAGGGTTCGCCGGCGAGGGCGGCGGCGCGGCGGATCTGCTCCCTTATACCACCGCAGAGCGATTATCGGTGGAGATTTGACGCGCCGCTTCTCCGAGGTGCCGTGAAGCTGGTCGGAGACAGGGATCGAGTTCGCCCAGAGATTCGCGTGCGGATCGTGTGCTCCGCGCGGGGAGGAAGCTCGGCGAAGGAGGTGAAGCGCGGCTTGCTGAACACCTACTCCGACCGTCTACTCCGATATACTGCGTCGCCTTCGTTCCGGCGCACGTCCGCGTTGAGGAGTTGCAGAAGGGTGAGGCTGCGAGGTCCCGCGTCTCGCGAGCTGCGCTTCTGCTGTTCGTCGGAGGGAGGTAGGCGTTGCGGAAGTGGAGATTCGACGCTAGCTGAGCTGCGCTTCTGTTGTCTGTGGTAAGTTCCTCACCTTATCCTCCATTTTCTAGATCTGGATGTTGCTGTTATCAGCGAAATCCGTTCTCTATGGGCCTCGAAATCGGCCGTGGGAACCAGTGTGGTCGTGTTTTTCCAGGGATTTTGGTTATTGCGAATTCGTCAGGAATCACCAATGTTGCAACAACGAAGCAACAAACACAAACCTAGTTGCAACATTGTGGTAGTTAGTTGCTTCAGCTAGCATCAGTAGTTGCATGTTGGTAGACATATGTACACGTTACCTAGCACCTCACTGTCCAAGTTGCAATTATGTAACAGTTTTTTGCTTCAGTTAGCATCTGCAGTTGCATGTTTTTTTAGACTGATGTTCATGTTACAACCTCTAGATTGTCCAAGTTGCATCTACGTGGTACTTTCTTAGCTTCAGTTAGCATCCGCAGTGAATGATGATAGACATATGTAGATGTACCACCACTCGACTGCCCAAGTTGCAACTACGTGGTTTGGTTAGCATCCGTAGTTGTATGATTAATAGAGATATGTTTCTGCTAGCATGCCTAATACGTCCGAACCGCTGAAGTTGAAATTATGTGTTTGTTAACTTGCAATCTGTTTTTTAGTATCATTTGTTTGCTTTATGATATCATGAGTTTCTGCTTTCAATTATGAGATTTTCTAGTTGTCTACCGAAGTTATAAATTTAGTTTTAATTTATGCGTGCATTGCTGACTTTGTTGTTAATAGTTGATTGAAATATCATACATAATTAACTGATATTTTTGATTTTCAGAGAGTTTTGCAACTATTTTGTCTCAAACCGTAACTCAAAATGAATGACCATCATGGAGCAAAGGTTGGTGGTGATGAGCGTTCGGTCGGCGCTAAAGATAAACGACAGGAGGTAATTATTTTTACTGTACACTTATTCTCTGTCCTTTTTCTTAGTTTTTATTTTTTATCCATCCATCTCACTGCTTTCCTTTTACTGGTACAAATTTCAATCTAGGTTGCCTCAAAAACTAAGACGAAGGTCAAAACTGTTGCAACCAGGGAATCAAAACGCATCCGTCTTCAAACTAATTCTATTCAAGAGCAAGGGCTAGAACCAAGCAATAAACAACATGAGGTGATAAATTGTTGCTTCTATTCAGACATTTAGTTTTGCAACTTCTCCTATAGCGTGTTTATTTTAGTTTCTCACGCTGGGGCAGCTGCAACATACTATTTTGAAATCAATGGGCGCTTTTTTTTTCTGCTTATGAATGCAAATTTAAAATGATTCGTCATGTCAGTAGCTTTTGGTTTAAACCATCCCATGTTACTCCTGTCTATCTGGATGTAATTTTTTCCCCTCCGTCTAAGTCATGCAACATAATAATACCAGATTGGAACTTCTTGTGTGGCATAATTATGCTGGCTCCTGTTTAGACTGTGTACATTTTTTCGAACTCACTTTGTTATCCCATTTTTCTAATAATTACAGGATTTAACATTAAATCATAAGCAAGACCTACAGACGTCAAAACTTGCAGGGCGTTGTGCAACAAGTAACGCTTCACAGGTCTGCAAAAACCTCCCCCACCCCTTTTTTTTGCTTTTTTGTTTTCTTCTTCCTCTGATCTTTATTTTTATGAATGCGAAATTAATCGTTTTGAGCATGAAGTTAGATGTTGTTAATTTCACAACCATCATTTTTTGTAACTGTTTTGTAACTTTGATGCAACTTTGCATATGTACCATTTCATGCAACTTCCCCATGTTTCATTGAGGTGTTTTCATATTATCTGTAGGTTGGGAGGAACAGGGCTTCTCCTGCTAGGCTTTGGAAATTAAACGAAGCTATAACATCCAAACAAAAGGGACTTCTGTACCAGAATTATTGCTCTGGTCTGCTGAATGTTCATGAGTCAATGCCTGTTGAACTAAGCCAGTGGTTGATAAAATGCTTTGATCCGGAGACATCTGAGCTTGTCATTCCAAACAGGGGGAGGATTCCTATTAATGCTTCAAGTGTCCACAGGAATTTTGGATTACCAAACTCTGGCCGGAATGTGCCATACGTAATAGACAGGGAATACATCGAGTTGATCAGCAAGGAGTATGGAATTGAAAAGGGTACTGCCCCAGATTTTAATGCATGGTGTGACATCATAAAGAATATGGGAGGAAAGTGTGCTGACAAGTTTCTGCGCGCTTACTGGTTTGTCGCTGTTGGCACCTTCTTATGGCCGACGACCTGTGTCAACATCAGTCCAAGATGTTACACATGTTTCAAAGAACTTGCGTTGTTGGGAAACACAAACATATGCCAGTTTGTTGTGGACCAAACGATTGAAGCATTCTTGAAAATGGGGGAGGAGAGGCTTTCTGTTAACTGATGTGTCTACAATCTGGTGGTAAGTCTACTTTCGTACTTTGTACATGTCATGTTTTATAGTTTCAGTAAGAATGCCATTACGATGTGTTGTACAACTACTTTGTTTTTCTCATTCCCCGTTTTTGTCTACCACCAACAATGCAGATCACATACCTAGATTCAGTAGCTCACAATCTGAAAATAAGCAACTGCCCAGTACGCGTCATGGCGTTTGACAATAAACTTAGCAGCAAGCTTATCAAAATGGACACGAAGTCGCGAGGTGTCTTTGGGAAACTACAGGTGAGAAGAATGATGCAATTCAAATCTTTATTTGAATGTACTCCTTCTGGTTTTTTTTTACCATTTTTCCAATGCAACTTCAACACCGACTATCAAATGCATTCATGCAAATTCGCATTTTAGTTTAATTTTTCGATTCATCTATTTTTTTACTACTTGTTCTTTGACCATGTTGCAACATATGTTCTGTCCATTTTGCATTTTGCTACACTTTAATGCAACTTTTTTGGTAGAATAACCTACCATTTTCCCAACTTATCTTTGTTTAATTACTAACCACAATGTCATTTCTTATTTTCCAACACAAATACAGTTGAAAGACCAGTACATGATCAGGAATGAGGACAACCCTGCCCGAAATATATTTGGTAATCTGGGTCAACTTTAAGAGTTTGTGTCCTCCAAACTTCCCACTACTTACTGCGCTGCTGTAAGTATCCTACTCATGCAAAATTTACCCATCCATTATATACAACACCTCCTCTTTTTTTTGGGAGTCCATTATACCCGATCACTGAAACGTACTATCTTTTCCCTTTTTTCACAGAAAAAAAGGAAGTTGAGCGATTTGGTGGATGTTCTATGCTCCAACATAACCAGTGATATTGGCATGTTTGTTGAGGGTGTTGGGAAGCTTGATTTTGAAGAAGGTGAGACTAGCAAAGGCAGAGCCATGCATAGAACAAAGAAAAGACGGACTCAAGACAGCGAATCTGATATTGGAGATTCAGACGAGGATTCTGAAGAGGACGACGATTCTGACATCTATGTTAGCGATCATGAGGCAGATGAATAGATGATGACAAGGAAGAGGATGAGGATGACGAGGATGATGGCAGAGATGTTAGCAAGGAACATACAGAGACACCGGCTGATGAGTTTGAGGGAGAGCAAGATGAAGAAGAGGATGAGCAGCAGACTGATGAGCAAAAAGAGTCTTGTGACAACAAGAGCAATAAAGTTGACGACGATGATGACGGCACAAACAACGGATCAGCTAGTCATGGAGCTGAGTACTGTGTAAGCAGGAGCGGAGGTGATTGCACCGGTACAGGCCACACTAGCCCTGATTCTGATGAGAATCGTACTATTCATAGCCTAATAGATAAGATGAAAGGGAATTAAGGAGCTGCTGCTGAAGATGTCAGCGAAGTACCGCAAAACAGCAACACAATCTCATTGGTTGATTTGGTGAAATCTCAACCAAAGAAGAAGCACATCCCAGTCTTACCAGTTTCTGAAAAAACTGAACAACATGAACCAGATGTATTCAAGGCGGCCATGTCAAATGAATTTGGAAAAGAAATGGAAACAAGCATTCCATCGCCTGCCAGTATCCAAGACCTTCCTCCAAATGAGTTGGGCCAGAAACTCATGAAGGAAGTCGACGGCATTGGTCATACTCCAAACTTGACTGAAATGGCAGCGGCGACAGTTATGCCGACCATTGGGATTGTACAGTCAACAATTCCTTTTAGGAAGAATCTCACTCTTCCAAATAGCCAGCTTAACGAGGCAAGTCAGCTACCACCGAATGCAACATCAGCATCACTCTCTGCAAAGCACACACAGCCGAATAGAAGCTCAACCATCATTCCAACACCTTCAGTTCAGACAGCTTCAGTGACGGCAACAACAGCTTCAGTTCAAACAGTGACAACACAGCAGTCAGTGACGACATCGAATCATGTTGAAACAACATTTTTGAATGCAGATGCTGCAACTATACACACCAAGTTGCCAGGAACAGTTTACAAACCAGTAGCAAACACACCAGTTAGAGATCCACATTGTCAAAAAGCATTAGGTGTTTCGAATGCAACTTCTCCATTTTCTAATGCAACTTCACCATCAACTGGAGCAAGTTATCCATTCTCTGTATCCAGTATTCACACATCTGCAATTCTGTCACCTGCATCTGCAACTAGTTCTCCAGGAACTGCAACAGCTTCAGGACCATCTGCAAGGTACTTACTAGCAGCACCCATTGGCACATCATTACCTTCTGCAGCAACTTCACCATCATTTGGAGCAACTTCAGCATCGTTTCCAACAACTTCAGCAAGAAAATTCCCAATATCACCATCATTTCTACCAGCTCCAGCATGGAAGCCCCCCACTCCTGACATGATGCCCAAATTTGCAGTCAGCCGGACACCCGCGATAAAGGAAACCTGTCCTCCTCCAAACCATAATCCAAACATACTGGTCGACTTGACAACGGATGATGCTCCCCGGTTCAGCTACATGGGCATTTCGCCAAAGTCAGGGCATACACTACTTCGTACCAAATCAGATACTGATTGCATCAATAGGGATAAGAGCAAAGGGACCAGCTCCGTGTCCAAAAGTGGTTACATTGCGCAAGATCCACCAACTTGGGATATACGGTTTAATGACAGCCCACAAATGATTTGGGTTAATACTCCTGTAAGTGAAAGGAGAACCGAGGAGAAATTTGAAGGACCAGCCAATCCATTTGAGAGGACCACATATGTGTCTCACAGTACTTACATTGCTCCAGATCCACCATCTTTTGATCTAGGGTTTGATGATGATTCACCACCAGTGAAATGGGATAACACTGATAAATCTAAGGGACAGGATGAAGACTACGGTGATGGATGGAATGAGGAGATGATTACTGAAACATGTGCTTTCCTAGATGTGCTTGAAGCAAGCAGAAAGAACGCAGTTGCAAGTCTAGCAGAGTCACCTACCAACTTTAAGACTCCCATAAAGAATGACAGACCAACTGGTGGCCCAAGCGGCAATGCTACCAGCAGTTCAGGATCAGGTGACCCACCAGCACGTGAGAGGGGAGCAACTAAGGGGTCTGCATGCAATCTTTCGCCTTTCGTAGACTACTCAAGCAAGAGGACATTTGCGTGCAGCGCAGAAGTTAACAAGATTTATAATGCTATCTTGTTACGTGGAAGAAGATCATCAAGGAGTAAAGAGGAGGATAGTAGGTAAGAGGAAATTTTTGTTGCCTTCCACACACCATTTATCACTTGGCACATGTTTTTATGCGCAAAATTTTATCCCCGTGCTGACTTATGACTTCTATATGTAAAACTGTCCACACATCATCATGTACAACAATTTCTACATATCCTTGAGTGAACTAGCAACTTCGATGAAGCCAGGTGGCTGGCTCAAGAACACTGTTTTTGAAGTTGGAGTAGAATCTTTAAATATGAGAATACCGCCCAAGACCGCCAAGAAGATCATCATGCCTCTCAGAATTACTGTAAGCATGTAGACCATATTTTTTGCCGCAATCTTACATTACTTTTTCCTTACTCTCAACATGGTCGCTGAAACATTCATCATTTCGAAACGCAGACTTTCCTACAAAACATGGTAACTAATACTGATGAAATTGCAAGCAAGTTCCACAAGCGTAACCGGCTGGATAAGAAAGACATGGTAAGCTTTGTTTACTCCTTAGATAAGAGCACTAGTTTAGTACCATATGGTGTCTGTCAAAACGCTTTGTTTATCTGGTCACACTCGCAATCATGCATGCAAAATTTTTTAGTTGCAAATCACCATGCAACCTCCATCACAATTAATGCAATTTCATGTACACCATCCAGTAACTCTCACCATTTCGCTGCATGCGTTTCTATTTTTTTACATACTAATACATGCCATTCAACTTTACACCGGTCTACCATGCGACCACCATTGTGCCAAAATGCAACAATTTATAAGATGAAACACATGGTATAGAGGTGTTGTGCAGCATTTTTAAAACTTCATTTTTTTAACATGATTCTCACATGCCACTCAACTTACATACTCTACATAGCAACTGTCATTCCAGATATATCACCTTTTTTCACAATCAACTTTTTCTACATCTTTTTCCCATACAGATAATGCTACCTGTGTTGGAAAATCTTAATCCAAATGGCGCCGTGCTAGTAAACCATTACTGGTTACTCAACATGAACTTAGTTGAGAAGAGATTTGAAGTTCTTGATTCCTTGAGGACACTTGACAACCCAGCCCTAAAGAAGAGCGCTAACACTATTATATGCTCAATCAGAAACATATGGGACGACAACTACCCTACTTCAACCGTCAACCTAGACCCGTTTGGCCTTCTTGATCTTCAAGTGCCGAAGCAAAATAACAAGTAAGATCTTGGTCTAACACAGTGATTTCAATGCTACTTCTTCATTACCTTTACCCCTTGTTGTTACCATGTGTTTCTATCATCATCGACAAACCAGCCCTAAGTAATTTCTAATTTTTTTGCCAGCGATGACTGTGGGATTTATACTCTAATGAATGCTCAGTTGTGGCGTGGGAGGTTGATTCCAAACTTTGGGCTTGCACATATACCGAACATCAGGAAGTTGCTTGCTGTTACGTGGGTTAAATCCGAGAACAACGACATCAACTGGAAGCGAGTTCTGAAGCTCGAGTAGGCAAGTATTTTTTGGCTTCTGTGTGTGCAAGTAGTTACCAATTTGTAATCATATAGCACCTTTTTTTTGCACCTTCTATGTGTTTTTTTTGTAAACCTTGTGTAACTTCATACAAAGTAGGCTGCAAACTTCAGAAGTACCAAAGAGCATTTTTTCATTGTGACTTCCTACAACTTCCAATGCCCTATTAGCAAGTTCAGAATAATGCAACTGCAACATTAACAAGTACTAAATAACATCATCATGAAAGTGATCTCCAACTTACTTTGCCCTACTAAAATGTACTACCAATTTTCATACTCACGACATCACGGGAAGTAATAAAAAAAACAGTAGTCGTCTCAGATACAGGATGGCGCCTAAAGCAACAATAGAGCATGTTCTTTTTTAGATGCACCTAAAGCAACCTACGTAAGCATGTGCCGGCATTGTGCTCCTCCGAACCGCACAAGGAACATTTGATCACCCTCTTAGGTTGCAGCTCCAATGCAGGTACTGTTCGTGTAGCTTTCTTTCTACCCCTCGAAGCACTTTTCAATGGATCCTTAAGCGTAAACCCCCTGGTACCGAGCCTGTCCCATTGCCACGTTCTTTCCCTGCTGCATTCCTCGCTGGTGCACCATGTGCACTGCCTACTGGTGCACCTGCCATGCTGCCTGCTGGTACACCTGGGCCAGGGCGTGGAGGCTGATACGTCTCAAACGTATCTATAATTTTTGATGTTCCATGCTTGTTTTATACCAATTGCTACATGTTTTGCATCTACTTTATATCACTTTTATACATTTTTTGAGACTAACCTATTAACAAGATGCCGAAGTGCCAGTTCCTGTTTTCTGCTGTTTTTGTATTCCAGAAAAGCTAGTATGGAAATATTCTCGGAATTGGACGAAACTTCACGGGGATCCCTATTTTAGCAGAACACACCTGAAGGACTAAAGGAGCAGCAGAGGAGAGCCAATAGGGCCCCACACGCCACTAGGGCACGTGTCCCCCCCCCCGGCGCGCCTAGGGTGGTGTGGGCCCCTCGGGGGTCGTCAGCCGTCGCCCTTTCGCCTACTTATTCCCCCCGACGCGAAAACCCTAAGTGCCTGAGCCAATATCCACGAAAAGTTTCAGAGACGCCGCCGCCGTCAACCCTAGCTCGGGAGGGTCCAGAACCTCTTTCTGGCACCCTGCCGGGGAGGGGAATCGTCACCGGAGGCTTCTACGTCGCCATACCTGCCTCCGGAGAGATGCGTGAGTAGTTCATCATTGGACTACGGGTCCATAGCAGTAGCTAGATGGTTGTCTCTCCAATTTGTGCCATCATGTTTAGATCTTGTGAGCTGCCCTACATGATCAAGATCATATTATTGTAATGCTACATGTTGTGTTTGCTGGGATCCGATGAATATTGAATACTATGTCAAGTTGATTATCAATCTATGCCCTATGTTATTTAAGATCTTGCATGCTTTCCGTTACTCGTAGATGCTTTGGCCAAGTAGATGCTTGTAACTCCAAGAGAGAGTATTTATGCTAGATAGTGGGTTCATGCCTCCGGTAATCTGGGAGAGTGACAACAACTTCTAAGGTTGCGGATGTGCTGTTGCCACTAGGGATAACATAACAATGCTATGTCCACGGTCATATGTATTTGTTTACATTACGCACTTTACTTAATGCAATTATCCGTTGCTTGCAACTTAATACCAACGGGGGAATCGGATGACAACCCGGCGGTGGATTATTAGTCATATACGCTGTTGGATGACGGTCTATGTATTATGTCGTAATGCCCAATTAAATATCATAGTAATCATCATGTCATATATATGCATTGTCATGCGCTCACTATTTGTTAATTGTCCAGCTGTAATTTGTTCACCCAACATGTTAGTTATCTTTTATGGAGAGACACCACTAGTGAACTGTGGACCCCGGTCCATTCTTTTACACTGATTAAACCACCACAAACTGCAAACTGTTCCTTTTTCATTCTCTGCAATTTAATACTAATTTTCCACACCATACGTTTAATCCTTTGTTTTCAGCAAGCCGGTGAGATTGACAACCTCACTGTTTCGTTGGGGCAAAGTAGTTTGATTGTGTTGTGTGCAGATTTCACGTCGGTGATCGTGTTGCGCCGTGCGAGCCACCAACAACCTTCTGAAGAGTTGCTGCTCCTACTGGTTCGATAACCTTGGTTTCTTTCTGAGGGAAAACTTGCTGCTGAACTGTATCATACCTTTCTCTTGGGGTCTCCCAACGAACGTGTGATTCGCGCCAACAAGCTCTTTTTCTGGCGCCGTTGCTGGGGAAGTACTCATCATCCTCAAATACTCTCCCGTCAACCAGGTGCCAGCATCTTTTTCTGGCGCCGTTGCCGGGGAGACAGCAGTCTTCTGCAAGGGGAGTTTCACGCTTCCAATCTCTTTACTTTGTTTTTGTCTTGCTTAGTTTATTTTATTTTATCTTGTTTGCTTTCAATTATCAAAAACACAAAAAAATTAGTTATTTGCATCTAGTTTATTTTCCGTTTAGTTTTTATTATTTCATCATGCTTCTCCCTAAGTATACTTTAAAAGAAATATCCGTGGGTAGTGGGTCTATCATTGGAAGAGATAACATTGAGGAATTCTTTAATCTCTACTATATAATATAGCTAGAGGTGATGGTTGGTACGTTTTTTCAGTTTCCAATTCTGCCCCTGCACTTTGGAAGATATTACGGTACTGCCACCGCCAAGTGAAATATCCCCAATCGTTGTTGGAGCTCGTCGTGCGCGTGGGCGCCATGAGGTGATGAGGACATGGCCTCGGCGGCGTCATGGGAGGAGGACGCCATGGGGTGGAGGATGCCATGGGCGGCGGCGGCGTCAGGCGCCGGCCCGGGCGCCATGGGCGGTGGGCCGGTGGCGCGCGTCACAAGAGGAGGACGCCATGGGCGGCGGCGTCATGCGCGGCCGGGCGCCATGGGCGGAGGCGGCGTCGCAAGATGGGGACGCCATGGGGGGGGGGGGGGCGTCATGCGCCGGCCGGGCGCCATGGGTGGAGGTGGCGTCACAAGAGGAGGACGCCATGGGCGGCGGCGTCATGCGCGGCCGGGCGCCATGGGCGGAGGCGGCGTCACAAGATGAGGACGCCATGGGGGGGCGTCATGCGCCGGCCGGGCGCCATGGGTGGAGGCGGCGTCACAAGAGGAGGACGCCATGGGCCGGGGCTTCCAGCCATGTGAGCCACGATATCCCACAGCAATCTGCCCTTTCATTCTCCCTGTCGATCCAATCTGGCTGCCTTTTCCTCTCGCAATTGGGACAGGTCGGATCTGATACTGGTCTCCATGGAGGGGAGGGACAGGTCGAACTCGACCTCGAGCAGGCCTTCGAGTCTATCGGACGACGTAGCTGTGGTGGACGTTCGCCTTGCATTGCCCTCCTGCTCCACTTCGTCAGGTAGGGATCTAGCACCATGCCTTCGCTGCCAAGATGTGTGGAATCTCTTATTTCTTAGAACCTGACAGGGATGAGCTCAAGTGTGACGTTCCCATATGTCTGTGGTTCTTCGTGCACCAGATTGGGCGTTGATGACCTCCTCCCGGCGACGCTGCACACGCCCGTGGATAGATGAGTAATTCAGGGCCAATGTATGCCACAATTTTGGATTGTTTTCAGCTTGCTGTCCATGCCACGGTCTGAGAAAAGCTATGCATGTCTGAAAACTTATTTCTGTGTCTAGCGTTCGGAAGTTTGACAGCCATGTTAGACAAGTCACTGCCATGTCTTTCTCAGAAAATGGATATTTCCTTGCAATATGTTCCTTATAATTTTTTTGTACAACTGTATTCTCTGAATTTCTTTGCACAGATTTTCGCACAACTCAACCGACATCCAAATCTGATAAATAGCTTTGTGATAGAGATTTTTTTTACTGTTACTTTGCAAACAACAGCCCTTGATGGTGTCAAGTTTGACGACTCCTTGTCATCCTCAACCAACTCCTCGTCATCCTGCATGCCAGGCTCCCTCCGTCTTTGAAGGTACTGATTTGTTTTTGTCCATATCACACAAAAGCTTGGTTTGATGAACATAATACTTGGTTTTTTTTCTTCACTCTAGATTACCATGAGCAGTGCACCACCACCCCCCCAAAAAAACATTTCGTGTATACTCTATGGCATACTGAATTTGTATCCCTTTCGCTTACTCAGGTCGTCTAAAATTTCCATTCAGTCATTAGTTTTGTTTTGACAAAAATTGTGTTGATTGTCCTACTTTGAATTCCTATCAGTCCTAACTCATTACATTGCTCCCAATTATTTTGTTTGCTACTATAAATTTATCATAAGGCATGTCTTAGACCAAAGTTAATGTTGGTACTTGGATAGGATCAAATCATATGCGTTGGGTTGTAAGGAGGTTAATTAACTATTTCTTGCATCTTAATTTTAGTTTGTATTTGTCTGATGTGGAAATAACTTTCCATGAAGCATGGGCTGTAGTTGAAAAACATTATCCCTCCTGGTTTTGCAATAAATATACCTATTCTGTATGAAATTTATTGTTCGGATTTTTGAGCAGTTGCTGTTTGAGAATGTCTATTTCAGAAGAAGACTACTTGTCCTTTTATGTGCGTACTCACCCGAGTTAATTTTGCCTAAATAATGGGGGTATAAATACGCTCGATGCTGTTAACCCATCTATATGTTGATCTGGTTTTATGGTTAGTAGCTCTGATATGAATTTTAATCTTCAGCAAAGTCCAGTATTATAGTTCTTGCAATATGAAACCAGCAATTTATATTAAAACAAGCTCTTGAAAATTGCATTGTACCTTGTACAACAATTGAGTCCTCTTGTTAGAATTATATCAAGTGCTAATAGACGTGGGCCAAAAAGGTGTGCAGCATAGCTTGTCAAAGAGATGGAGGACAAATGTATGAGAAGAATTTATAATGCCATAGTCATCGGTTTAGGCTTTGCTCCTTAATTTATATTTTAGATAGAAGCTATGCTTGCAGACACACATTCTATGATCATGCTGCAGAGGTTAGTTTGCATGGACATCTGCTTGTGAATTACCGCACATTATTTTGAAGACACACATTGAAGGTTACCATAAAATATTAGCATGGCCAACAGAATGAGAATGTGAGTAGTGCTAATTATTTTGGTAGTTTTACTTTATATCTCAGCACATTCTTTAGTAAAAAAATCAATTAATCAAATTCGGCATGCCTGATACTTTTGTTGACGGTAATTTTATAGGCATTTTAGCTGAAGGGTGGCCCTACTATGATCTAGAGTTAATTGAGAAGGCAATAGTGGATGGTGCTTTCCTGTTTTATAGTCTGTAGTTGTATGGTTTAGCCATGGTGGCGGATAGAGGCAGTAAGAACTGGGTCATACTTCATGACAACGTGCTGACTCTCAGGATGCAATTGCTCCTACTAATGAGCTTTATTTACACTCAAGTGATGAAAAACTACAACATTTTCAGGGAGGACGTGGACTCGATGATCTGCTACCTGGTGGAGATTGGAGCCGCCTCAGCAGCAATCATCAAAAAGAAAAGGCTGATAATGAATTTGTCACGCATAAATCACAGAAATAATGATATAGCCTTTGTGAGCTGCGATACAGATGTATCGTTGTCGTGTTGGGGAAAATAATGAATAAAAGCTACTGACAAAAGTCGCTACCTTTTGTGCGATCTGGTGTCTTCATGCCTGTTGTAATATCCGTTGAGTCAACCAGGTGTGTTTGACATCGTGGTGTTCCGTTGTGATCATTATTTGACGTTGCTCATTCTGTGGGACTGTACAGACTGGACTTTACTAGAACGAGGCGTGCTTTGAATAAATTTTGTGTAATGAACCACTACTCCTAAATTTTGTGGAGTAGGTTTCTTCATCAGTGGCAATTGTCCTCTAAAGCCTAATTGGAAAACACAAATTCATCCAAAAACACAGGGCAATTGTCCTCTAAAGCCTAATTGAAAAACACAAATACATCCAAAAACACAGGAGATTGCGGAATGGAGTCCATGATTAACATGAAGTTGAATAATGCATATAGTCCAGTAGACAACGCATGTGCAAAAGTAAAAAACTGCAAGTGCTAATACATGTACAGGAGCAAGCGAAAATAATAAGAAAACATATATTGTGAAACCTCCTAAAACTAGATATCGAAGCTCTCAAAATTAATTCATCCTCTAATTCAATAAAATCCAAAAACAAAATCAAGTAAATAAACAATATAGAAATTCACCAAAACCTTTCTTTTATCGAAGTTGTTATTCTACCAAATCTCCTTGATTTGTCTTGAAACATGTGGATTTACTCAGTAGGAATAACCGTGTAGTTCAGGGACCAATATAGACATTTTTCAAGTAACTACTTATGCCACAGAAATCATCAACAAACTATAAGGGCATAGAAGTGTCCGTTTATATTGTAGCGATGAAGAAATCAAGAGCAAGAAATGTGGTTTGAGTGATTTTTAAGGCGGTAAGACGTTCTAAGGGGTTCTACCCTGATCTGATGGCTAAGCCGGTGCCTAAAGCAGGCAAATTTTCAAGGCGCACGCCTTATAGTCTAAGCGTACTCTAAGGATCTAAGGCAGACACCTAAAACATCATGACCCAAACTAGATACTCTTCCCTAGGATGAATTGTGTTTTTATATCGATTAGAGAGTTGTCTTCATTAACATATCCTTATCATCATGGAAATTTCTAGGCATGCTATGTTTAAGATGGGAAATAAATTTGCAAATCCGTAGCAACGCACGGGCATTCAACTAGTCATGTTAGTATGGTTGAAGATTTTGAAGATAGATCCTTGGTAGAACTTGCTCCAAATTATGAAATTGCTACAGCTTCTCTAGTTCACATGTTGGAAGCTCGGTTTGTCAATCTTAGTCCCATAATGCAGCACATGTTTCTAAAACTTCATGATACGGAAGATGGTGAAAAGAAAGATTTTGTTTTAGAAACCCTACTTAAGGAATTTGGTGATGTTGCTAGGGAAGCTAGAAAAGTTTTTATTAAATACAAGATGCTTGGGTATTGTATTGACGTTGTTAATACACTTGAAAAACTTGAAAAAGAGAGGCTTAAGTACACTAAGAAACTAATGTGAGGGGGAAGTTAAAATACCAATACCTTTTAAGCTTATAGGAATGCAGGAGGCACTAGAAAAGAATTTTGATTGGATTGTTCCTGAAAACCCATTTGATGAATATGATGAGCCTAGAGGTATTGAGAAAGGGAATTCCGAAACCTACATAGATAAGATAAATGCATTGTTGAGAAAACTTCCGACCTCTCTTTGGATGCTTCTTCACTTGGTAATACTTGATGCATGCTTTGTGCCTAGCTAAAAGGCGTTAAAGAAAAGCGCTTATGGGAGGCAACCCATTTTTATTTCTGCAATTTTTCTTTTATTGAGTCAAGGAGATGTTTACTTCTGTAGCAACTCCTTTGTATCTTTATTTTCTCGCATTGTTGTGCCAAGAGTAGCCTCTAATGTTAAGACGATGCTTAATTTTGATTGCTGCGCAGAAACAGATTTTTGCTGTTCACTGTACGAAATTCCTAAAATCACCAGATTGTTAATTAAATCTGAAATTTTTTGCGTAATCTTTATGAATGTCTGAATCTTTCATTAGTTCAAGTTTTCGATCTGAGCGTCGTAAGTGCCTCGAAAAAATTCGTCTTTGCGGACTGTTCTGTTTTAGACAGATTATGCCTTTTTATTTTGCATTCTCTCTTTTACTAGTGTTGAGTGAAATTCTTTTTTGGGTGGAAGAGCTTCACATAACATCAGTGGCTGTAGCTAATGTTTAAAGTAACAAATCATATTGCGTCTTTATAGAACATGTGAATTTTTGATTATGCACTAACCCTCTAATGAGATCTACTTTGAGTTTGGTGTGACGGAAGTTTTCAAGGGTCAAGAGAGAAGGATGATATAATAGGATCAAGAAGAGTGAAGAGCTTAAGCTTGGGGAGGCTCCCATGGATCTCCCCAGCATATTTCAAGAAGACTCAAGCGTCTAAGCTTGGGGATGCCCAAGGCATCCCCTTCTTCATCGTCAAAATTATCAGGTCATCTCTAGTGAAACTATATTTTAATTCTTTCACATCATATGTGCTTTTCTTGGAGCGTCTGTGTGCTTTTATTTTCAGTATTGCACTTTTATTTTCAATAAAGCTTGACTGGACCCTAGCATTCTTGATTGGGAGAGAGACACGCTCCGCTTTTTCATGAGAATACTCCTATTCTTCACTTATATTTGTTGAGTATTCATATCTAGCGCTGTTCAGCTTTTAGCTCTTGTTTTCATGTATCTCTTGTCAGAGCTATTAGCTTTCTTTTGTAGAAAGTACTCTCTTGCTTCACTTATATTTGTTTGGAGAGTTGATGAAATAAATTGATTGGTGTTTGGTTGGTTCAGAAAATGTTGCATGTGGTAATTGGTATAAGGAAAAACTTGCTTAATCTTGTAGATCACTAATGGATAACTTGATGCTTGTCAATTGTTTTGAGTTAACAAGTAGATCATGATTAAATTGTGCATCACATGAGTTAAGCCTATTAGTGAAGAACTACCGTAAAGCTTGTTGAAAATTTGGTTTGCATCGGTGGTATCTCTAAGGTCTAGATATTTTCTAATAACAGGGTTTGGTTAACAAGGAAGACGGTATGAAGTCTTATAACGTTTGCAATATGTTTGTCATATAAAACTTGGTGTACGGGTTGATATTCTTGTTTGCTTACATAACCTTGCTAGCCTAAACTCTGTACTGAGAGGGAATGCTTCTCGTGCATCCAAATCCTTGAGCCAAAATCCATGCCATTTGTGTCCACCATAACTACCTATATGTGGTATTTCCTTGCCACTCCAAGTAAATTTTTCATGTGCTACCTTTAAATTATTCAAAATGTTATTATTCCCTTTTTGTGTCAATGTTTACTAGCTCATGAGGAATTAGTGTGGTTATTCTTTATTCTATTTGTCGAATGGACTTTTACACCTGGACTAGTGGCATATACATCCGCTTATCCAATAATTGCAAAAAGAGCTGGCAACGGGGTGCCCAGTCCCAATTAATTACAACTTTAACCAATTAATTCTCTTCACACTTTTGCCCTGATTCATCAGTAAGCAATGACAAACAGTGAAATACCTGAATGTGTGTAAACCAAAGAGAAAGAGGGATGATCTGCCTTGCTGGTAGAAATAACGTCCTTCATGGGAGCCGCTCTTAAAAGTCCGTTGACAGGTAGAATACTGTTCTCACCCGCTACCATTCGTTGACAATTAACAAACACCTCTCAAAAATAGATACTCCTCCATGGTATGTGATTGATGGAAGGCACCCGAGGATTCGGTTAGCCATGGCTTGTGTTAGCAAGGTTGGGAGGAGTATCAAATATTTTATGCAATCTCTATATGCTTTCAAAAACCTAAAAGCTCTAGCACATGATTTAATCCCTGCTTCCCTCTGCGAAGGGCCTTTCTTTTACTTTTATGTTGAGTCAGTTTTCCTATTCTTTCTGTCTTCCACAAGCAAACACTAGTGTCAACTTTGTTACAACATGCGTTATATGCAATGTATTGGACTTGTTATACTACTTTGTGTTGACAATATCCATGAGATAAATATGTTGAAAGTTGAAGCAAATGCTGAAACTAATTCTTCCTTTGTGTTGATTAAATACCTTTTATTAGAAACTATTGCTTTATGAGTTAACACTTATGCAAAACTGTTTGATGCTTGTCTCGAAAGTACTATTCATGAAAACGTTTAGCTTGTGTGATTCATTGTTTACTCATTATCTATTTGGTAGCAAATTATAGACCATTGACTTGGATCACTTCATTCATTTACATGTGCCTTGCAATATTATATGATCAAGATTATGATGTAGCATGTCACCTCAAAAATTATTTTGTTTTTATCGTTTACCTACTCGAGGACGAGTAGGAACTAAGCTTGGGGATGCTGATACGTCTCAAACGTATCTATAATTTTTGATGTTCCATGCTTGTTTTATACCAATTGCTACATGTTTTGCATCTACTTTATATCACTTTTATACATTTTTTGGGACTAACCTATTAACAAGATGCCGAAGTGCCAGTTCCTGTTTTCTGCTGTTTTTGTATTCCAGAAAAGCTAGTCTGGAAATATTCTCGGAATTGGACGAAACTACACGGGGTCCCTATTTTTCCAGAACACACCTGACGGACAAGGAGCAGCAGAGGAGGGCCACCAGGGCCCCACACGCCACTAGGGCGCGGGCCCCCCTGGCGCCCTAGGGTGGTGTGGGCCCCTCGGGGGTCGCAGCCGCCGCCCTTTCGCCTACTTATTCCCCCCGACGCGAAAACCCTAAGTACCTGAGCAAATATCCACGAAAAGTTCCAGAGACGCCGCCGCCGTCAACCCTAGCTCGGGAGGGTTCAGAACCTCTTCCCGGCACCCTGCCGGAGAGGGGAATCGTCACCGGAGGCTTCTACATCGCCATGCCTGCCTCCGGAGTGATGCGTGAGTAGTTCATCCTTGGACTACGGGTCCATAGCAGTAGCTAGATGGTTGTCTCTCCACTTTGTGCCATCATGTTTAGATCTTGTGAGCTGCCCTACATGATCAAGATCATATTATTGTAATGCTACATGTTGTGTTTGCTGGGATCCGATGAATATTGAATATATGTCAAGTTGATTATCAATCTATCTATGTTATTTAAGATCTTGCATGCTTTCCGTTACTCGTAGATGCTTTGGCCAAGTAGATGCTTGTAACTCCAAGAGAGAGTATTTATGCTAGATAGTGGGTTCATGCCTCCGTTTAACCTGGGACAGTGACAGAAAGTTCTAAGGTTGTGGATGTGCTGTTGCCACTAGGGATAACCTAACGATGCTATGTCCACGGGCATATGTGTTTGTTTACATTACGCACTTTACTTAATGCAATTATCCGTTGCTTGCAACTTAATACCAACGGGGGACTCGGATGACAACCCGGCGGTGGATTATTAGTCATAGATGCTGTTGGATAACGGTCTATGTATTATGTCGTAATGCCCAATTAAATATCATAGTAGTCATCATGTCATGTATATGCATTGTCATGCGCTCACTATTTGTCAATTGCCCAGCTGTAATTTGTTCACCCAACATGTTAGTTATCTTTTATGGAGAGACACCACTAGTGAACTGTGGACCCCGGTCCATTCTTTTACACTGATTAAACAACCACAAACTGCAAACTGTTCCTTTTTCATTCTCTGCAATTTAATACTCATTTTCCACACCATACGTTTAATCCTTTGTTTTCAGCAAGCCGGTGAGATTGACAACCTCACTGTTTCGTTGGGGCAAAGTAGTTTGATTGTGTTGTGTGCAGATTCCACGTTGGTGATCGTGTTGCGCCGTGCGAGCCACCAACAACCTTCTGAAGAGTTGCTGCTCCTACTGGTTCGATAACCTTGGTTTCTTTCTGAGGGAAAACTTGCTGCTGAACTGCATCATACCTTCCTCTTGGGGTCTCCCAACGAACGTGTGATTCACGCCAACAAGCTCTTTTTCTGGCGCCGTTGCCGGGGAAGTACTCATCATCCTCAAATACTCTCCCGTCAACCAGGCGCCAGCAGAGGCGCACCTGGTGGAGGCCCTCGTGGTGGGGCACCTGCCACACTGCCTGGTGGTGGCACTGGGGAAGGGCCTGGAGGCGCACCTGTCGCACTGCCTGGTGGTGCACCTGGGGCAGGGCCTGGAGGCGGTCGAGTTGCATTTGGCACACTGTTGGTCCGTCTCGCAGATGTAGCAGCGCGAGCTTTCCTCTTTGTCATGTTCAATTGGTTTACCTCAGTTTCAAGATTCCTTAGATGCTTGTTTGCTAGAGCCTCCGTTGCATCTGACACACAACACTTCTTTGCTGCCTTCTGAAATTTAGTAGACAAGTTTGCATACTGAACCTGTTTTTTTGACTGATTAGGCATGACAGCAGCTTCTTCTTGAACACCAGTTGCAATTACACGCTCTATTGCTTGCTGTGTCCAACACCGCAATATATAGTGCGGAGGAATTTCATCAACACCAAGATGGGTAAACACCTTGAGTATGTGGCAGCATAGCATGCCATCTCTCTGCATCTTACAGCACTCACAGGTGTACACAGACTGCTCCACATTAGCTGACACCATATAGGGTCTAGAACCGTACTTTCCACAGTATGTCCTGTTTGGTACCAACTGGTATGTACCATGTGCTTGTGGTCGCACATTGTACCTTCCAATCAATTCAAACTCAGTGCGGAACTTCCTGTAGATTTCCCTAGTGTAGACCTCCATAGCCTGCAGCTCAATGGAAATGGTGACCAAGTGTCGAGTTCTAGAAAGTCTGTCGAGTAGTCATTGCCACCTTCCTTCACAAGTATCAGAGTCTGGATTTTTTCATACTGCTGGACAAAATTTAAGATTGAGTTGTACGGGTTCACATAACGCTTCAGGACAACGTTAAATCCTTCGATGCGCTGAGTGGACTGAAGAAAGGGGAAAAAACAGTTTCTGAAGTAGCATGGAACCCATAATTTCCTCATCTCATAAAGGGTAGTAAGATGGGAATGCAAACTTTGTTGCCACTTCTCAACAAACTGAGCCCACTTTGTCTCAAATTCATCCGGTGTCATGCTGAAATCAACAATTTCATTGAAATCCTTTATCACATCTGGGTTTCTGCCCAACCAGGAACCCATTTTCTGTTGTGGTTTCCCCATAATATGAAACCTACAGTTCCTATGCACTGAGTTGGGCAGGATTCGGCCTATAGACACCTTCATAGCTATGTCCTGGTCCATGATTATGCAGTTGGGTTGTTGCCCTCTCATTGCATCCAAAAAGGACGAAAACAGCCAATCATAGCTTGTTGCTAGTTCTTGACTTACAAAACCACAACTAACATGAACGTCTGCGCATGCCGATTAATCCCAATGAAAGGAGCAAACGACATACTGTACATATTTGTCAGGTAAGTGGCATCAAATGATATGCAATCGTTGTAGGCGTCCTTGTATGCTTTCCGTGCTACACCATCAACCCAAAACAAATTCTGAACTCGATTCTCCTCATCAACCTTCACACGGTAGAAGAAATCTGGATCCTCTTTTTGACGCTCATAAAAGTATTCTTCTGTCTTAGCCAAGTCAAACTCCTTTGTGGGCGCACGCAGGGTTGCACGGAAGTTTGTTACAGCCCTAGGATTGTAGGGCACATTGAAAGCGGACCCATAGAACTCCGACATTACATGGAATATTTCTCCTGCAAAAAGAAAGAAATTTAGTTGCAAGCATCAGATTGATTGAAGCAACCAGACTCAGCATCTCTTTTTTATTTTTTCTGTGAAATGATGCAACTATAAAAAGTAACAAACACCAACACATGCCAGTGCATATGTTGGTCTGTAAGCAACAAACACCATATATTTTTTTGTTGCAACAATTTGGTGTAAAACTAGCAAACAGTAACACACCCCAATGCAACTTTTAATACTGTATGTGACAAATACCAACTAGTACGAGACATCACAGTACACCTTTTTGCTCTGAAATCCAGTTCATAACTAAAACAATTCCTTTTCATGTTACACCTTTTTTTTATAAGTAACTTTGTAAGTCTTTTACCTGTAGTCAAATTGCAGTTATGTAGTGTTGTCAGAAACTGTTTTTCATCATCTGGGATCCCTTGATGTGATCGCAAATAAGAGATGGCTTTGTAACCAACTCATGGTTGTGCTCAGATATGTAGTAGATAACTTGCCATTTTTTTCCCTTCAATCAGTTTAACAACCATCTTTGCTTTGTACGCTGTTGGCTTTATTTTCTGCCTCTTGCGCTTCTTTGGCCTTTTCTTTTTGGAGTCCTCAAATATGCATATATCTTCTTCATCTCCCATTTCTTCATCACTCTCATCAACAGCTTCAAGGTTTACTTTAGGCACTGCAGCAACTTTCTCCACACCATCATGCACTACTGGTTTCTTGAATTTGTTGCATACAAACTGCTGCCTCTCTACTTCTCCGGTGAAGACCGATCTTCTATTTGTATTGCTCTTGATAGAAAATCCAATCTTAGCAGCATATGCATTGTAGTGTTCCCTAGCACCAGCAAGTGTGTCGAACCTCATCCCGAGAAACGGCTCTTGCGGCTGTGACAAAGCTTCCTCTTCTAAGTCAACCACTGCTTCTGCCTCATTGCCATGACTCTGCGCACCTTCATATGTTCTTGCATTGTAAGCAACCTCTGTAGGAATCGACGAAGATTGGCCTTCCATTGTTCCACTGTGCATTGCTGCTGTTCCTGACCCAGCAGCAACTGTTGGTATGGTTGGAATTGCATCAGGGGACTCCCTAGTGTCTTCGACAAGCTCATTTGTAGTTGCGTCCACAGTATTCGCCTGCAACATTGTATCACCAGGTCCATTCATACCATTGCCATACACTGAAGCAGTGTCAATATCAAGTGGTTTCTCATTTAGGTCAAAGACCCAGTCCTGTTTTGCAGCAAAAAAAAAAAAAGAGTTAATCAATTCAACGTATAAGAATACACAGTTTTTTGTTTTGTTTTTCATCTATTGTACTCCTCCAGCACTTTTTTCCTACAAAAGACTAATGATAATGATGTTTTTAATCAGCAGGTAACTCAAACAAAGAGGCAGAAGGTTTGGCTGGATGTGAACCTGATGGTTGGCTGGCTGTGAACGACAAGTAGAAGAGTATGGACAAGTGAAACTAAGCAAGTACTTTGTACAGTTCCATGAACTTTTATGTCCCTACTAGTGAACTTGTGTTTCTCTTTTTTTGCACCTAGGATGATTATCTCTGGATTTCTTGTTTGTTTCCAGTACATGTTAATATAGCTTTTGCGACTGTTGTTCGCTGGGTAAGATTTTGCTACTAAAAATGCAATTCCATGCTTACTTGCAAACTACTTACAGTTGCAATAGGTATCCATGCTGCTATCCTTTTTTTTGGATCATTGCTTGATATATTCTGTTATAAACTCATGTACTTACATGCTTAGTTGCATTCAGCTTCTGTTTTTAACACACATCAACAGTTGCACCAAAGTTTTGGTATATCAACTTGTTGTTTATATCTGCAACAATCCCAGATGGTTCAATCACATACACGATTGATTTTGTGTTTTTCTGGCCATGAAAGTTACAGTTATTCAAACCTAGGTTATTTCACAAATAGGTTCAGTTTTGTCGTCAGTTATTATGCACAAGATTCAGTTAGTTTCAGGACAGTACCCACTAATTGCACAGCATGATACACGTAGTTGATCAAATCAAACCTACTCTATTTTGCATCCCTATATGTGCGAAGTTGCTGTGAAAAACACCATGATCATACTCTATACTCTAGTTTACAATCAAACCACCATGATTTTTTTGGGCTGAAGCAGCATGCAACAATTGGTGTGCCAAGTGCCAAGATCAAAAGCAATAGATCTGGAGTTGAGATGGTTGCTGCAGGAGTACGTACCAGGATGGATCCTCAGATTTTTTCCTAGCTGATTATGGGCGAAGGAACACCTCCATTGATCCAGATCTTTTTCTTCAGGACGAAAAAGGAGAAGGAAGGAGGAGGAAGGAGAAGCAAGGAAGAAGGGGGGTGCACCGTGCGTGACTTGAGGTAGGGGTGTCCGCCTTTTGTGCGGGGGGACGGGGAAAGGCAACGTGTCTGGTTCGCCAGCTGGATGTGGGTTGTTGGATCACATGGCGGGGACCACGGGGGTTTGAGCAAATCACCAGATTCCTTTTCTGTTTGCGCGCGTGATTGGTACTTTCTTTTTTTGGCCGCCCGCCAAAACCAGCGTACGAGCAAACGAGAGCCAGCTAGACGCTCCCTATTAATATATACAAATTTCTCTTGAGTTATGGTCTCCATTAGGTGCAGCCTGTCGTTTCCGGCCTGTGAATTGCGGACGCAGATTAAGCTTTCGAAAGAAAAAAAAAGAGCAAGAGCGAGCAAATGCAGCAACGAAAACAGGGCACAGTAGCTAGACCACACCTTAATCGAACTACACTTGATCGGAGATCATGAAGTACAGTTACTCATACCGTCACACGTGAACACCAAAGAAAAGAAAATCGATCGGGAGACACAGATCGTAGCTAGGCACGCACCAACAGCACCGAATTAAGCAAGCGGTACACTAGCACGCAGGCAGGCAGGCTAACTCATCGACCATGCGGCTAGATCAGGCGTCGAGGATGTTGGGGCAGTTGAAGCCGTTGGGCGGGTGCTTGCCGCAGGTGATGAGCAGCCGGAGCGCGACGGGGAGGTAGATGTTGATGTTGAGGAGGCGGGCGTGGATGGTGGTGCAGAGGCACAGCGCCGCGTCCAGGTCCGCCACCCCCTGCAGCAGCGGGCAGCACTTGGAGCGCGCCTCCCGCCCGATCACCACGTGCACCAGCCCGCCCAGCACGTCCACGCACGCGTTCAGCTTCAGCGCGTCGATCGGGCACGTTTTCCCACGCCCCGGCGACGGCGGCGTCGGTGGCATGTACGGTGGCGTGTATGGAGGCGTCGGAGGCACGTACGGTGGAGTCGGCGGCACGTACGGCGGCGTGTATGGCGGCGTCGGGGGCACGTACGGTGGTGACGGCGGGATGTATGGTGGAGATGGCGGGATGTACGGCGGAACGTATGGCGGAACGAACGGTGGCGAAACGTGTGGCGGTGGCAGTGGCGTTGGCGGCACGTACGGCGGAGTTGGCGGGAAGTAGGGTGGAGTCGGCGGGGCGTAGGGCGGTGGGCGCGGCGTGGGCGGCGGGTGGCACGGCGGGCAATTGTGGCCCGACGGTGGACCGCCGTGGTGCTTGGGCGGCTTGGCGTGGTGGGGCGGGTGCTTTCCGCCGCCACCACCACCGCCGTGGCCGGGGTCCGGCGGGGGGCAGTTGCTGTAGTGCGACCCGTAGGAAGCCGGTAGGAGCAGGGCGGCGACGATGGCAGCGAGCAGGAGCGAATTGACGGAGGCTAAGCCGGCCATGGCGCCGCGGTGGTGTGCACAGTGCAGTGCAATGCCGTGAGCCCGTGACCGACCGGCGCGTTTTATAGAGGGGACGTCAGACGCACACACCGTGCGATGCGCCAGGTGTTCGACGACGGGATTCCACCTGCGCAAGCGTCCACGGCGCGGGCAGGCTCACGGGTCGCCTCGGCATGCGCACAGTGGCTGGCGTTGCTTTTCTAGGCCATGCAGATGCACGCACCCGGTGCCATGGCCGGTGCCGATGAGCACGAGAAGGAGAATGAGGCTGACTGACCATTTGTCGTCGGAGATGGGCCGCGCGCGCCCGTGACATGCCATGGTTTGGCGCCTTCGCCACCAGCTGGATGGGACGGCTGACTGTTGCACCCAGCCTTGCATGAAGCCAAGATACCACTTACCATTCCTCGAGTACCATACATTTCGTCAGCACCCAACGATGAGTGCTGATGTTTCACGATAATCGACTCTGCTCGATCCTCGATCGTCTTGGAGGCCCTAGTATTTTGCAAAACACGTCTCAAACAAACACATTATCACCACTAGTATAATATATGCATCTTGCTATGAGATTAATAAATAATTTATTCATGAAAGTATTTCGTGAATGTCTATCTCGAGGACAATGTACATCACACCAAATCCACTTGTCGAGAGAAATGTGTTGTTTTATGGTGATCTAAATTCGTTTATACTGATGAAAACCAACTTGTGACGAAAGAGAGCGGATCTAGGGTTTTATGCCACCATATATACATCTTGTAAGCCGCCGGTTGGGGTAAGCCATACATTGAAAACCCACGGCGTTTGTAACCTCACCCGATATAGTGAAATATTGCTGGCTGGCGCCCGTGGTTTTTTCTCCTCCATTGTTGGAGGGGTTTTCCACGTTAAAATCTCGTGTCCCCATTGGTTTGATCGTTCCGCACTTCGTCGTTTCTTTGCTATCGTTTATAACAAGTGGTATCAGGCCCTGTTTCAGATCTGTTTTTAGATTAGGGTTTCGCGATCGCATCGATGAAGTTTGATCTAACGGCGCTGGACTACAAGACGAGATTTTCGTTGTGGCAGGTCAAGATGCGTGCGATCCTCGCACGTCCAATGATCTTGACGAGGAGCTGGATAAATTCGGTGACAAGGCGCAAGCGACATGGAGCGAAGCTGAGAAGCGGAAAGACCGTAAGGCTTTGTCTCTTATTCAACTTCATCTATCTAATGATATTCTGCAAGAAGTACTCCAGGAGAAAACCGCAGCGGCACTGTGGGCTAAGCTGGAGTCGATCTGCATGTCCAAAGATCTCACTAGCAAGATGCATGTGAAGATGAAGTTGTTCTCGCACAAATTGCAAGAAGGTGGTTCGTGATGAACCACATATCGATCTTCAAGGAGATCGTTTCTGACCTAGTGTCGATGGAGGTAAAATATGATGATGAAGATCTAGCACTTTTACTTCTGTCTCGCTGCCAAATTCCTTTACAAATTTCCGTGATACCATACTTTTGAGTCGTATGAACTAACCACCCGAAGTATATGAGCCCTGCTTGACGAGGGAAAAGATGAAAGGTATGGTACAGAAAGAGGAGTCATCGTCCTCCAAGGGCGATGCTTTGCAGGTCCGAGGGAGGCCTGAGCAGCGAGATAACCACTACCACAACAACAACAGAGATAAGAGCAAGGGTGACAGAGGTCGCTCAAAGTCCAAAGGACGAGACAAGTTCTGCAGGTATTGTAAGAAATCTAATCATGTCATTGATGATTGTTGGAAGTTGCAGAACAAGGAGAAAAGAAAAGGTACTTACCAACCGAAAAATAATGAAGGTAATGATACCGGTGAGGCTGCTGTTGTTGATGGTAGTTCTGATGGCGAATGCCTAGCTGTTTTAGCTGCATGTGTTTCTCGTCAGGATGAATGGATTCTAGATACTGCATGTTCTTTTCATATTTGCTGTAACAAAGATTGGTTCAGTTCTTATGAGTTAGTGCAGACTGGAGATTTCGTGCGTGTGGGGAACGACCAGCAATGTATCATTGCTGGTGTTGGTCTGTTCAGATCAAGACACATGACGGTATGACACGCACGTTGACGGGAGTGAAACACATACCAACCATGGCAAGAAATTTGATCTCGCTCAGTACCCTTGACTGTGACGGGTACAAGTACGGGGAATAAACTCCTAAAGGTATCAAAAGGTTCTCTCATTGTTATGGTTGGTGATATGAATTCTGCTAAGTTATATGTTCTTAGAGGTAGCACGTTATCTGGTACTGTTGCTGCTGTTTCTCATGATGACGCTAGTAAAACTAACCTTTGGCATAAGCGTCTTGGACATATGAGTGAACTTGGTATGGCAGAATTGATCAAGAGAGACTTGCTGCAAGGATGCAGTTTGGGTAAGATGCAGTTCTGTGAACACTGCATTTTCGGTAAGCACACAAGAGTTAAGTTTAATGCTTCGTTCACACCACCAAAGGTACACTTGATTATGTACATGCTGATGTTTGGGGGCCATCTCGTAAGCCCTCTTATGGTGGTGCTCGTTATATGCTTACCATTATTGATGATTACTCTAGAAGAGTTTGGCCTTATTTCATGAAAAATAAGGATGATACGTTTGCTGCTTTTAAAGAGTGGAAAGCTATGATTGAAAGGCAAACAGAAAGGAAGGTGAAATTACTTCGTACTGACAATGGTGGCGAATTTTGTTCGAATGCCTTTAATGATTATTGCAGGAAAGAAGGCATTGTCAGGCACCTCACCATCCCGTACACGCCTCAGCAGAATGGTGTAGCGGAGCGGATGAACAGGACCATCATCTCCAAGGCTCGCTGCATGATCTCCAACGCTCGCATGAGTAAGCGTTTTTGGGCTGAGGCGGCTGCCACCGCCTGCTACTTGATAAACAGGTCACCATCTATTCCCCTCGACAAGAAAACTCCCATTGAGGTATGGTCAGGTACTCCTGCTGATTATTCACAGCTTAAAGTTTTCGGTGCACTGCTTATGCTCATGTTGATAATGGAAAGTTAGAGCCGAGAGCTATTAAGTGTGTGTTCATTGGTTATGGTTCGGGTGTAAAAGGATACAAGTTATGGAATCCCGAAACTAACAAGGCATTTATGAGCAGGAGTGTTGTTTTCAATGAATCTGTTATGTACTTTGATAAGTTGTCCTCAGATGTTTTGCCAGATTTTTCTGAGGAGCAGGTTCGTGTCGAGGTGGAGCACTCTGTTGAAAAGGAAAATGTCACTGTTGACAATGATGGTGCTACTACAGATGATTCTGATTCTCTGATTCTTCTGATTCTGATAATGATAATGTTCAGAACTCACCCCCTGTTTTGCAGCCACAACAGTCTATTGCTGCTCGTAGGAACAGGAGGAATTGTGGTCCTCGACCACGTTTAATTGAAGAGTGTAACATTGTTGATTATGCTCTGAGTTGTGCAGAACAGGTGGAGCACGGACATGAGCCGTCCACTATACTGAAGCTATTGGTTCCGGTGACCGCGAGAAGTGGCTTGCTGCTATGCAAGAAGAGATGCAGTCACTCGATAAAATGGCACATGGGAAGTTGTGCGCTTGCCTAAGAAAAAGAAGGCAGTCCGCTGTAAGTGGATCTTCAAGAGAAAGGAGGGTTTATCTCCTAGCGAGCCCCAGGTTTAAGGCAAGGTTAGTTGCAAAAGGCTTCAGTCAAATTCCAGGTGTTGATTATAATGATGTTTTCTCTCCAGTTGTTAAGCATAGTTCAATTCGTACATTTTTGGTATTGTTGCTATGCGTGATCTTGAGCTTGAGCAGTTAGATGTAAAGACTGCGTTTCTGCATGGAGAGTTGGAGGAGGAGATATACATGGACCAGCCAGAAGGGTTCATAGTGCCTGGTAAGGAGGATCTTGTGTGTAAGTTGAAAAGGTCCTTATACGGTTTGAAACAATCTCCTCGTCAGTGGTATAAAAGGTTTGATTCTTTTATGTTGTCACATGGCTTTAAGAGGTCTGAATTTGATAGCTGTGTGTACATTAAGTTTGTTAATGGATCACCTATATACCTGTTATTATATGTTGATGATATGTTGATTGCTGCCAAGAGCAAGAAAGATATCGCTGCTCTCAAGTCACAGTTGAGTAGCGAGTTTGAGATGAAGGATCTTGGTGCTGCTAAGAAAATTCTAGGTATGGAGATTACCCGTGACAGAAATTCTGGTTTGTTGTTTCTTAGTCAGCAAAATTACATTAAGAAAGTTCTTCATCGTTTTAACATGCATGATGCAAAGTCTGTTAGTACTCCTATTGCTCCTCACTTTAAATTGTCAGCTGAACAATGTCCTAGTACGGATGAGGATTTTGAGTACATGTCTAGAGTTCCATATTCTAGTGCTGTTGGTTCTTTAATGTATGCCATGGTTTGCTCACGTCCAGATTTATCATATGCTATGAGTTTGGTTAGTAGATATATGGCTAATCCTGGTAAAGAACATTGGAAGGCTGTTCAGTGGATTTTCAGGTACCTTCGTGGCACATCCAATGCTTGCCTCAAGTTCGGCAAGACTGATGAGGGACTCGTAGGCTATGTGGATTCAGATTTTGCTGCCGATTTGGATAAGAGGAGATCCCTCACAGGTTATGTGTTCACGCTTGGTGGTTGTGCCGTGAGTTGGAGGGCAACGTTGCAATCCGTTGTTGCCCAGTCTACTACTGAAGCAGAGTACATGGCTATTGCTGAAGCATGTAAAGAATCGGTTTGGCTGAAAGGTTTGTTTGCTGAGCTTTGTGGAGATGATACTTGCATTAACCTGTTTTGTGACAGTCAGAGTGCTATTTACCTTACTAAGGATCAGATGTTCCATGAGAGAACAAAGCACATTGACGTCAAATACCATTATGTGTGGTACGGTACGAATCGTTTCCGGGTCGGACTGCAGTCGACCTAGGCTTTTATGCCACCATATATATATCTTGTAAGCCGCCGGTTGGGGTAAGCCATACATTGAAAACCCACGGCGTTTGTAACCTCACCCGATATAGTGATGTATTGCTGGCTGGCGCCCATGGTTTTTTCTCCTCCATTGTTGGAGGGGGTTTCCACGTTAAAATCTCGTGTCCCCATTGGTTTGATCGTTCCGCACTTCGTCATTTCTTTGCTATCGTTTATAACAAAATGTGGAGGTTGCAGGAAAGTAGCTTACGCTAAGTACTAGAGATTGAGAGTGGATTTTTGGAGGCCGAGCTACATGGAGCTCGTTTTTTCAAAAATTTGAAATCTATATTTTTAAGTTTCCAAAAATCGCGAGAAAAATTCCTGGATGTAGATATTGTCTAGATCTACAATCGTGCAAATTTGCAACTTCAAAATCGTTGTATTTTAGCCTGTACAAAAAAGACAAATCAGACAAAATTTCAAAAATTTGAATATGTGTACTATTCACCACCCAGATTCACACATTTGTCTTTTTTGTGCAGCCCAAAATACAACGAATTTGGAGCTTTAAATTTGTACGATTGTGAATCTAGATAATATCTACATCTGGGATTTTTTTTCGCGATTTTTGAAAACTAAAAAAATGTCGATTTCGAATTTTGGAAAAAACGAGCTCCATGTAGCTCGGCCTCCATTTTAGGTTTTCTCTAGAGATTCTGCTTTTCTATTATATAAACGTTCACGAGAAGTAAAAGAGACCTCAAACATAATATAAATTTACACATAGGTACTTGGAACACCTAACGACCACTACTGCCGTGCGTCCCCGCTCTCCTATTGGAGTCGGCCATTGATGATAGCCAGGAAATTTTCGTGCACGTGCCCCTAATATAAGTACCAGCGCCCTCAAGCCAAAGTCATCACCAGTAAACCCATAAATCGTTCTGAATCTCTTTACACCAAATTTGTAACGAGATCCATCGCTCCAACGGAGCAGCGACCGATTCTCCGTTCTCTTCAACGCCATTGGCGAGATTGCCGCCAACAAGGTGGATGAAGAGATGGGGAAACCACATTCATGTTCAACTGCCACCTTAACCACCATAACGTCGTTGCCACTTGACCAAACTTCTAACTACAACGTCGAGAACAAATCCGAGATACCCACCCGTTCACCAGAGAGGCAAGTAGAGGAGACGGGGACCCGTCGATTGTGGAACGAGACGGAGGAAACATGCGACGACTAGGGTTTTTCTTATTTCATACGCGGTGGTTGTTTCGAGATTGAACAATACGTGCATTTGAAAGATCTCAGAAATCTTAGATATATACATATGATAAGAAAGTATTCAAAAAGAGTTGTATATAAGAAAACATTGCTAAAAACAGACCGAAGCTTTTGATTTTTTTTTCACGCCTATAATGTACCCAATCTGAATCGAAGGTACTCCCTCCGTTCCAAATTAGATGACTTCTATTTGTGCATATTTGGATGTATCTAGACATGTGACAAGTATAGATACATTCACATTTTGATAAATGTAAGTCATCTAATTTAGAACGGAGGGAGTAGTAACATTGCTCGGGTACACCCACCCACGTGATGCACCTAGCTTTTACTCTGTCAAACTTCAAAAAAATTGAAAACTAAAACTACCAATTTTTCGAATATATGAAACTTTACAATTTTGGAGATTTAAGTTCAAATTTCTGAAAGTTTGGATTTCTAAAAGTTGAATATTTCTGAAAGTTTATTAAAAAAAACATTTTTTTTAAGTTGAGCATTCTACAATTTGGGGTGGACATTTAAATTTTTGGTGATGTATTTCTTGAGAGCTATGAGAAAAGAAAGGAAAATTGCGAAAGGAAAAATTATCAAAAGAGGAAAGTGGCCTGTTCGAAAGTGACCACTAGCTAACCGTCTAGAAGGTGACCACGGATTAGCACACCGTAGAAACAAGCCATTACCAACATTTCTATCAAACAATTTGGAGAATTTCTTCCATCCTTCGTTATCAAACTAGGCAAATGTTCGTTATCTTAGCATTTCATTACCAAAAAAATTACTTGTATTATTTTTCTGCACCAAAAATTTCTTGAATAGATCTTAAGAATTGCTTGTGAACTCATTTAGAGATCATTCGTATTTTCAAAATGCGGTTAGTGGATTCTTAGAAAGCTTAGGAACAAAACATTGAGAGCAGCGTTTTGGCTCCCGGGAGCATATGCTCCCGGTATTTTTGAAAAAATTTAGCAAATTGAAAACTTATCAAAAAATTCCGAAAAAAATCATGCATGTACCTGACCATGTTGCGCACCACCATGATTTGTTTCGCGCCGAAATGACATCGTATGCGCCCTGTACAAAAATGACAAATTTCCTGTCAGAAAATTCAAATTTTGAATCTCAAATCTGACAGGAAATTTGTCATTTTTGTACAGGGCGCATACGATGTCATTTCGGCGCGAAAAATATCATGGTGGTGCGCAACATGGTCAGGTACATGCATGATTTTTTTCGAAATTTTTTGATAAGTTTTCAATTTGCTAATTTGTTTTGAATATAACGGGAGCATATGAGCCTGAGCTCCAAAGCGAATTTCTGCAAAACATTCGATAAAAATGTTGAAATGTACTAGTCGCTAACCTTTTGTTTTTCTTGTAATTTCCAAATCTGTTTCTATTAAAATTTTATTTTAGTTAATAAGATTCACACTGATTAGACTTCAAATTAATTGATTCTTAAGTATTTCTAGCTGGAGAAATATTTTTTAATCAATGTGTATATTGTGTAGACATGCATCTTGTCAACTCACTCATTTTCTTCACACAAAAAAAAAAAAATCACAACCTTTTTTTGGGGTGCTAGCGTCCATTCATGGCACGGAAGCATCCAAACTTTTTTTTTAGATTTAAAGCGGCTGCCTCTACTAGGCTTTTACATCAAGATTTAACTCATACATCAGCCAACCCGGGGGGATCCCAACCAGGTGTTACTCCTTGTCTTCTCGCAGCCTTCCTTCGCTAGACGATGCGCAACTCCATTGCAGAGCCGGCGCACATGCTTGACCGACACATCTTCGAAATCCTTTAACAAATTCTTGATCTCCTCGACCAGGGGTCCATGAACAGACCTATCCATCTCCTTACTCGACAGTTTGCTAACAGCTCCCAAACAGCCCGTCTCCAGGATGATCTTCCGAACACCATGAGTTCTTGCAAGCTCCACAGCAGCACGACATGCCAAGAGTTCAGCCCCCTCCGGATCAGTAGTGTGAGGGAAAAAAGGCAAGATCCTGCAAGAAAGTTGTCGTGGTTGTCCCGAAGAACATCACCCTCACCTCCACGACCTGAAGATTGATGAAACGCTCCATCAGCATTGACCTTCTGCCACCCATGGGACAGGGGGAGCCAGTGCTCCTCCTTCTGGGTGTCTTGTTGCGCCGGTTTGGAATTCACAGTCTTCCATTCCTCCGTCAGCGCAACCACTCGTCGTGCTATGTTCTCTGGGTTTTCGATCATGGGTTCATTTCGAGCGTCATTCCTTGATAGCCAGAGCTGGTATAGTGCCATCATACACATTCCCAGCTCGCCTGCATCAAGAGAGCCGAACCAGTCCAGCAGCCAACCCTGGAACGCTGACCGTGATCGGATTACAGCAGGAGGAGAGGCCAGCACAAAACCAGTGTTTTATCGGAGGAGTTCCCAAGTCCGAATCGAATGCGGGCATTCCTAGAACCTGTGTAGCAGCGTCTCATCGCGGTTGCACGCCACACATTTCACTCCTTCCTTGATATGTCTCCTGCTAAGCTCATCACCCACCGCCAGGCCGTTTCTGACCATACGCCAACAATGAACCTTGACCTTGTTTCGTACATCAGCAGCCCACAGCGAGAGCCACCCATGATGTTCATCACATGTGGAGGAGGGTCCTGCCTTGCTGGACTCGCATTTCTTGAGTTGCTGTTTTAGGTGATACGCCGATCGGACACTAAAATACCCATTTTTTGTGTAATTCCAAGCTAGATAGTCATCAGTTCCGGCTCTACCCACAGGTACCTTCGGAATGTCCTCGACATCACACTCAAACAGCGTCTCATTCAGTTTCTCAACGTTCCAGCCTCCTCCGTCAGGCAAAAGAAACTCCGCTACATCCTCTACCTCTTTGTCCGGCTTGTGACCTAGTGGCCTTTTGAGAGATGCTCTAGGTATCCAATTATGCTCCCACACTTTCACCTTCTTCCCATCCCCAATTCTCCATACCACTCCCTCCTTTAGGAGCTCCCTGCCATGCAAAATGCTCTTCCACGTGTAGGATGCCCTCTTTGGACATCCAGCCTTCATAAAATCTCCGTCTTTCTAGTATCTTGCACGCAGCACCCTAGCACAAAGAGACTCCGGAGCCGTGGCCAATCTCTAGGCTTGCTTCGCAAGGAGGGCCTGATTAAAATCAGCATAATTCCGAAATCCCATTCCACCGCAGCTTTTAGCTGTACTCATCTTCTCCCAACTAACCCAATGAACTTTCCTCTTGCCATCGGCCTCCCCCCACCAGAATTGCGACGAGACCGAGGTCAGCTGGCTGCATCGTTTCTTTGTCAGCTGAAAACAGCCCATGGGGAAGGTTGGGACAGCCTGCAAAACTGATTTGACCAGAACTTCTTTGCCTGCTTTGGAAAGTCCCTGGCCCTTCAAACCCTTTACTTTCCCTCTCGACCGCTCTTGCAAAAACTTGAAGGCACCATCTTTAGATCGGCCCACCACTGTTGGCAAGCCCAGGTACCGTTCAGACAATGCTTCACAATGAATGCCTATCGCATTTCGCAGGTTTGCCCGAGCAGTCTCGGAGCAGCCCTTACCAAAATAAATTGAAGATTTCTGAAGATTTACACGCTGACCAGAGTGTTCCTCATATTTGCGCAGAACCTCTCGTAGGGCCATCAAGCTGCCCTCACTAGCCTCTAGGAAGACAATGCTATCGTCTGCAAACAAGAGATGGGTCACAGTTGGCCCCTCTCTACCAAAAGACACTCCTGCAATCTCCTTCTCCATCTGGGCTTGGCGAAGCAGCGCCGAAAACCCCTCAACACAAAACAAAAACAGGTACGGTGAGAGAGGGTCCCCATGGCGCAAACCCCTCGTCGGAGAGAAGGTCTCTGAGACGCACCCATTTAGCTTGACAGAGAACCTCATCGACCTAATGCATCTCATCACCATCGAGACCCATACAGGACTGAATCCCATCTTCAGTAACATACTCTGCAGAAAAGCCCATTCGACACGATCGTATGCCTTCATCATATCTAACTTCACCGCACACAAAGGCTTCTTTCTTTTCCTGGTTCGAATAGCATGTACGCTCTCGTAGGCTATCAGAATATTGTCTGTGATGAGCCTGCCTGGGACGAAAGCACTCTGCTCCTCCGAGATAAGAATAGGGAGTATCTTTTTCAGCCGATTTGCCACCACCTTTGACGCGATTTTGTATAGGACATTACACAATGAGATGGGGCGAAATTGGCTCAGCAGCTCAGGAGCGGTCACCTTCGGTATCAGTACCAAAATTGTGTCGTTAAAATCAGCCGGAGCCTCTCCTCCCGCCAAAAACTCTCGCACTGCCTTGCACACATGCGGTTTTAGCAAAGACCAGTGCCTTTGGTAAAATAAGGCCGGCAGCCCATCAGGGCCCGGAGCTTTTGTTGGGCCCATCTGGAACAAGGCCTGCTCAATTTCGACGTCAGTCAGCGTTGCTGTCAACGCTGTGTTCATCTCCTCCGTGACCAAATTATCAATTAAATCTAGCACCTGAGCACTATTCTGTGATCCTTCCGAAGAGTATAGTACTTTGTAAAAGGCATGTGCCATTTCACTCATTCCCTCATTGGTTTTGCACCAAGAGCCATCCTCCTTTTTCAGTCCGCGGACCGTGTTCTTCCTTCGTCGGTGAGAGGCTCGATTCTGAAAAAATCTTGTATTCTTGTCACCCGCCTTGAGCCATTCTTGGCGGGATCTCTGTTTGTACATCACCTCCTCCTTCTCATACGCAATATGCAGCAGCTTTTCAATGTCCCGTACCTCCTGCGAGATACCCGAGAACCTCGCTGGAGCTCTTGCATCATCAAGTTTTGCTCTTAAGTGTTTGAGCTCAGCACAGACAGAGCCGAAAGTCTCAGAACTCCAGCTTTTCATCTCGCTAGACACCTGCTGGAGCTGTCTCCACAGGTCTTCCAAACCGCCAACCCCCACACAATTATTTGCCCAAGCTGTTTTAACCATCTCCTCATAACCCTCATGCTTCAACCACATCTCCTCGTACATAAAACTTCTAGCATTTGCCCGGGGACGTAGCGGAGGTTCAGCCATCACCCTGATGAGCAGGGCCATATGATCGGACTCCTCTGTAGCAATGTGCTCAACGTGAGTAAGAGGAAAGAGGTCCAAAAACGACGCTGTCGCCGTCCCTCTATCCAACCGAACCTGGACATTGTTCGGGGGCTCCCTCTTGTTATTCCATGTAAAATCATAGCCCATATAACCAAGATCCGTCAGCCTGCATACCGAGAGGCATTCACTGAAAGCATCCATTTGTGCTTGATTGCGGGGGTTTCCACCCAGCTGCTCACTCTGGTTTGTTATCTCGTTGAAGTCTCCCGCACACAACCAAGGCAGATCATCTTGAGCACAAAGATAACGGAGAGCATCCCACGTCTTGCTTCTCAGCTCCGTCCTTGGTTCCCCATAAATACCACTGAAACGCCACATTTTTCCTTCATACGTTATCTTGGCATCAATATAGAATTGACACCAGGGTCTAACAGATACATCAACCCCATCTCGCCACCACAGTGCCAGGCCACCGCTTTTACCATTACAATCCACTGCCACACCGTGTGGGAATCCCAAACTCCACCTAATCTTCTCTATAGCCTTTGCACGCTTCTTTGTTTCACACAGGAACACCACCGCTGGGTTGTATGACCTACATAGGTCCCGAAGTTCGCCCACCGCCGCGTCCAACCCCAATCCGTGGAAGTTATGGGCTAAGATATTCATTGTTCCTGGCGGCCCTGCCTGGCAGGGTCCGCCGATGGATCTTCAAGTCTGCCAAACACCGAGTCCCTTCGCTGCCTTTTCCCTGCCGACTCCGAGCTACCTTCACCCACAACCTCTACAGGGACCGACATCCAAACCTGCTTCTGTCCTCTCTTCTTCGACTGAGTACCCTGTGGCACTTGTCCCTTATCGTGAGTACTGACATACCCCGACTGCCGCTGCTTCTTCCTATACGTTCCCAGCTTGTTTTTTGTTGTTTCAAGAACATCTGGTGCCGCAACACCCTTCTGATCACGGATCCCCGCCCTGTGGAGTTTTTCTGGGCTAGTAACATCACCAACATCCCGCCTCAGTTCACCACCACCAGTGCGGGATGAACCGAGAAAACAGGCATATTAGCTAAGCTTCTTCGTGGCGGCAAGTCACGTATTGATATCCCACCATGACACCTCTCCGAACCCGTTGATCTACTGCCCAAACTCAATGTAGATATCGTGGGTCGAGTGTGTTGGACAGGTTTCTTGTACTTCTTCGGCTCTGCTCGGAGCCACTCTCCCCATTGTTGCACTTCTTCTCTCTCAGCATCACAGTTGTTTCCTTGGTGCGCCAGCCTGCCACAGTCAAAGCAGAAATGCGGCACCTTCTCATATTGCAAATCGAACCATTTGCCCACCTCATCCTCCTCAGATTCCTTTAAACTTACCCCTCTAAGAAGGGGTTGATCCACACGGATCGACACCCGAATCCTCAGCTCCTCGCCCCACGCCACCCCGTCCTCATCAACATCTACCGAGATAAACCTCCCGATCCATCCTCCAATCAGTTCACCGTAGGCTCTATTCATCATGTCCATCGAGAGATCCAAGACTCTGACCCAGATGTCCAGAGAATCAAACACCATGTCTGATGGACAGATCGCTCCATCATACTCCTTCAGGAGAACAGCGCTAAAATCAAATTGCCATGGACCGTTCCTAAGGGCGTGTTTCCAGTCTCCTTCAGAGCCAAAGCGGACCACAAATCTGTTGTGCCTATCTCCTTGAATTGGGCCGGGTGATGGAGTCCCAGGCTCTTTCCATTGCGCGATCTAGGGCACTGATGATCAGCTTACGCGATGAGCACACCTTGCCCACCGCCGCCCACTTCGGCCGGGGAACACTCGCTTGGTTAACACCTTTGATCACAAGCCCTGTGGCTTCTTTATCCGTGAGCAGCAAATCCCCCATCTTCGCCGACAAACTGGACGCCAGTTCCTCCGCTCCTGACTTCGCCGGCGACCTTGATGAAACCCTAGCCGGAGTGCCGTCCCGCGCCGCGCCACGAGCAGGAGACGCCATACAAACTGCACCACAACTCCTCACGAGCGCCACGCTCGAGAAGCCAACCCCTTACCCAGCCAACAGGGAGGAACCTCGCCGTCGAGATCTCCCCGCCGCCGGAACAACCACCCTCAAGCGTGAAAACCCTAGCCTAAATGCGATCGCCTCCCCATCGCCCTAGAGAAACTTCCGCTGCATCTGGTGGACCCTCGCACGATAGAGGATACTACCAACAAGTTCAGAGCGCATCCAAACTGTTGGTTTGTAATATACTACTAGAACATTTTCGTTCTAGAAATTCATAATTAAGATAATGTGTCCCAATTAAATTTGCGTGATCATACTAGGATAAGAGATCCATATCCGGATGTCCCTTGTATGGAGTCAGGAACGTGTATCATTATCATCCGAATTCCCGTGAAAACCAAGCCGTTCCCTGTAAAATTTCTGCGCTCTAAAGTTCAAACAGGCACTAGCATATAGTACAGAGGAAAGGTATTCACATCTTGGAAAATTAGGGCCGGACGATATGCATCAATCACAAAGCAGCAATTAACCAAGAGTTTCTCACTGCCATAGGTCTCATCTACCTCAAACACAAAATAATTACTTCCGATTATTACAACATCGTGATCAGATTTTGTTCGTTGTTTCGCCTCCGCAATCAGCCAGACAGTGTGATTGATTCAAGCGAGACATCTGGTGGGCGTCGCAGCTCCAATTGTTGCTGGTAAACATGCAGCCCCATATATTTTCTGTACAGTTTAACAAAACCAGCATCCAGCGATGCGAAGAGCCGCATCGCAAACTGGACATCACCGTCGCGCCTTTCCTGTCATGAAAAACACACACTTTAAGTTAGCTTCGTGCCTTCGTCAACTAACCAGTGCTAGAATTTCCCCCTTTTTAGTTGCAACAAAGAACATTGGGGTGCTTCCATTTCTGATGACAAAAGGGTAGTTGCTCATTCTTCAGTGACAGCGGGTTCCGTTATGCTACTCACCGCGGGGAGACGATCGGGGCCTGTACGACGCGGAGGCCATGTCATTTAGGTCCTGCAGAGGCGTCAGGTGTTTGATCACTTCATCCATCATCGGTCGCGACTTGCTGTCACGGTTAAGGCAGTGGTGGCAGATCTGAGCTACCTTCTGCACCCCTCGTATGGAATAGTTTAGCCCCAAGCGAGGATCTACGAGCTGATAGAGCCTTCGCCGGTCGCTTAGATACGGCCTTGCCCACACCACTAGGTTCTGCTCCCCAGGGGGGCGCTTCTTGTCCACTGATCTTCTGCCGGTCAATACCTCGAGCAAAACAACTCCGAAGCTATAGACATCGCTCTTAGTTGTTAAGTGACCTGAACAAGTGTACTTGACATGAGGGATGAAACTTGACATTATCATAGCCAAGAAGCTAGGAGAAACATTGTAAAGTAGCAACTGGTAGCTGCATGCTGAAGAATTACACCAAGTTTTTGCTGAATACCTGTCATTACATACTCAGGTGCAGCATAGCCATAGGTGCCAAGAACCCTAGTAGAGACATGGGTTTTATCACCTTGAGGACCAGCTTTTGCTAACCCAAAGTCTGAAAGTTTAGCATTGTACTCCTGTAGAAGCAAGAAAATTACAGTTAAAGCAACAAGCTATAGGGAAGCCTGGGAGCAAAGAATTTGAGAAGAGTTTTTTTTTTTGATAAAGATTTTTTGACAAGAGATATTACCGCATCAATTAGAATATTTGATGTCTTAAAATCCCTGTAAATAACAGGTTTTGGACCAACATGTAGAAAGGCTAAACCTTTAGCAGCACCAAGAACAACCTTCATCCTGCAGGGCCAAGGTAGGGGAAGAGTCCCTTCAAGATTAAACAAAGTAAGATGACAGGGGCATAAAAGGGAGAAAATGATATAAACTATTAAAAAAGTCACATAGTAAAAAATTTAAAAATAGTTAGAAAGGGGCAAAAACCAATATGTAAGACAGAAGAAACCCCACGGAGACCATTGCTGCTCTAAGGATTTGTACCAAAAGTTCCAGTTTTAAGTAACAGTTAGCTAAATGCATACCACCTAAAATGAGTGTAGGTTAAGTCTTGGGTTCAACAGCAGGGTTTTAGGCAATAGTTGTTCTGAAGTTTGAACTACAAAAGACAAGCTACGGATAGTAAAGCATCCATACAGCCTTGGAATAAAAAGATTTACATGCAAATGGTACCCTTAAGATTATTTTTGCCTCTACAAAAAAAAACTATTGATTTTAGTTTCAGAAATTAGATATGTTGAACTCCAGCAAATGATTTCTGAAGATACGATGCTATCTAAAAATGTTGAGACGACATAACTTTTTTTTATTTGGAAAGAAATATTACGTTAGTACACTGGCTCATGAAAGTACAATGTATCACTTGCATGATTTGAATGTATAATATGAAGTCTCGTCGGAAATAAAGCCTTCCAAGTTTCAGGACTATATGTAGGAACACTAAATCTAAAACACATTAACATTACAAGACTAACACTAGTAGTTGATTGCTCACTTCTGAACATATGATTTTCTAGACTCCCCCGTGCCATGAATTCGTATACAAGTAGCCTTTGATCATCCTCGATGCAATATCCAATCAGCTTAACAAGATGTTTGTGATGCAATTGTCCTAGAAAGTCAACTTCCGCCTGAAAATCAATTTCTTAAGATGTTATTACTTCACTTAAGAAAGACGTTTATGACTTATGAGGAATGGACAATACTTACCACCCATTCTCTATGACCTTGAAGAGCATTTTCCTTCAAACTTTTGACAGCTACAGTGAGACCAGTGCCGGGTTTTGCAGGAGCTGTGCTGTTCGGCTCAATCCACCCCTTGAAGACATACCCAAAACCACCTTCTCCAAGAATACTGTCTGGCCTAAAGTTTAAAGTGGCAGATTTCAACTCTTGGAAAGTAAATTCAAGTAGCTTGCGTGCTGTTTCCTTTTCGATTGATGTGTTAAGACCATTTCCGTCACCAAAGTTCCTCTGATAACGATCAGCAAGATCTCGACTGCTAGCACTTAGGTGTCTGATCTCCGCTGTTATGGAGGAAAAATATTACTTGAGCATTTCATCCCAAACTGGAAATTTACTTTTTTTTTACAGTAAACTGGAAATATACTAATAGGCTACCAAGTACTGGTCTACTGGATAGCATGGCTATACACTATAAAATGCAATATGAAAGCACTATGCCACTATGCTCAAATTAAGCTCGAATGTGTAAGCTAAGTTAAAAAAAAGTGTGAAGGCGAATAGTTTATTAGCTCTTGGACTTCCCCACAGATTCAAACTGGTTAACCAAGTAGAGAGACATTGACCCAACAACCCAAGACCTAAGAGTATTATATATACTAGGGAGGGATACTCATCCTCAGATTTTAATAAGGAAAAACAAAACCCATTGAGTTGAATTGAAGTGTCACGAATATGTTTCTTGTACTATCCAGGTTAATCATATGCAGAATGTCAACAATCAGTGTCACAGCGGAAATAAGCACAAGTAGATGTATTTTACTCCATGAACAAAGAAACAAAGACTTGGTTCATGCTTCTGTAGTATTTAGAAGATGCGCTCCTTCAGTTATTTCACAAGGATCAGAAAATCTCACCTTCTAGCTGTAATGCTATAACAATGAATTGCAAAACACAACTTGCGTAGAAAGATAAAGAGCAAAACCAATTGGTCATCAGGGGATTCTGATCTCGCAATAAAACAACACACATGAAGCTCATACAGATGCCATGACACGAGCTGTTCAAGATTTGGACACTAATACCTACAGTAACACGGAGAGATGAGCAAATCTTAGATTCAATCGGTATCCTTGGAGCTCATCGTCAATCAGGTAGAAAAGAAAGAAATAAGGAGAGAAAACCATGAATGGTCTGTGTTGAAAAGCTGAAATTTGCATCAGCGTGCTTTTGCATTACTTGCAGCAGCAATGATCCTTGTACTGATGAGAAACACGAACATAAGAACATCCTATTGCGGTTTCGTCTTAACTTATCTCCCAGTTTCAAACAATTACCCTCCAGTTCTTCATGTACTCCGTATGTTCATGAAAGTATGAAAAGACTAATCAAAATTGATCCGACCCTCAATTATCACGACTGAAAGAAGAGTATTGTCGGCTCATGAACATCATACCAGTCACATAACTATCACATCAACCATCGCAGTACTACTCGCCAAACAAACTGTTGGCCCGCTAAATCCCAAAGCAGCTGACCGTTCCCAGAACCAAACAAACAGATTTCCACCAACCAGGGAAAAAAAGACAAAAACTTCCGAATAAAAGCAAGGATTTAATCAGCTAGCTACCTGCATCGTGGACGAGGCCGGCTTTGACCGCGGCTCCGGCCGGGGCGTCCGCCGCCGCCGGGCGGAAGCAGCTGCCCCGCAAGCTTCGCGCGACGACGGCCCAGCACCCGCACCCGCTCTCCTGCCGCCGGTGCCCGGAAGGAGGCATCGATCGATCGGTATCCTCCTCCTCCTCCAGGACGAGGCGAGGTCTAGCACCGCTTCTCGACTACGCCGGCCACCCCCACCTACCACTGCAACAGCTACTCGCACGACCGGTCCTCTCTCCCTCGGGCTTTGCCCTTTCGATCGATCCCCCCGCCTCCGCGTCGCCGTCCGCGCCCCCGAATAGATAAGTGCGCGCGGGCACAAAGGCGAAAGCGAAAGGAGAGGGAAGGAGAGGGTCCGAGGGAGAAAGGTCGGGGCTTGGGCTGGCGGTGCGTGGTGGGAGCACACAAGTCGGAGAAGCAAGCAGGCGCGAGTGGGAACGGAGTGGAAGTGGTGGCGGCAGTGGGTCGCACTCGGACGCCACTGGCGCTGCTGGCACAGCGATGTGTCGCCGTCGTGGTCGCCGCCGCCGCCGTCATGGTGACGACGAGGAATTATTCTTTTAGCTGCCCGCCGCGTGAGCCGGACGGGTGTGGGGTGGTTCTTGGCCAGACCGGCGATAGGGCGGCCGCATTTTACCGCGCTGTGACGCGAGCTTCTTTTTCTTTCATTTTGCGGCGGATGGATTCGATTCCCGGCCAGCAAAGAATGAGGATTGCTTCGTGATAATTGGATAGATCAAATGCTTTCAGCTTGAATTTGGATGTTTGCAGTTAAACTTGGGTGCCATTTGAAGAAGTGTACCCAAACCAACACAATAGGAAACATTTTAAAAACGTTCACCAACGGAGTAAGGATCCCTCCGATTCAGATTCGCTGACTTAGACTTACTGAGTCACATGACTTTGTCTCTCACAAAGTCAACCAATATGTGTCCCCCTCTCTTAGCTATACGTTGTTGGATAGATGAGACTTGAAGTGTTTTTCATCGCGAATAACGCACCGTTTTGTCCGAGCGTGACTTTGTCTCTCACAAAGTCACCCAATTCGTGTCCCCCTCACTTAGCTCTACGTTGTTGGATAGACGAGACATCTCCGGGCGGGTTTTCACGCACCGTTTTGTTCGAGCGTTTCACCTGCAACTCGAACCCGGGTGGGCCGACTCAACACCCTGAGCTGTAGCCACCAAGCTAGCGTTTGGTTCTCATGATAGGAAACATTTTATGGGACATAATAATTTTACGTATCAAACTACCAATATAAAATCCCACAAGAAAGAGTCTTAGAGAAACTCTAGCAGATTGTCTAAAAAATAGAGCCTCTAAAACTGTTTAGAGGGCCATTTACAATTGTTTTTAATGTTTTAGGGCCATATGCTATTCCAAATTCTCCAAGACTGCAGCCTTTATATTATTTTTTTGACAGGGGCAGCCTTTATATTTGTTTTGCTCTTGTTATTCTTAATAATGTGTGTACATATGAATTTCGCTTAAACTGCAATTTTGCATGAAAATAACTCAATTTTTTACGTTTTAGCATCGCACAATTCAACAATATTTGAAATTCAAAACTTCAAATTAGCAACTCCAAATTCAAACATAGAACATGGTCGAGATGCAACAAATAATCCAAATAAAATATGAACAAGCAACACAAAACTATTGGCCATGTAGGTACAACTGATGCTCAACAAGATTTTTGCAAAGCTATTCATGTGAACCCCGGACTTCAGTTCAATCCTTCGGCACACCTCAACAAATGCCTATAGCCGCTCAACGAGGCCTGATAGGCATGCCAACATAATCGTACTCGTAGTCCGGGATGGGTTAGTGGTGGCGAGGAATGTGAGATGGCAGTGGTCCGGTGGCCGGAAGCGAGGGCACGTCGTGAAATCTCTGGCACCATAAATCGAGGATAGACGAGTTTCTGTATTTTCCATGGAAAATAATAGCGCGCTATAACATCGCTAATAACACGTTATAGCGTTTTGAGAGATGTTTCGCTAAATAAATAAGTGTAGAATGTCTCGCTAATAGCATGTTATAGCTCACTAATAGCTTATTTTAAAGCCGGCGCTATTTTTCTGTAACACGCTAATTTTTTCCACTATTTTCCCCTCTTCATCCACGGTCTGATTGAGTTGCTCTTAACTCAGGTGGCACTGCAGGGACTATAGCTTTTTGACGTTGCTAAATACAGGACTATATGGCTTGCCGCAGTTGCGACACAAAAATGTGATAATTTATTTTAACTTAGGCAACACTTTATTAAAATCATACGATCGATGATGATGACAACCAAATATGCGATAGTCAAAGGTGCGGGTGTTTACCGGGTCCTTGTGCCGGCGTAAGACGTGATCCATGATGTCAGCGAGAGGTGCAGTGCTGTATCATTTCTTTTACAAAATTCAGTCGCAAGCTGTCCGCACAAATCAAGTAACCACTAACAGCATAGATGCTAATTTTATACTTGAATGAACTGGCATCTCATCCTGAAATACGGGAGATGATACTGAAAGCTCCTATGCCTATGCTATGCGCTCTCCACGGGTAACAGAAGTTGGGGAGTAAAGAGGGACTTCAAAGTTAGCAAAACAAAATCTTGTATGCTGGATAAATCAAGTATACCCGCCAGTTTTAGATTCAGATAAGCAATACTTCAACAAACGTTCACTGCTAATCACAAATTAGGAATACAAAACTAGCTGTAACCAGCCAGGAGTTACAATCGCCTGCAGTTTGACATCTCTAAATAAAAGGCTTCAGTTCTGGGCTGCAGGCTGCTGAGCAGGAGGGGCCTGAACTTGCTGCTGCCCTGGTGCTGCTGATTGCTGGGATGAACTCGCTTGTGGTTGTGCTGGCGGTGCCAGCATCGGTTGGTATGGCGGATACTGCGGTGGGTACGGCATGCGAGGTGGGGGCATGTAACCGCCGCCATATGGTGGGTAGTACGGAGGGTACTGGCCATGGTAGTATGGCGCCGGCGGCCGCATAGCATAGCCCTGTCCTGAGCTGCTTGACGGCTGACCTTGCCCGGCATGCTGTGGCCCTTTGCCATCGCCCTCCTGTGTCCTGACTACAGCGCCCATCCTCTGGGGGTCCATTGAAGGGTACATCCGCTGATCCGCGGCTGGGGGTGCCGGGATGTTGAAGTAGTGCGATGCCGGTGCCACCTGCTGTTGGCCGTCCATGCCAGGAGGCTGAGGCTGGTCGCTGCTATGCTGCTGAGATATAACAGCCCTAGGGAGCAATCCTCCGTGGGAAACATGACCTTGCCTCCCAGCCTCATCACCATCTTGCCTTGGTGCCTGAGGCTTGCCCCACATGAGCTTCAGGCGCACACCCTTGATAACTAGCTTGTTTGCAAGCTCCTCTGCAGCTTTCTCAGCGCCTTCTCTTGTTGTGTATGTCACAAATGCACAAGCACGCTGGAGTACCATCCTGATGGACTCAATCTCACCATGTGCATAGAACTGATCCCTCAAATCCGGCTCAGTGACTCTGTTATCAAGTCCACCAATGTAGAGAGTCCTTATAGTCTCATCATCTGGTGGTGCCAGGGATGGCATCTCACCTGCCTTACCCAGAAGTTTCATAGCAACTGGATCATTAACTCTGCAAACAGTAAGAAGAGAACATCAGAAACCAAACCAAACCAAAGATCAAGTAAAGTGGGCAGATCAAGATATTCACCCAACAGTCTACAGCAAGGAATATTTCATTAATTCAGTCCAACTCAAGAAGTTGATATATGATGCACTAGTGCTTGGTAATAACTAGAGCCAATAAGAATGAGATACCAATTCAAAATAACAGCTACAAACTCAGCTTTTCATCTAAGTTGGAAAGAACCATGGCCCAAATAAACGAAACATATGATAAATTTCTTCAATACATGCACCCATTCACGTTGTATCAAGTTTGAAGGTTCATTACTCCTGAAACTATTAAGATATTCAAGTTTAGCGGCGCCATCTCATTATCGAAACCAAACTAGAAATTAACGGTCCATGCAACAGATGAAAATAAAAGGCTAATCTGATTCATCAGGTATGTCAATTAAGGTCCAAGGGCACTAAATACAGAGAATTGTAAGATAGAAAGATACCAATGGTTCTTGCAGACACACCAAAAGAACCATGCTGGATTTTATGGCCACATGAATTTGGAACATAGTGATATGAAGTACTTAAAATTAAATAAAATGTAACAAATCATTTAACTCCAGGTAAATGTAGGCATCACGAGATTCCAAAAACAAGGTTTGTGACAGTGTGTCAATGTCTAAACTGAGCCCAAGGTTCTTATGTCTGCCGATGTGTTAACTCGCATAAAATGATCATAAACGAACTATCTCTGAATGGGATACACTAATATCTATAACAGAACTACAAACATGTAAGTATGCAAAAGTAATGCATCCGCAATCAATGAATCAAATGACATACCCATAGTAACGATCTTTGATGTTCTGCTGGGACAACTCCCCAGTCTCAGGCATCTCATGGCGATATGGGCACTCAGCACCTCTTGTACATTCACCCCGCACATAGAAACTGCAAACATGAGCTCGGTTTCTCTTGTAATATGGTGATGTCCTCTGAAGCTTCAGAATGGTATCATTTGGACGGGCTTTTCCATATGAAGAGTCATAGTCTATGCCAGCTGCAGCCTACATTCATGTAAAGCATGAACTTCCATTAGGAACAACTAATCATAGATTCAAGACGCATGCGCAACACCAAAGCACAAGAGAACATGGGCGACATAAGCAGAGGATAAGCACAGGTCATCATGGCAGATTAGAGTACAATTACAATATATAGTGCCTATTATAATTTATCAAATAATAACATTAAATGCAATCTATCTCATATCTTCTAAGAGTAAATTATGGTTGATCACAAACGCCATTGATTTTTCTATTGTCAACCTTTCATAACACCAGTGATTGGATAGACATACTCAATGCACTAGAAATGAAAAAAAGTGACATGAAAAATGTGTGCTGAGCTGTAAGAAGAATAGCATTTAGTCAAGACGGTAACCAAATGAAGCGATGAAAACTAAAACATACCTTGCGATCGTGCTCTTCTGCAAAGTACTCACGGTTGACATCACTCCTTGGAATCGCATCATTCGAATTGATCGCGAGCGCTGTATCCCGAACCTGAACTGGCAGACCATATTCAAGGTCTAGCAGGCAGACCTGGCAAACGTTTTTCAGCTTGGAGCACGTCTGGCAGATCTCGGTCTTCTTATACCTTGCATCACGACCAGGTCTCCAACGGAAGACGGTAAAAGGTCGCGCACATATCTTACATTCTTTGTCATAATCTGCTTTCAACTGCCAAGACAAACAAGAAAACTAGTAAACCTCGTGCCTCCATGGAGAGCTGAAGCAGATTTTAGATGCAGAACAAGGAACATCAGACGTATCAAGTCCACAGCTCCTGGCCGGGACCCCTACAACATGCCTTGTATAATTATTAATCTCTTTCTGTTCTGCTAGCTAGTAAAGTTGCTTATATCCAAACCACTCATCCTACTGATTTACTGATATAACTGTGGGGACAATTACCAAACCATACGCCTTGACCAATCTAGCTTGCCACCCATACCGCAGAGCTTGGCACTCAAAACAGACACCTAGCTTCGTCTCCGATCTACATCCCGGCGTACAAACGGAAATCGCACCAAGCAGATCGCCGCGGTGAGCGAAACCGCCAGAGCAAGGGCCAGGCGCACGAATCGGCCAGATAGGGTTAGGGTTTGGGGGAGGGGGTTCACGATGCGTACCATGCGGACGTAGGGGTTGTCGCCGAGGCATGACTCGCAGATGATGGGGAAGTCCGAGCGCTCCCACCCGTCCGCCTGCGCGTCCCGCAGCAGCCGGTGCGCCATCTCCGCCTCCGCCGCCGCTGCAGTCGCCGAGAGGCAGCAAGAGAAAAAAGAGAGAGAAGAGACCGCACGCGGCGCACGGGACGAGACCTCAATAGACGACGCGCTATCGGGCTCTCTTTCCCTCATGCTCGGGTACTTAAATGGGCTTGTATGAGCCGGGCCTCATTTTGCATCTCCGCGGGCCCAACCGACGTAGTCAACTCATTGGTTAGTTAATTTAGCAGCCCATTGGAAAAAGTTAATTGGCGGCTTAGGCGGCGGGGCCGGCAGAGAGATATCGAGCTGACGAGCTGCGGCGACATGGACGGCGGTGGCGGCGGAGGCGGGAGGAGCAGGGAGGCGGTGGAGGGGGAGCTGGAGAGGCTGAGGGCGGAGAGGGAGGAGCTAGACACCCGCATACGGCTGCTGGAGTCGGAGCTCGAGACTAGCTCCGCCGCTCCTACCTCGCCCGCGGGAGAGGACGCGTGCGGCGGCGGCGGTGCGTGCCAGACCCGCCGTGGGCTCGCGCACGACGATTCTCTCCCGGCCGACATGATCTACCGGTACAGCCGCCACCTCCTCCTCCCCGACTTCGGAGTCGAAGGTTAGTCAGCTCAGCTCAACGGTACTGGTACACCTGCAGTAGTGCAGTGCCATGTGCTTGGAGCGCCTCTGATGCTCTGCTAACGATGTGGTAGGCCAGCGGAAGCTCTCTCGCTCGTCGATTTTGGTGGTCGGCGCCGGAGGGTTGGGCTCTCCCGTGGCGTTGTATCTCGCAGCCTGCGGTGTTGGTAACGCTCCTGCTGTTGCTACCGAGGCAGTTCTGGTTATTATGAACTTGGATTGGATGTTTCTCTTAGGCAACGCAGTTCTCCTTCTTGTTCGTTGACTGAAATCCTGTAACCTACTATCTTCGTAGGGGTCTTGGGCATTGTTGATGGTGATGATGTTGAACTTAACAACCTGCATCGACAGGTACACATAATTTAGGATGCTCCTCTTATCTTCTCTTATATAATCCTTATATTTTCTACCTTCTGACTTGTGTTGCTGATCATGCTATCTCGAAACAAAACTGAATGGTCTAGGTTAGGATGATGGTGATATTCTAATTCACTTGTCTGGATGTTAGCTATAAAATTCCTAGTCACTTGGAGAACTTTGCTTGATAAAAATTGACCTTTTGAACACAACTGGCCGTCAGAAACTAACAGTTGTGGGGCATACCATTAATCATACTATATATTTCTCTTGAGTGTTCTCTTAGATAATCCACCAAGAAGCATATATTGGAAGATCAAAAGTGAAGTCAGCAGCTGATGCTTGCCGGGCGTAAGATACTGTCCTTTCAAACATTCTTTTTAAAGCCGTATCCCGTTTTCAATATTTTTTGATAATGAAAAGCTCTTATCACATTTGAGGCTACTGTTCAACTAATTTCAGTTGTGTTGTTTCCAAATCAGGATTAATTCATCTATTAAGGTGGTAGAACATCATCATACTTTGAAACCAAGCAACGCCTTGGAGGTTGTGAGAAAGTATCCTTCTGTAATCTGGTTTGATCAGCAAAAGAACACCACATCTTAAAAAAAAAAAACAGTACTCCTGTTTTCAGCACTAAACTAACACAGATATGACATAGTCGTTGATGCAACAGATAACCTTCCTACCCGGTACATGATCAGTGATTGTTGTGTATTGCTAAACAAGGTAACACATTTTGTTTTACTTTCGTTATCAGTCGTTTGCTCTAATACTTCACAATATTGAAGTCCTGATTGTGTGTTGCGTCATGTTAATGGTTAGCAAGCCTTCTGCTAGGTTATTAGATTTTTATGTATTAGCTTGCACAAAACTACATTTATGTCTATTTCACTTGCACTGCCTTTCGTTGATCAAATGCTAAAATGTTATTGAATTCGTGCAGCCTCTTATATCTGGTGCAGCATTAGGTTTAGAAGGACAGGTAAAGTCTTTGTTGCAAAAGATTTGTATTTTTATCCTCCCCCTTAGTATTGTTTTTATTCATTTGCTGATGTCTTGAACAGCTGACTGTTTATCATCATAACGGAAGTCCATGCTACCGGTGTCTTTTTCCAAATCCACCACCAGTGGCAGCTTGCCAGAGATGCTCAGACAGTGGTGTTCTTGGGGTTGGTAAGTAGTCTATTAATTGATGATTCATGGCATAACAACAGCACACAACAGCAGGTGATGTATGAATAAGTATGAACTGTAGTTTCACTGTAAAGGTATGTGGGCATACATAAATTTCTGTTCCGCAAACAATTGAAAGCATGCATAATTAAGTTACTCATCAAACATTATATAATTTCAAATTTTGATCATCCCCACCTTAGCTGTTGGGTGACTACATTCTTGGACCGGTTGATAAAAAATGCTTCCTTTTCTAGATATGGCATGCATTTACTACTGATGTTGTAAAGAATTTGGCACTAAATAACATGGTGTGTATGATGTGCTTATTATATGCATTATGGACTTTATATCTTCTTTTTTCATAACTAGTTTCTACTGTAAGCTCACTACTTTTTGTTTACTAGTTCCGGGAGTGATTGGCTGCATGCAAGCTCTAGAGGCTATAAAGGTTGCAACTGATGTTGGTGAACCTCTATCTGGAAGAATGCTACTCTTTGACGCACTATCTGCTCGTATTAGAATTGTATGTTTCTCTACTTGTTGGACAATTACTGCTTGTGAAACCCTGATCCTTTTCATTTCCATACTTTACTGTACACAGTGAGATGTTTTATTTGCTACTTCTACTAACTGTTTCATTAATTAGGGGTGTAAAAAATAGTTATAAAATAACTTTCCCATCTGAGAGCCATCTGTGAATATGTGCATTGTACTTCATGTGCATTTTGACAAGGGAAAATCTAGATTTTGCTGTCTGTTCCTCAGTGTACATGCAAATCTGAACACAGTATAAGTTATATATTTTACAGCTTCTGTAGCACAGACAAGCTTGTATTAAGCGCTAGGCGCTGATTGAGCGTTTTGCCTCCACCTTTTCCCTTTTATGAAGGATTAAAACACGAAGCGCACGTTTAACCGCAGTTAAGCGCTGAGCGTTTTCCCTCCACTAAGCGCCTGAGCGATCTTAAGCGTACGCCTAAGCTGTCGACATATACTGTACGCCTAAGTGTTTTCCCTCCAACTTAAATATTCTCTTTAGTATCGTTTTATAGTAGAAGCAAACTGTACGCTTGCAAATCTAAACACAGTAAGTTATACTCCAATATATTTACAGCTTCTGTAGCACGGACAATGGGTACAGGCGACATATACTGTCGGTTTGCAACTTCAATATTCTCTTTAGTATCTTTTTATAGTATCTTTAATATGGCAAGTGCGGTATGTTCATCTGGTCAGTCAGCTAACTGACTCCAGCCCTGAAATGATAATTTAAATAATGTAGTGTTTATGTAGCGGATGCAAGTTGTAAAGAATCAGTTGGGTTCGGATATGCATAGTAGAGTATGACCATTCTGCCTCATCCTGCAATAGCCTTGTTTGACCTTTTGAAGTTGTATCAATTGCTTGCGGATGAATTTACTGAGGACAAGTTCAAACCTGCTTATAAATTTTTATTTCTTATTCTGCTCAGCTTACAAATTCTACATATTTCACTATCAAAACTACATATTCCTGCAGGTTAAGATTCGAGGAAGCTCGCCTGTTTGCACCATATGTGCAGAAAATTCTGTTTTCACGCAAGAAGATTTTCAGAAGTTTGATTACGAGACATTCACACAATCCCCGATGTCTGACAAGGTATGTTTTCCTTCTGTATGGAGATTCTGGTTTGCTTTTAATACTTATAAGAGGGGCTCAGAACATTGACTTCATTATTTGTCTTTAATGTGATCGGCATTTTTTGTAAACAAAGGAAGCTATAAATTGCATGTTTTGAGTATTTTATTTCTAATGTAGTCATAAGTGAGTTACAGAACATAACTCTATTGCGCTTAGCACTTGTGTTTAGCAAGTGTTACAGAAAATGCTCATTGCGTAGTAAACGAACTGGGTTTCCCTACCGGGCAATTTTGGCTAATCCGTAGTCCCATACACCGTTATGGCGTGATAGTCGTAGAAGCATTCATGAGCGTCCTCTAGTACCTCTATAACCTGAGTTTGAATTTGGTTTTGTGAGATGCAATAAGGCATTCCATGTCCAGTTTTGTTTTCCTTTTCGCGGCGAAACCTCAGGCCCAGGGTTTTGGCTGTCGCATGGAATGACCACCATTGATAACCAGCTTAAGCTAGCTGAAATATGTTTGCGTTGTGAGTGTGATAAAATTGAAATGAATTTGAATATTGTTCGTCCTGACATGGAATGCTAGTCCTTTAGTGTTTCTTTAATATGTATGAAAACACAAGTGTAGTGTCAAACAAAATCATACTAACCTAGTTTCTTCAAATACTGGATCACTTGGTACTTTAGTGACTTTTGGCCTATTTTTCTGATTAATGCAGTCGGCGCCGAGCCTGAACCTGCTGCCAGAAAGTGCCCGCGTCACTTGCACAGAGTACAAAAGGCGGATCGACAATGGCGAGCCTCATCTGCTGTTGGACGTACGGCCCGCCCATCACTTCCAAATCGTCTCGCTCTCCGGGTCTCTGAACATACCGCTCTCCGTTCTGGAGGAGAAGCTGCCTATGCTCGAGACCTCACTGAAGGAGACGGTGGGTTCCTGCGCCGATGAACAGCAGCAGCCGGCCTTGTACGTGGTCTGCAGGAGAGGCAACGACTCGCAGAGCGCCGTCCAGCTCCTCCGCGAGAAGGGCTTCCACTCCGCCAAGGACATCGTCGGTGGCCTGCAGTCTTGGGCACAAGACGTCGACCCCGATTTCCCCGCGTATTAGGGGAGTGCATTTTTATGCTTCGTGCCGAAGTTACGGCCTTGATGTACTGGAACATGGACATGGAGGTCGAGATGATTGCTTTGCATGTCTTTGGGCTATGCTTTGGCTTACTCTGATGGTTTCATTACATTATACTTTGATTTGAGGAGAATTGAGTGGCTGTCCGTCACTGAACCAATCAGCGTTGGGTGGAGTGGACAAGCATGGTTCATGCGTCCTGGTAGCCGCTACCAGCTACCACCTTCCTCTTTGATCTATTTAGGGCATGTAGCCACTGCATAAAACAAAACACAACGCCCCAAATATGCATGCCAGGGATCGTGATAACAGGTGGCATGCAGCGTGGTCAGATCGTGCGTGCTTCTTGCTGCCCCGGTCTGCCAGTGCCACTGCCACCCCAGTTCATGTCGGTAAGCTACCCGAGTCGGTCTCGAAGCAGCCGCTATTTAAGGTCTCCAGCGTTCCAGGCAGTCAAGCACCAAACCGCAAACCATCGAAAAAATCACTCATCCCTACTGCCGCCCACTCGTTTCCTCATGGCGACGCACCAGAGCAACGGCGGCAGCAACGGCCATGGGCATGTGGCGACGCACCAGAGCAACGGCCACAGCAACGGCAAGAGTAATGGCCACAGCAACGGCAAGAGTAACGGCCACAGCGCCGCCACTGGGAATGGCCACAGCAACGGCGACGGGGCGGCGCCGGCGGTGGACTGGAAGTTCGCGAGGGCCAAGGACGGCGTGCTGGCGACGACGGGGGCCAACATGAGCATCCGGGCGATAAGGTACAAGATCAGCGCGAGCGTGGAGGAGAACGGGCCGCGCCCCGTGCTGCCTCTGGCGCACGGCGACCCGTCCACGTTCCCGGCCTTCCGCACCGCCGTCGAGGCCGAGGACGCCGTCGCCGCCACGCTGCGCACCGGGGAGTTCAACTGCTACCCCGCCGGCGTCGGCCTGCCCGCCGCACGAAGGTAACGGAATATGCTGATCTACTTTCGAATGAAATCTCGTATTATTAGTTTATCTATGTGCATGTGCCGCTGCACGTGTAAGTCTTCCCTACGGAAATGTAGCGTCGATCTTCTCCAAAAGTCTAACCTTCTCTAGCTACCGTTTCAAAATAATAGCGCTCTGGCAGAACACTTGTCAAAGGATCTGCCCTACGACTTATCGGCGGATGATGTCTTCCTAACTGCTGGCGGAACTCAAGCCATCGAGGTCGTAATCCCTGTTCTGGCCCAGCAGCCCGGCGCCAACATCCTGCTTCCTAGACCAGGGTATCCGAATTACGAGGCGCGCGCAGGGTTCAACAAGTTAGAAGTTCGGCATTTTGATCTTCTTCCCGAGAAGGGCTGGGAGATTGACATCGACTCGCTGGAATCTATCGCCGACGAGAACACGACTGCGATGGTCATTATAAACCCCAATAATCCATGTGGGAGTGTTTACTCCTACGAGCATTTGGCCAAGGTTGAGATCTTTTATACCATGTTGATCGGTACATTTTAATGTGCATTTCATTTGCAAATCGTTTGGCCAGCAGTAGTAATCCTGTACTGATGTCATTTAGGTGGCGGAGGTAGCAAGAAAGCTTGGGATATTGGTCATTTCTGATGAGGTATATGGCAAGTTGGTTTGGGGCAGTGCTCCATTTATCCCGATGGGTGTGTTTGGGCACATTGCCCCTGTATTGTCTATAGGATCTCTATCAAAGTCATGGATAGTGCCTGGATGGCGACTCGGTTGGGTAGCTGTATACGACCCCAAGAAGATTTTGCAAGAAACTAAGGTAACTCTCTAACACTCTTTTCATATGTTGTTGTGGGGATTAGTATTTTGCTAAACATGTAATGGTCTTCTTAGATCGCTACGTCGATTACGAACTACCTCAATGTCTCAACGGACCCGGCAACTTTCATTCAGGTTAGTCTTTTTGTTTTATCCATTCTTGTCATGTTTTTAATCCGTGGCTAATGTTATAGATACCACATGCTCGGTAATAAATTAGTATATTTTTTGTTCACTTTCAAACTCAAACATGACTAAATAAAGGTACATTCTATAGTTATTTACCTTTGTTATCTTTGATTAGATAAACATGAATAAGTTGAACTAATATCCAAAACCTTTGAAGATATACATTGCATTGTGAGCACGCCATACTATTCTCTATCAAGTATGCAATATTTAGGAGTGAGAGAAATTCTTAAATGTATATGCATTTTTCTTACCATTTCTCTACCTCTAGAAGATTCTTTTATTTCTTCGTATTTCGGTCTTGTTGTTATTGTTGTTCTTCTCTTATGCAATTTTTTTTCACACAACTGATTCAGTGTTTTTTCGTACTATGAATTTGATTAGGGAGCTCTTCCCCAAATTTTGGAGAACACAAAAGAAAATTTCTTTAAGAGGATTATTGCTCTGCTAAAGGAATCTTCAGAAATATGTTACAGAAATATAAAGGAAAACAAATACATCATCTGTCCTCACAAGCCAGAAGGATCCATGTTTGTAATGGTAAGTCTCTTTTATATAATAAAGTATGACAATGTCAAAATAAGAATGATCAATTTGAAACCGTAATGCATAACGAAGCGTTATTTTAGTAACTGGTAAGTCTATTTTATAATAAACTAATAAAGTATGTTCTAAGGGAATGCCAATAAGAAGGATCATTTTGTTTTTTTCTTTGTTAAGATGCATGTATTCTGAAGATACGGTTATATATAATCAAAAACTATTGTGAGGACTAGTCATGTTAATATACTTTGTCCATATTTGTTGGTACTATGCAATGACGGTGCACAAATTATGTTAGAAAAAATTCCTAATATTTTCTAGTAACATTAGCTGATTATCAATAAAGTTATATTAAAATCAATATTAACAGGTCAAACTGAACTTACATCTTATGGAGGAGATCCATGATGACATTGACTTTTGCTGCAAGCTGGCAAAGGAAGAATCGGTTATTTTATGCCCAGGTATATGCTCATTTAAGGAAAACCTGCATGTGGAATAATTAAAAATGTTTGCTATATTTAAATTAGAGTTAGTTTTGACTGCTAGGAGATTTTTAGAAATATGATGGATGCTTCTCAGATGTCGAAAATACATTATGTTATACATTATTCTATATATACATACTTTTTACTATTTTCTCATATGACTATGCATATGAATGGTTCTGACATCATGAAATTGTATAACTATTTTGTTAATTAGAGTACTCTTCTTTTAGTGAAGACTACCATGGCATGTTTTTTCTTATCCTTTCTATCTGGTCTCATTTTCTATGTCACATGTTGTTCATATTCACAAAAAATATCAAGCACGTGTTTCAAATAATCACTGATCAGTTTAGCTTTAAATTGTATAATTCTTCTTTGAGGTATTTTTATTGGATTAGAAAAATGCTAGGTCATAATATGCTCATTTTGAACGACGGATATTGTGGTTAGTCATTGTGATTACAAAACATAGAACCTTCAATCATATAAAAAATGTACCACATCAACAATCATATGTACACAAGTTGTCCTTATCCCTTAAATATAGGTGTTGCATACAACATAGTGTACAAATAGGTTGAGATGTGTAGGAAAATATGAGGCAGAATTAATCCATTACTACATAAGATTGTTATTTGTTCCATTGTTTCAAAAATGAAGGAAACCTGCTTCTAATTCTACTTTTATGATTTATACAAATGCACTTATGTATCCCAACTTATATACCTGTGTCTCCCAAATGCAGGGAGTGTTCTCGGAATGGAAAATTGGGTCCGTGTTACATTTGCTATTGTCCCGTCTTCTCTTCAAGATGGTCTCGATAGGATCAAATCCTTCTGTCAAAGGCACAAGAACAAACCAATTAATGGCTATTAACTGTACATGAGAATGAAGTTGTTAATCATTTTCAGTTATCTCTCCTTTGAATAAATGGAACTTTGAGTTCCCATTGAATAAAGTTCAAATGGCTCCTTGAATAGTGTGTGGTTGACATGGTTGGGTTCAAACATAGTTATTAGGGTTTTCTATTTTGGTGCCCCACTTCGCTTAGTACTACTCAGTTTTGCCCAAAATTGTTAGCTTTCCACACTTTTACAGTCCTCGTCGAAACCAGACTTGTGAATGCCCATATAGAGAGTTTTCGTCGAGTCAACTCCATTGAACGTTACCGCGCTGACAGGTGGGACTCTGACCGTGGTCTCTTGCTGCTGAGTCACATACGGTGGGATCCACCTCGCCAGTTTAGAGCGGGTTTGAGCGGCTTATAAGCCCGAAAATGAAGCAATTATTGACTTCAAGCTAAGATTTACCATCTTGACCATATTGATCAATGTGGTATATATGAGCTCAGATTTTTTATTCATAAGACAAAATTTGATGACCGACATTTAATTTTACTGTTAGAGGACGTGATTCCTTAGTCTGTTTCATCCACGATGATTAAATCATGATCAAACATCAATTTTATGATTAAAAGGCGTGGTTCCCTTCCGATGTTTCATCTGCATTCCATCTCTTGGCATGACTAGTTCCTATAATTAATGGACTATGCAAGCCCTAGGTCGTAGAGTACCGGAAAGTTCATTTGGAGCACAGGCTCCAGGTGCCCTTATTTTTTAGTTTTTTTAAATCGACATTTTGATGTTTCCAAAAATTATGCAAAAAATCATAGATGTTTACAATGATGTATTATACGGTTCTGTAAATTTTCAACCCGAAATAGTTTGTATTTCGGCCTACACAAAAATGACAAACTCTGAAAATCTGAAAAATTTCGCATTTTGCACTGTTCACATTTCAGATTCAGAAATTTGTCATTTTTACACAGCTCAAACAACACAATATTCCGTATTGAAATTTTGCACACTAGTAGAAATAATCATTGTGGACATCCAAAAAAAATGCAATTTTTTTCAAAACATAAAAACGTCGTTTTGAATTTTTCAAAGAAAACGAGGACCGTGGAGCTCGTCCTCCAAATCACCTCACTATGTGGACTACTCCCTTCGTCCCAAAATATAAGCCGCACTTTAATTTCGCTGATAAATGACATACAACTTTGACCAAAATTTACACTTATAGTATGTTCACAAAAATTATTATAAAGCTATATGAAATGAAAGAATTTTGCTAGACAAATCCAACGGTAACCTTTATACATTCTTAGTCTATTTATTTTATCATATATTGGTGATCAAAGTTAAACATCAAAGACCAGCATAAAAATATGGCGTCTTATATTTTGGGATGGAGGGTGTACTTATTAATATTTCTAACTCATCTCCGCCGCCTCCTCCTCCTCATCGCCGTCCTCCTCATCCTTCTCCTTTGCCGGGTGCTCCTCCTCCGACTCCTCGCCGTCGGGGTCGTCGGCGTGGTCGCTAGGAGATGACGGGTCGGAATTCGAGGGCGCTCCTTCAAACCAGGGGATGAAGTCCACCTGGTGTTCGGCGCTAGCGTCGTCGCTAGGGGCCTCCTGCCACCGGTGGTCAGCCATTGTTGTGGGGGGAGAAAAAACATTTTATGAGAATGAGAGAGAACTTTGGAAAAGAACGAGAGAACTTTGTGTTCGGCAATGGCAATGGGATCTTTTTATTGCGCATCACACTGGGTTATTCGGTGGAACAATTAACCACAGTGAGGAGATCGAGAGCGCCGCTGAACTGATTATTGGTTTGCCGACACCAATCTGGTTCACAAGCGTATGTGTTAATATCTGAAATGCAGTTGAGTTTTGTCACTATACTGGCAGTATGATTTTCACTCCGATGATTTAAGTTTATTTTTCCTTTACTCGCAGTTATGCTCATACTAACTAGGTGTAGTAGAGTTCTACAGAGTTGAGGTTACTTGATGGGACGCAGACAAATGATCCAGGTTGCTTGAGGTGTAAAATTCTACGGTATACATGGATCGCTTGGAGCTGCCTGCAATCTGAAAATGGAAACTGGGACCTGAAATTGAAATGCAAACAAATACACTACAATCACATAAGCAGAACACTCTCGACCCCTCCACTCGTTCCCCATCTACAGTGAACAGCGGTGATTTTTGGGCGATCCCCGTGCGCATCAGCTCGCCGGCGGCGATCCGCCCGATTCCTCGCCTCCGCGGCCGCTCCGGCGGCGGGAGGATGGGGGATCGACGGATCCCGCCGTGTATATAGCTAGGTGTGCGTGGGTGGCTTGCCGGCGGCGCTGTGGAGGCGGAGGCGCGGCCGGAGAAGCGTTTTGGAGGCGGCGGTCCTCTCCTCTTCCCTTGGCGCTCCGGAGGAGGCCCTGGGCAGATCTGCCACCTCTGGCGCGTCCGCTGCTCCCCGGAGCTGCGGCGTGCTTTCCCGAGCCTGCGACCGTGATGGCGGTGGCGGCTCCTGTACATGGGGTCCTGGTTCCCCCGCCGACGTGCGGGGAGGTGCTTTTGCTTAATCTCTCTGGGAGTTTGCAGGTGGGATCTTCTCCTTCCTCGGCGATCTCGGCGGGCTGTGTGGAAGATGGGTGGCGGCCCTGTCTTCGTCTCCGGCGCGAAGCGGTGATGGCGGTCTGGCGGCGGCTCGAAGCCGATATCCTTTCAACGTCAAGATTCCGGGGCTTGCGTCGGATGATTTCTGCGGCATCTCAACAAGGTTGGTCGACGTCGTTGCTTCGGAGCGAGGTGTGCGTGGTGGTGCCGTGTTCGTCGTCTTTGGCGAGATCTTCGTCTGTGTTCGTGCGTCTGTATTCTTCTTTGCTTTGATCCTGTACACGAGCTCCCTTTCAAAAAAAAAAAAAAAAAAAAAAAAAACACTACAATCATCCAGGTCAACCTGTTTTTTTTTTCTTTGACTGAAAATGGCACTACAAAATCCAGAGCTGCTGCACATTAGAGATGCATAACGCACGCTCACTGGGTCGATTTCGACAACTTTGTCAGTACACAAAAAATGGGCAAGTTAACTGTGACTCGGGAGCTTCACAGATGATCATTTGTTTGTAAAACTCAACAAAAAGAATGCCTTGTTCAAGGGCCACTTCAGTAAGATCATAGAAAATGACAAAAACAAGTTACAGACCAGGCACGAATGAACAATTATTCAACAGTCATCTAGCATATGCACAAGGCGGTGTTGGAAAATTTTCATACTGCCCCACAACGGTGACTAAGGTATAGTCTTCACTGAAGTGTAAGTTATGCTATTCAGTTTGAGATCAGATGTACCTAATGCTATAAAAAATTGATCAAATGTGTCTACATAAAGTATCAGCCAGAAGGTCATCGAAAATAAAACAGAAATATAAACCAAAAAATTGATACAAACTACCAGTAAAAATTGATCTGCTCTCACAAGTCACAAGTCACAACAGTTAATATCTTATAAACAAAGCTAGAACAAAGATTTTCAGCTTAGAAGAACTAGAGCAAGCAACGAATAAACAAGACTCAGCTGGCGTAAGATAATAAAAAATCAAACAGAGAAATAGGGAGGAGCTTCTCTGAACAAGACTCAGCTGGCGTAAGATCATAAATGCTTGTTACCGAATGAAGATTCAGGGAAGGGCATCATCAACTAGACAAGCGATCGGCGTCGTCAAATCTGACTAAGATGGACTGAAACCACCTCGGCCTGCAATATGACCCGAGCCGAGGCCGATCCTCCAGAATCACCTGCCTATATGTAAAATCCATAGCCACCATGCTTCGTCGATCTCCTGGAAAGATAAGAAACCACCATCTAATCTATATCCAGTTTCAGCACATCTCCTGTAAGAAAGAAAGCACCGTCAATCCACAACTTTCGGTAAATAAGCAGTATGATATACCCTCTGCTTTTCAGCACATCTCCTGTCATCATTCATCAACTCGGGATCATCCCTTGGCTAAGATAAAAGTCTTTGTTATCTTCTCTCTAATTCCAGCATTATGTCTTCAGAATATATTGCAACCAACACAACTAAAGCAAGTATAAAAGAGCGTCTAAAAAAGCAGATTTAAAGTAGAGGATGATGCATATGACTTACTATCCTAAAAATATATGCCAAGGGAGTTGTGACTGGTGAGCATCTATATCGACAGATTAGCGCTAATATGGAATAAAATTTGCTGAAATGCATGGCAGAGCTTACATGGTAACGCCATAAACCGTTTTAAGGTTACCTTACAAGTTCCTTCACTGTATGATATACCCTCTGCTTTTCAGCACCATACCATACAATCATCAATTCCCTCGGTTGTACAAATACCAGGGCATTCGAAATATCTGCTATGTAGTACATAGTGCTACATGGGTAGGCCATCAACAAAACTGCTACTAGGCAAATACTGCACTCTTCAGTTTACAGATCATATGTCCCTAGATAAAGTATCAGCCAGCAGGCCATCCAAAAATACAAGAGAAAATAAATGAAAAAACTGATACAAACAACTAGAATGACCCGCTTTCACAACAGTTAATATTTGAAAACAAAGTTAGAATGGAGATTTTCAGACTTGAGCAAGCAACCAACATACTGGATCAAAACTGCATCATTGGCAGTGATGAATACTTTCTGATCATCGACAAATAAAAACTTGTACCCAGCAAAAAAGAAGGATCAGATTTTCTTCCAGAGAAAAACATTAGGACTTCATATCATCTGCCAAAGTGAGAGAACCTTCTTCCATGGTAAGATATACTAATGTTTGTGTTGGGCCATGTCCCTCCACATGGAGGTGTGTTGGCAGCCCAACTTTAGCCCAAGGAGTCCAACACGTGTGAGCGTTGATCGCTGTATGCATCCAACGGTTGAGCCGCCTCCTTGGGAGGTAGAAGAAGAAAAACCCTAGCCACTCTTGGTGGCTGTTGCAAGCAAGTGTGAGAAGTCAGAACGTGGCTGCTGCTGTGAGAGAGTGAGAGAACACACAAGAACACCACAACCTAGTGAGAAGAGAGGAAGAAGAAGGAGAGGTGATTTCTGTCAGGATTTGGTGCATCTGACCGGTCTGCCTTCAAGCCGGTGATTGGAGGGTCAAACGTGTTTGGATCGACTCCAGACTTGGTGAGCTCGTTCCTTACTTTGAGTACTTCGATCTGGATAGCTGGTTTGAGTTTTGGGTCAGAGGAGCATCAGATTTGAGAGAGGTTTCGTCAGTTCGGACTGCTGCAGTTTCAGCACAGAGCAGTTTTAGTAGAGGAACAGTTTGGGCAGGCAAACGGTGTCCTATTGAGCTCATCTTTGGTGGGTATGTTGGGAACTCATATGTCTGCTTGTCTACCAAGTTTCGTGCTGTGGTTTAAGAGCAGTTTGCTGATTACAGAAGAGGACACAATCTGTGATACTCTGCTTTGCTGAAATCTTGCATCTTGTGGTTGTTGTTGTTGCCGGTGGGCAACGAGCTGGTGTGTGTTGTAATTTCCAGAGGTTCTGGAGAAGACTCTTGATCATAGTGAAGCTTGCGTGGACCGGTTGGTCCACAGCCATGGTTTTTCCTCCTCACGCTGGGGAGGTTTTCCACGTAAATCCTTGTGTCACCTGTGCATGTGATTGTGTTTATTTTTCCGCTGCATATTGATGTTGGTTGAACCTATCCTCGAAGTTCATTGCAGGATGGGAGGCTGTTGGAGTTGTGTATCTTCTCCCCCTCTCCTCCCAACAAAGTGGTATCAGAGCTGAGGTTCAGCTTGTACTCAAGTTTCAGAGCAAGGTTTGTTTTGGGCTGAGTACAGTTTGCTTGTGTTGAAAGATGGAAGTGAATACCAACAGAATGATATCATTGAAGGTACAGATTATCAAGCTTGGAAGAGCAAGATGAAGGACTTGTTGTATGTGAAAGAATACTGGAAGTCGGTGTTCTCCACTGAGATGCCCGAGGACATGAAAGAAGATGTTTGGGAGGTACTTCATCTCCAAGCTTGTGGGTTCATTTGGCAATGGGTTGATGATAATGTTTTGAACCATATCATTGATGAGACACATGCAGGCATCTTATGGCAGAAATTGGAGGAGCTGTATGCATGCAAAGAAGGTACCAACAAGATGTTCTTGATCAAGAAATTGATGCGGTTAAGGTACAAAGAAGGAACTCCAATTGCAGATCATGCAAATGAATTTCAGGGCATTATAAATCAGGTATCTTCAATGGGAATCACATTTGAAGATGAAGTGAGAGCCTTGCTGCTACTTGGCTCATTACCGGACACGTGGGAGACCTTTAAGGTCACCGTTTGCAATTCACCACCTAATGGAGTTGTCACTTGGAACCTTGTGAAGACCAAAGGTACTAAATGAAGAGTCCAGAAAAATTGCTAACAAGGACAGTTCTTCCTCACACTCAGAAGTGTTAGTAACCCAGTGACATGGGTATACATATCGGGTACCCTACCATGAGGGTACCTGTGCATGTGACGACTAAGGCCCAATATCGAAGAGCCTACTCGAAGCCCAAGACAAGAGGCCCAAGAAGATGGAGTACCCTCCAAGACTAGACATAGGCATAGTCGGTTTAGCTTTCCTTATGTGTAAACTAGGTCGGTTACAAACTCCCGAGACCCAGCCTATTTAAAGGCTGGGAGGGGTACCGATCTGGGACCAAGCCATACACGAACCACCAAAGCTCTTGCGAGATCGTCAACTCGCCGGAGCTCCCCTGTAATCGCATAATCCACAATCAATACCAGACAAGCAGGAAGTAGGGTCTTTACCTCCACCCGAGGGGCCTGAACCTGGGTAAATCTTTGCCTCTGCTTGTCAGCCGACGAAACTACCAGTACTACCACGTTAGGTCCTTAACCATGGGATTTGATGAGGGTACACCTCGTCAATTGGCGCCGTCTGTGGGAAAGAATAGTGCTGGACTCGCGGTTTCTTCGGTTCCATCGGAAAACTCGCCGATCGGATCTACAAACGGCAACTCGCCGGCTGCATCGACAAACCAGAACTCGCCGACTCAGGCGGCACACGGCAACTCGCCGGCTCACTCGACAAACGGCAACACGCCAGCTTCACCCGCAAAAAGCACATCGGATCCTCTGATGGATTTCGAGCCACACTCGCCAGGATTCCAGGAGGCCTTCTCCGATCTCGAGTCAGGTTTGGGTTTAACCGTTGGTTCGTTCAATTTTTTCGTCAACAAGCTTGGTGTGCAGGACTTGACGGATCCACGCCAACTCGCGACTTTCGCACCCGAGGCTCCATCGGCTGCGGCTCCTTCGACTGCGGATCTTTCCCTGCGTCCATACCATCATCGACCCTCCAAGCTTGTTCGTCTGCAACAACCATGTCCACACGAGAGATGCGCGAGCTCATTGAAGAGCTCCAGGGCGAGGAGGCCGAATCAGCATACCGCACAAACGATCCCGAGCTGGATCTCCCACTCGAGGATAGTTTCGACTGCGGGATCTCCCTCAGCGACTTCGACGACCTCGAAACTCATATCGACAACCACGTCGACTCCGAGATCTGCGCCAACAACAACCTCGACTTCGAGACTCATAACAACCTCGCCGACGCCGAGATGGGCATAGGCGACGAAGACGTCGACTGCGAGATCCGTCCAGACGAACCACTCGATGAACATACAGGCTCAGACATGAGCCTCGATGAAGATGTCGAGTCCATGACGGGACTCGAAAGTACATACATATGCCCTCGGGTCATACCCCAACAGGTCTATGTGGCCATCGCCGCAGAAACATCAGAAACTGCGGCCAGTCGCAGGCCTACAGAATTCCCGTGCACAGTCACTATGCCGGACGGAGCCACAACCTCACAATCACTGCTGAGATGGCAGCAAAAGCAGATAAAGTTATCAAGGAGTGCACAATGATGCCAGCAGACGCAACACAAGAAGAGATGTTGACCTTCCAGTACTTCAACTGGCAGGAGTCACTTCGACTGAAGCAGATAAGAGCCACACTCGAAGAACGCAAAAAGCAAGCTAGCTTGTCGAGTGTGCGCAGAAGACAGCTCTCCCTGAGCTCCACCGGGCGAGCAGACACAGGACGCAGATCAAGGTTGTCACACCTCTCGCCAGGCGAGAAGGCGGCACTCACCCGCAACTTAGGCAACTCCTTCATGACATACGACGAGGAAGGACTGCCGGTGCCCAAAACAGCAGCAGGTGCTCTCTACACCGCTGCAGCATACCTGGAGGCAATCAAGCCCCCAGCGGATGACCCCAACGCAAAACTACACCGCCAACAGATCAAATCACTCGCCTTAGCTGCAAAGGCCATACGCCAAGTTCCAAGAACTCCAGGTGGGAGTCGAGACCGTGCCCTAGTCGACGCACCTCGGGAAGAGCATAATCACAGTGGTCGTCGCCACCACTCGAAGGAAAGAAGCGGCTCGCGAAGGCGCAGGTCCAGGAGCAGATCACGCAGATCATACAGTAGCGACTCATACTCTGATCGAGAGCCTGAGCCACATGGAGCTCTGTGCTTCACTCGACGCGTCCGCGAGACACGGATGCCCAAAGGATTCAAACTCACATCCGAACAGCCCAAGTACACGGGTCGACAGGAACCTTCCGGGTGGCTGGAAGATTACAGGCTGGCTGTTGCGTGCCAGCGGGGCACCAACACTACAGCCATGCAGTACATACGACTCATGCTCGAAGGCACAGCTCGCGACTGGCTCAAGGCCCTACCTCCATCAACATACGACTCGTGGGATCACTTCCGCAGGGATTTCATCAAAAACTTCGAGCCTCTATGTGAGCGCCCGAAAACATTCGAGGAGCTGCGGGCCTGCGTTCAGCGTTCAGACGAAACGTTGAGGTCATACATCAGACGATGGACTGAGATACGTAACTCAGTTGGAGTGGTTTCAGAAGATATGGCCATGGATGTTTTCGTCATGGGCCTCGCCAGGCGAGACTCAAAGAAGCACTTGGCCGCCAAAAGCCAAAATCTGTAGCCCACCTCTTGCAGATCGCGACTGAGTGGGCAGATGGAGAGGATATGGCACGCACCACACGCGGGTCCTCACCCCGTGACAAACATGAGAATAGCAGTCGAAGCCATAGAGACTCGTACAGAGACGACCGAAGGCGCAAACGTTCAAAACGTCATTACGACGATGACAGACCCGAATTCATGGCGGCTGGGTTCTCCACACCCCGCAATGATCAGGACAGAAGCGACCGACGGTCGGAAGAGCGAGACAGTCGAGACGATCGGCGAGACAGTCGAGATGATCGTCGCGATGGCCAACGCAGTGACAGCTACAAGAGGAAGGATTGGCGCAAGTCACGGGCACAATCTGAGCGATCATTCGAAGAAAAGATGGACGCTGATTGCAGATTCCACCTGTACAAGGGGGACGATGGAAAACTGCGATCCAACCACTCGATGAGAAACTGCAGGGAGTTCGACCAAATGGCGACTGATTACGTAAATCGCAGAAAGGCAGCAGCCGCACAAGCACCTGCACCCGTGCCTCAGCCAAACAACGTGCCTGTTCTGATGGCACCACCTCCACCACCACAGCCTGCCCCAGGCGGAAATCTCGCGGGTGCCATACAGCCCGTGCCTCGGGTGGACGAACCACAGTACCCTCCGCCCCAAGGGCAGATGTACATGATACAGAAAGGTCGACCTTCCAACAGGGAGCAAAAACTTCGCACTCGACAGGTAAACATGGCGGTCATGTCACCTCCTGCGGTGACAGAATACTTGAAGGGATCCGAACTGCAATAAGCTTCAGCAAAGAGGACCACCCTCCATCGGTTGTTCGACCAGGGCACTCTGCTCTGGTACTCGACGCGCAAATTGGAGGCTACGCCATGTCCAAGGTCTTCATGGATGGTGGGAGCGGCATAAACATCATCTTCGCAGATACGCTCCGCAAAATGAACAGGTCAGTCGAAAACCTGCCAAGATCCTCAAATACCTTCCACGGTATCGTTCCAGGGAAAGCAATAAGCCCAGAGGGCACCATACAACTCGACGTAACGTTCGGGGACAAGCACCACTTCAGGACAGAGTCGATTGAGTTCGAAGTGGTCGACTGGAAGTCACAATACCATGCTATACTTGGACGCCCGACGTTCGCTCGATTCATGGCGGTGCCACATTACGCATACCTCCAGCTGAAATGCCTGGACCAAAAGGAGTAATCACAGTCAAGGGGAACTTCCAAAAGTCTGACTCTTGCGACCGAGAATTCAGCAAAATCTCTGAGATGTTTGGCATGGAAGCAACACTCGCCGATCTAGCGGTCTCCAACGATCGAACACTTATGCCAGAGCACAAAAAGGTGGCAGTCGACAGAGCATTCAGTGCCACCAACGACACAAGATCGCATCAGGTGCACCCGACTGACCCGACCAAGACAGTCAATGTCTCGTCGAGTCTGCCTATCGCATAGGAAAGCGCGCTCGTCGAATTCCTCCGTGAGAACTGGGATATATTTGCATGGTGTCCAGCAGACATGCCAGGTATTCCCAGGGAATTCGCCGAGCACTCTCTCCAGCTACTTCCAGGTGCTAAACCAGTCAAGCAAACAATGCGCCGCATATCCGGCCCAAAAAGAACTGCAGTCGAAGCCGAAGTCGACAGGCTACTCGCAGCAGGATTCATCAGAGAGATCAAGAAATCACAATGGGTGGCCAACCCCGTACTTGTAGAAGAAGCATACAGACATCCTGCGGATGTGTGTGATTTTACAGCACTCAATAAGTGCTGTCCAAAGGATCACTTTCCACTACCTCGAATCGACCAGATCGTCGACTCCACCGCCGGGTGCGCTCGCTTGTCCTTCCTGGATGCTTACTCGGGTTACCACCAGATAAGGATGAAGGAAGAGGATGAAGAAAAAACGGCGTTCATAACCCCACTCGGGGTCTACTGCTACACCACAATGCCTTTCGGGCTCAAAACGCAGGCGCAACCTATCAGCGCATGATGCAAGATTGCCTCAAGAAGCAGATTGGGCGAAACGTCCAGTCTATGTAGATGACATCGTCATCACCACAAGAGAAGAAAGCACGCTACTCGATGACTTGCGGAGACATTCGCAAACCTCAAACGCTTCCACATCAAGCTCAACCCGAAGAAGTGCACGTTCGGCGTGCCAGCCGGGCAACTCCTCGGGTATCTAGTCTCAGCTCGAGGAATCGAGGCGGACCCGGAGAAAATACAGGCCATCTTGACGATGCAAAGGCCTTCAAAGCTCCACGACGTGCAAAAATTGGCGGGTAGAGTAGCAGCACTCAGTCGATTCATCAGCAAGCTAGGGAAAAAGCACTCCCGTTCTATCGACTGATGAAGAAGGCAGATAAGTTCGAGTGGACGCCAGAAGCCGAAGCAGCCTTCACGGACCTCAAGCGAGTCCTCACAAGTCCTCCAATCCTCGTAGCACCAAGGAACGCGAGCCACTATACCTATATGTCTCTGCAACTAATAGGGTGGTGAGCACTGTTCTTGTGGTCGAACGCAGAGAGGAGGGACACGCCCAAAGCATACAACGTCCAGTCTATTACTTGAGTGAAGTGCTCTCCACATCAAAGCAGCGGTACCCGCACTATCAGAAGCTGGCATACGCCGTGTTCATGTCCTCAAGGAAGCTGACGCATTACTTCTCCGAGCACCCGATCACTGTAATCAGCACTTCAGGGATCGGGGACATCCTCACAAACCCCAATGCAACTGGGCGAGTAGCAAAATGGCTCATCGAGCTAGCACCAAGAGACATCAAGTATGATTACCCGAAGGCCATCAAAGCACAGGTCATAGTCGAAGTTCCCGGGCCCAGGACGTCTGCGAAGCAATCCACAGTCGAAGGAGGTTGGCTGGAGGGGAACACATCCTTGAACACGGCGCCGAGCGTGCTCGTAGACTTGGCGAGTGCGTCCTTGGCTTGGGAAGAGACGACATCCAGGTCGTCGATGGCGCGGTTAAGGGACAAATCGACACTCGGTTGATCTACAGGTGTCGATGCCCCAACAGCTCCTTCAAAAAAGCAGAAGTAACAAAACATGTTACATACTATTCTGTGGCAAAAGAAGTAGGCAAAAAGTGAAAGGCTCGACTCACCGCCTACGTCTCGGGTGAGCCTCGCCAAGCGCTCAGCATAATTCTTCTCGCGCAAAGCGGCGGAGTCCTTGGCATCATTCAAGGCCTTCTTCGACTCCTCGCGCTCCTTGGCGAGTGTCTCTTCTAGCTCTTTAACCCGAGATTCAGCGTTTGTCTTGTCACCTGAGATAAGATGGGCAGATGTCATTCACAATCGACAAGGCAAAGACTTATAGAAACCCAAGATACTTACGGGTGAGCTGCTCCATAACAGCGCGCAGATTATCCCTCTCCTGTTCAACCTGGACAAATGCTTTGCCTGATTCCACCAGGTTGAGGTAGAAGGGCTGCACGCACACGAAACCAACATAAGCTATCCACGAATAGATCCAGAAGGAAGACTCGACAAAAAGACACTTACGTGTTCAATCCAAGGCGCGGGCTTGGTAGCAGAAGTTCCAATTTGCGGAGTTGATGTACTCGCAATATTGGCAGCCTCAACGGAAGTGGTCGTGGCTATTGTTTTCACAACCTCAGCCGCAACAGGAGAGGCTTCAGGCTGATCTGGAGTCGAAGCTCTCACGGTTGGAGGAGTTGGAGGTCGCACAGTCTCGGCACTGCAAGTGACCGAAAGGCATTCAACATAAGCAAAAGTACATAACTCACAAAAAATGTTACTAAGTGTAAAAAGGAGCAAACCTGTGCTCTTCTTCATCCTCAGTGTCGAGCTCGTCAAAGTTTGGGCCTCCAAAAGGAAGCTGCCCACTCGACTGAGGAGGAGGGGGATCCGAGCTCAAAGGACTCACGTCCAAGGGAGCCACTGTGGTCGTAGGAGACGGAGCTGAGTTTCCATCATCCCTCACATCCGATTCCCTCGCGGGTGAGCTCGTGGAAGAAGACAAAACTTGGGCTGCCCGACGACGCTTGCGAAGAGGAACCTCGCTAACATCCTCACTAACGGCAGGCTCCTTGCCTTGTGCTTCCTCTACCCCTTCCTCTTCAACCTCTTCTGTGGGTGAAGTGGTAGCCGAAGGTAAAGGCGATTCATCCCCTCCCTTCGCTTCTACTGTCACCTCTGTTTCATAAGTTGGCCCATCTTCGGGAAGAGGAGGAAGAGTGGAGGCAGTCGAGTGGCCCTGCATACAAGATATAGCAGTCGAAAGTCAAAAAGATGCACAGAAGGATAACAAAAACAGAAGATCATATACTCGCAAGATTCACTAACCTCTTGCAAAGGCTTTTCAGCCCCATAAGGATCGACTGGGCAGTCGACGTTGCAGGCTCGCTCTGTTTAGTACTGGTGATGGACCGTACATGTGTCACCAGCTCACTCCTCGACAGCTCCTCCTTGCTCATTCGAGTGGAGTCGAGGGGACCTTCATACTCCCACATTGGGTGGGCACGAGCGCGGAGTGGCCATACCCTCCTCTTCACAAAGGTGGCAATCAGATGCACACCCGTGATGCTGTTCAGGAGCCCTCCAATTGTCTCCAGCATAGGCGCTGCTTCCGCCACTTCTTCAGTCGAAAGCTCATGGTTCCAGGCTTTCGTCCTAGCGGCTATACCAGCAGTCGAAAATGCTGGGGCCACATTTTGGTCCACTTGCACATAGAACCACCTCTTCCTCCACCCCTGCGCCGAGTCGACTGGCTTCAGGGCGAAGTACCGGGTGTCGCTGCGCACCTGGATCTGCAGGCCTCCAACTGCGTAGGTTCGGCCACTTCGGTTGTTTGGCCGGACCATGAAGATGGACTTCCATAATGCCCAACTCGGGGCAACACCCAAAAAACATTCGCACAGCGTGATGAAGCACGCAATGTGCAGAATACCGTTCGGGTTGAGATCATGGATCTGCACCCCGTAGGCAAAAAGCAAACCTCGAACGAAATCATGGAGGGGGAGCGAGAAACCCCGAGGCAAAAACTCCGCGAAACAGACGCGCTCGTTAGCGCGAGGCTCGGGAAGTACCTCTTTGGGCGAAGGTGCGCGGACGAGGAGTTGGTCGGAAGGTGGCAGCAATCCTTCCTCGCGCATCTTGTCCAGCTGCGCATCCTTCAGGGTGGATTTCATCCAATCCCCATTGGTCTTCTTGAGGTCGACGGCGGCCGCAGATGTGCTCGCCGCAATCTTCTTCCCCTTCTTCGCCGCCGCATCGGGCGCGGCGGCAGCAGTCGAGGCGGAGCACTTGTTGCCCGCTGCTTTCTTCATCGTCAGCGAGCAGGTGGGAGAGCACGCAAAGCTTTAGCAGGAGCAATGGAGGCAGAGCGCGAGGAAGACGATGGAACAGGGGCGGCGCGCAGAGCAAATGGCAGGTAAAAAACGAATGACAGCGCCGTTCCCCTATTTACCACAAGACAGAAGCAATCGCAGCCGTTCAGATCCAAATCATGCGTTACGCACGCAATCTGACCATACACGTGGCAAACGCGGAGGGCAACCGTCGCCGGCCACTCCGCCCACTACGCACGTAAAAAGAGGAGCCATCATCACGCTTGCGGAAAAAGTGGGCCCGTATAGTCAAATCAAGTCCAAACGACACCGTCTTCGGTCAGCTCTGCACAAATGGGCCCACATACGTGTCACGTCCCATCAATCGCAGCATAACGCACGCCACGCGTGTCAGAAATCGCAGTCGCAATAAACGTCATCCCTGACGACATTGAAGCATATGTTCACAAAATATGTTCGAGTATGCTCAGCGCATATTGGTCACTCGATTGCCCTGATTAGTTCGGGTGTGACAAAACTTTCTTAAAGCAAAATTGGTCACTCGACCGTTCCTTCGACTGAAGTCATATTACTCCCATCGGGAGCATATTCAAAAAATTCTTCGACTGAAGATACTTAGGATAATGATTGAGATTATCCTCCATTTACAAGTAATACATCATAATCTCGGGGGCTACTCCCATCGGGAGCGATAGAATTATGGCACAAATTTCTTCGATTAACATATGCAAAGTTTTTGAGATTATCCTCTATTGCAAAACAATAAAGCACAATCTCGGGGGCTACTCCCATCGGGAGCGCTGTCGCGCACCCGATAGTATAACGGCAAATATCAGTCGACAAAGGGCATGACTAGTCCGACAAAGTTCAGAAATCATACTCGAAACATTCCTGAGTTGCACCAGTCGCAAGTACTCGGATGCTGCACGCATAGTGCAAAGGTAAGACCCGCCGAACTTTCGAGCTGGGCTAAGGACCGATCCAGCAACTTTAATCTTTACACTTTCCGTGTCAGCCGACATGATGAAAAATCCCGACGGACGCGTTGGGTAAAATTCAAAGTTATACTGCAGATCGACTCAGTAAGACCTCAAGCGGCCTAGTCGAATCTGACCAGTTTGTTCCAGATTCGAGTCCGGGGACTCGAGTTTGATTGAAAGCTAGTAAGGTTTTACCCGAATGAGTAGTTAACCAGTCCCGATCCGTCGAGTGTACTGGGCCTGCTAAGCTATTATCCCTTGATCATCATAAAACACAGTCGATGAGATACTCGGCATAGCCAAACGTGTGCTATTCATACAGGAATTCCAAATTATATGTACAAAATACAAAGCATACGACGTGCACTCACGAAAGAGTCCATGCCCGATTCTTCGAGTCAGCCAAGTACTCGGGGGCTACTGACATGGGTATACATATCGGGTACCCTATCATGAGGGTACCTGGTGCACGTGACGACTAAGGCCCAATATCGAAGAGTCTACTCGAAGCCCAAGACAAGAGGCCCAAGAAGATGGAGTACCCTCCAAGACTAGACATAGGCATAGTCGGTTTAGGCTTTCCTTATGTGTAAACTAGGTCGGTTACAAACTCCCGAGACCCAGCCTATTTAAAGGCTAGGAGGGGTACCGATCTGGGTCCAAGCCATACGCGAACCACCAAAGCTCTTGCGAGATCGTCAACTCGCCGGAGCTCCCCTGTAATCGCATAATCCACAATCAATACCAGACAAGCAGGAAGTAGGGTCTTTACCTCCACCCGAGGGGCCTGAACCTGGGTAAATCTTTGCCTCTGCTTGTCAGCCGACGAAACTACCAGTACTATCACGTTCTCTCCCCATAATCTCAACCCTAGGTCCTTAACCATGGGATTTGATGAGGGTACACCTCGTCACCCAGTCACGGGGGAGAAGCAAGAGTAGAGGTCCGAGTAAAGGGGCTAAAAGAAGTAGAAGCAAATCAAAAGGCAAAGGAAAGTATGCTGATTTTGTGTGCCATCACTGCCATGAGAAGGGCCATATCAAGTGGCATTGTGTCGAATGGAAGAAAGACAAAAAGAAGAAAAAGAAGCAAGTTCAGAAACAGCCGGATAGTGACAGTAATAGTGAGAGCCAGATTACTGTGGTTGAGGAGATCATGTATCTCATGCATGAAGAACATGATGGCAGTTTTGGTTCTACGATTGAGGAGAAAATCACTGTTGTTTCTGATGAGACCATCAACCTTGCAGATGGTGATGAGATGACTTGGATTCCGGACAGCGGTGCTGCCATACATGCTACATCTCGTAGAGAGCTCTTCACAAACTATACAGAGGTGATTTTGGTGTTGTGAAGATGGGAAACAATGATAGAGCACAAATCATTGGAAGAGGAGATGTGCACTTGGAGACTGAAAATGGTACCACACTAGTCCTCAAGTCGGTGAGGCATGTTGAGGCACTCCGTCTCAACATTATCTCTGTTGGGTTGCTTGATAAAGATGGGTATTTGAGCAGATTTGGAAATGCACAGTACAAGCTCACTAAAGGAAACCTGATTGTTGCTAGAGTTAACATGGTTTCAGTTTTGTATCATGTTCATGCTAAGCTTTCTGCTGCTTGTGTCAATGCATTGCAGAAAGAAGACACGTGTGCTTTATGGCACAAGAGGCTTGGGCACATGAGTGAGAAGGGAATGACGGTGCTAGTGAAGAAAAATTTGTTGAAGGGTGTGAAAGGTGTTCACATCAAGAAATGTTCAGATTGCCTAGCGGGAAGCAACATAGAGTTGCATTCAAGAGTCAACCTCCTCACAAGAAGCCCGAGGTGTTGGACTTGGTACATTCCGATGTTTGTAAAATGTCGGTGAGGTCAATGGGTGGAGCAAAGTACTTTGTCACATTTATTGATGACTTTTCCAGGAAGGTTTGGGTCTATGTTTTGAGGACCAAAGATCAAGTACTAAGTGTATTCAAGAAATTCCAAGTCTCAGTTGAGAGAGAAACTGAGAAGAAGATCAAGTGCCTTCGCACTGATAATGGGGGAGAGTATATTGGCCCATTTGATGCCTATTGCAAGGAGCAGGGAATTAGGCACCAATTTACTCCTCCGAAGACACCAAAGCTGAATGGTCTTGCTGAGAGGATGAACAGGACAATTGTTGAGAGAGTTAGATGCTTGCTATCAAGTGCAAAGCTGCCTAAACATTATTGGGGTGAGGCTTTGTCGACTGCAGTTTATCTTATTAATCTCTCACCAAGTTATCCATTGCAGGGAGATGTTCCTAACAGGGTCTATTACGACAAGGAAGTCTCATATGATCACCTGAAGGTTTTTGGGTGCAAGGCCTTTGTTCATATCCCTCAAGATGAGAGGTCAAAGCTTGATTCAAAGACACGACAGTGCATTTTTCTTGGCTATGGAGGTGATCAGTTCGGCTACAAGTTGTTTGATCCAATAGCAAGAAAGGTTGTGAGAAGCCGTGATGTTGTGTTTGTTAAAGACCAAACAATTGAGGATATTGGGAAGACAAAGGTGCAGGTTCCGGAGCAAGTTCCGGTACACGTATCTCCTCAAAACCAGCAGCAAGACAGATCTGATTCTGACCCAGAACCTGCAGATTCAGCTGAGCAACAAGCTAAAAATGAAGATGCAGACGATGTGCAAGATGATGATGATGCACATGGTGGTGCAGGTGATGAAGAAGCTCCTGAGCAGCATGAGTATGATGCTAAAGATGATGATCATGATCAAGAAGCACCAGCACCAGATAGTCCACCAGCAGCTCCACTCACACGATCCACTAGAAACCGTGTTCCCTCCACTAGGTACCCATCAGATCAATATGTGGTGTTATTGTCAGATGGTTCAGAACTTGAGTGCTTTTCAGATGCAATGAAAGATGAGAAGAAGGAGTGGAAGAAGGCTATGCAAGAAGAGATGGATTCCTTGCATACAAATCATACTTATGAGCTGGTGAAGTTGCCCAAGGGCAAGAAAGTTCTCAAGAACAAGTGGGTCTACAAAATCAAGCAAGAAGAGCACACGGCACATCCAAGGTACAAGGCCAGGCTAGTTGTAAAAGGATTCAGCCAGAGAAAAGGTACTGACTTTGATGAAATATTTTCTTCGGTGGAGAAGATGACATCTATTAGAATGATCCTTGGCTTGGCAGCAAGTCTCAACTTGGAGGTTGAGCAAATGGATGTGAAGACAGCTTTCCTACATGGAGAGTTGGAGGAATAAATCTACATGGAGCAGCCTGAGGGGTTTCTTGTTAAAGGCAAAGAAGACTATGTGTGCAAGCTGAAGAAAAGTCTCTATGGACTGAAACAAGCACCAAGACAATGGTACATGAAGTTTGAATCTGTCATGGGGGAGCAAGGCTACAAGAGGTGTAGCTCAGACCATTGTGTATTTATTCAGAGGTTCTCAGGTGATGATTTTATCATGTTGTTGCTCTATGTTGATGATATCCTTATTGTTGGCAAGAATGTCTCAAGAATTGCTAGATTAAAGAAAGAGTTGAGCAAAAGTTTTGCCATGAAAGACTTGGGTCCAACAAAGTGTATTCTCGGCATGAGAATTGAGAGAGACAGAAAATCCAACAAGTTGTACTTGTCTCAAGAGAAGTATATTGAGAAAGTACTTCGCAAGTTCAAGATGGACAAGGCAAAAAGTGTGAGCTGTCCATTAGCATCTCACTTCAAGTTGAGCAAGAAGCAATGTCCCTCCGATGAGAAGATGGAAAAGCAAATGCAGAATGTTCCTTATGCTTCAGCGGTTGGGAGTTTGATGTATGCTATGGTGTGCACACGGCCTGACATTGCTCAAGCGGTTAGTACTGTGAGCAGATTTATGTCTAATCCAGGAAAACCACATTGGAAAGCCGTGAAGTGGATTTTGAGGTATCTCCGGGGCATCACAAATATGAAGATTTGTTTCGGTGGTAGTGAGGCCAAGCTGATTGCATTTTCAGATTCAGACATGGCTGGAGATGTTGATACAAGGAAATCTACTTCAGGTTATTTGGTTACCCAATCAGGGGGAGCAGTGGCATGGCAAAGCAGGTTGTAAAAGTGTATGGCATTGTCCTCAACTGAAGCTGAGTATATTGTTGTAACAGAGGCGAGCAAAGAGCTGTTGTGGCTGAAACGATTGGCTGGAGAGCTTGGTTTTGAGCAAGACAAGTATGTGTTGTTTTGTGACAACCAGAGTGCCATTCACCTAAGTAAGAATGCAAGTTTTCATTCGAGGTCGAAGCATATTGAGGTACGCTATCATTGGATTCGAGATGTGCTGGATTCCAAGCAAATGCAAATTGAGAAGGTGCACACGGATGGCAATGGGGCTGATATGTTGACCAAGGTGGTGACAAGAAAGAAGCTTGAGATATGCCGTCGGCTCGCCGGCATGGCTGCCGGTAGGCAGTGAGACCCTCCATGATGTCGGGAGGGGGAGTTTGTTGGGCCATGTCCCTCCACATGGAGGTGTGTTGGCAGCCCAAATTTAGCCCAAGAAGTCCAACACGTGTGATCCGTTGATCGATGTATGCATCCAACGGTTGAGCTGCCTCCTTAAGAGGTAGAAGAAGAAAACCCTAGCCACTCTTGGTAGCTGTTGCAAGCAAGTGTGAGAAGCCAGAACGTGTTTGCCGCTGTGAGAGAGTGAGAGAACACACAAGAACACCACAACCTAGTGAGAAGAGAGGAAGAAGAAGGAGAGGTGATTAATGTCAGGATTTGGTGCATCTGACCGGTCTGCCTTCAAGCCAGTGATTGGAGGGTCAAACATGATTGGATCCACTCCAGACTTGGTGAGCTCATTCCTTAATTTGAGTACTTCGATCTGGATAGCTGGTTTGAGTTTTGGGTCAGAGGAGCATCAGATTTGAGAGAGGTTTCGTCAGTTCGGACTGCTGCACTTTTAGCACAGAGCAGTTTTAGTAGAGGAACAGTTTGGGTAGGCAAACGGTGTCCGATTGAGCTTATCTTTGGTGGGTATGTTGGGAACTCATATGTCTGCTTGTCTACCAAGTTTCATGCTGTTTGGATCTGTGGTTTAAGAGCAGTTTGCTGATTATATAAGAGGACAGAATCTGTGATACTCTGCTTTGCTGAAATCTTGCCTCTTGTGGTTGTTGTTGTTGTTGCCGGTGGGCAACGAGCTGGTGTGTGTTGTAATATCCAGAGGTTCTGGAGAAGACTCTTGATCATAGTGAAGCTTGCGTGGATCGGTTGGTCCACAGCCGTGGTTTTTCCTCCTCACGTTGGGGAGGTTTTCCACGTAAATCCTTGTGTTATATGTGCATGTGTGTTTATTTTCCGCTGCATATTGCTGTTGGTTGAACCTATCCTGCTCGAAGGTCATTGTAGGCTGGGAGGCTGTTGGAGTTGTATATCTTCTCCCCTCACCTCCCAACAGTTTGCACTGAAAACTGCAACGGCCATTTGAGAACATGAAGATATAGTGTGCAGATATACTACTCACTGACACTTGAAAGCATTTGCAAAATGCCCTGAACTGCGATCTCACTCTCTTAGTTCCAATATGTGTGTCAATATGACACCAGGAATCACAAATCAAGTTTATCAATTTCATCGGGGATTACGAACACCCAATCCACATGTAACTACTAATTAGCATACATACGCCAAGAACACCAAATCAAGAATTGTCAGCCTAACACACTAAGTGAAAACATTGTTGTGCCATAAGCAGTTACCAATTTTCATTGACGTTCTTGGTTCATGTAAATCTGAATCTAGCAGGCACTTCCCCTTTGCAAGCAGTTGCATAGTCTTCAGAGAGGTACGGTGCAGCTTCATTGTGAGGGGATATGTACCTCTCCATGAATACCTTCTCGGTGCAGGCTACTGTACTATAGTAGTCCCGGTCATGATCTAGCAATCCATTTTCCTTAGAAACTTTACTACATAGTACCTTGGCCTGAGCCGGCCTTCCAAGCTATAAGAGAGCATTGTTGGCCGACGAGCAATGTAGGCTGGTTCCAATCCCACCTTAGAGATAAGGAATTCTGACCTACTCTACAGAATGTGCTTAGATCTCATCAGCATTAACGGAAACTTAGAAACAACAATGCTGACCTCGGCATCCGACCACCTGAACGTGTTCTTCAAGTATTTTACTTTGGCGGCGACCTTGTCCACGCCGAGGGACTCCACTGGTCCCATCGCGTGACTGAACATCACCGACTGACAGGGCACACCAAGACCTTGGGCACAAGCCACTATCACCGGGAGGCGCGCTCGATTGACGCTGATCACCCAACGCGTGGAGCGTACAACCCTGGCAATATCGCAAGCACCTAGCCCGCACTCCTGCAGGAACGCAACATTGGGCTTGACCACCTTCTCGAGGCTGCTATAAACGAGACTGGGGTTGCAAATGAGAGTCCGGAAGAGTTCCTCGGAGGAGCCTAAGAGGGGCAGGTAGTACTACAGCTTGGAGATGATGGATGAACTGCGGAAGCTGCGGGGGACATGCGAGACGAGGCGGGCGATCTCAGGACGCGATAGGACCAGAGCTGTGAGCCTGCGATGTTGGGGTCAGCTTTCTCTCCACGCTTGAGCACAACAACTTGGGGTCCTTGTAGATGGCGGCGGCGACGTCGACCCTGGATAGGCCGAGGTCGGCGAGGAAGGCGAGGACGGCGTCGGGTTTAGAGGGGCCTTAAGGTGGGAGATCTTGGCAGAGGCCTTGAGGGCTTGCGCTCGGGCGAGGCCGCGGGTGTCGACGAAGTACTACTCGACATCGAAGCTAGGGTTGGGGGAAACGATGGCCGCGGCCGCAGAGAGTAGCCGACGGAGAGGGGAGACGGGAGCAGCGGCGGAAGACGAGAGGAGACGGGTGAGGATGCACTTCTGGAGGCGCAGCATGGTGATGCCCACAAGTATAGGGGATCGCTGAAATCTTCGTTGGGAAGTATTACCCAAATTTATAGTTCGACACGATGGGAACACAAGAATACCAATAAGACTTTGGCAATTGAGGCGTCACTCTCAACCACACCTGTATATCAATAAACTTGCAGCAACAATAGTGATGCAGTAGTATGATTCAAGTAGCAAATAGAACAGCAGTAGTGAACAAGGGTTTTCCAGTTTTCACCGGAAAAATGAAAGTGTAACTCAGAGATTTAAAACGTAGGCATGAGGTGATAGCGGGGTGTTGCATGAATAAGATTGATCATATAATAAGATATAAGTAGCCATGGGACTTATCTCTAACTCCGATATATGTAGGTATGTGTTCCATAATTAGTTGTGCGTACTAACCAAGAGAATTTGCACAACATCTATTGTCCTACCTGCCCATTTCACCGGGGCCAACTTGGAACTACAGGTAATTAAGGTCTACCCTTTCGAATAGCCCGGAACAACGCATTAACACTTCATGAACACATAGAATCCTCAAACTAAAACATCTCCCCCTTGTTTTCCCTATACTATCACTTTTAGGGTTCGTAGGTTCAACATAATAGCAGGTGATACACTTTGCAGATAGATACCAAACTCAATTATATGATGAAGCAAAATAAGTTTAGTACTGAAATCATGCCACTCGGGCCCTAGTAGCAAGCATTAAACATAGCATAAGTGCATCAACACAATACAAAAATATCCTCAAGATAAACCCCTAAGATCTCGAACAACGGGTATCATTACATGATCAATCTCATCCAATCCCCATCCACCTCACATGCCTACAGCGGACTACTCTGTGAGATCCTGGCTCAGGGCTTAACAGGATTGATAAAATACTCATATCAACAAGTTGCAACTTCTTTTCCGGAAGCTCGTCTGGAAGGAACTCCGAGGTTAAGCGTGCTTGGCCCGGAGTAGTCCAAGGATGGGTGACCGACCGGGAACTGGTTCCCGGGTGCGCACGAGTGAGGACAAAGTGCGCAGAAAAGACTAGTGTTGATCTGTGGGGCCAGTCTGGAGATCCTAGCGAGCTGCCAGGGGTGACAGGCCCGGCCCGGGGTGGCCGGGGTGTTACATTTGGTATCAGAGCCGACCCTCGCGGTAACTCGGGCGTGTGCGGGTCAGTGGGCGGACATGTTGGAGCATGTGCCGGCACTGGGCGCACAGACGGGTGCCAAGAGGGGAAGTTCCTGGACTGGGGGTTGACCGACGAGGGCGTCGGTCTTCTAAGGGGGGAAGGATGTGAGATCCTGGCTCAGGGCTTAACAGGATTGATAGAATACTCATATCAACAAGTTGCAACTTCTTTTCCGGAAGCTCATCTGGAAGGAACTCCGAGGTTAAGCATGCTTGGCCCGGAGTAGTCCAAGGATGGGTGACCGACCGGGAACTGGTTCCCGGGTGCACACGAGTGAGGACAAAGTGCGCAGAAAAGACTAGTGTTGATCTGTGGGGCCAGTCTGGAGATCCTAGCGAGCTGCCAGGGGTGACAGGCCCGGCCCGGGGGTGGCCGGGGTGTTACATACTCACACATGGCGATGGAGAGGGAGCTCATGGTCGATGGAGATGAAGGCGGTGAAGATGGCGGTGAAGACGGTCTCCGGATCCCTCCACCGGAGGAGAAATCCTGGATGAATCTGTCTCCAAAACGAAGATCGTGGTGGTGGCGGCGGTGTGTTTCGCGAAAAATCCTCTCCTCTTAGGGCATCCACTTTTTCGTATATATGAGGGGGTACGTCGAAGACCGAAGGCGAGGCGGTGCCCGAGGCCCAATTGGGTGGGCCCACGCGGCCAGGTACAGGGGCCGCGTGGGGCCCCCTCTTTTGGTCCTCGAGCGCTTCCTCGTGTCCATCCTTTGCTCATGTCCTCCTTTTCCATAAAATTGACGTGGTATTTTCCCCGATTTAATTTCCTGCAAAAATAAGCCAGAAAGGAGACTTTGCTAAAAACAGCGTCAGATTCAGCAGGTTTATTCAAATATGGGAAGATTCCGGAGCAAATTATGAAGCAAAGTGCTTGGAAAAGTAGATGCATTTTAGGTGCATCAGCTCCCCCAAGCTTAGCTCGTTGTTTGTCCTCGAACAACTCAAACATAGTGCAGAAGCGATAAAAAGATTTTGACAAGAACTTTGCATTGCATATGTAACACCGTTTAATACCAACAAGTATTCAAGACATAATTTCCATAACAAATAACAAAATGCTAGCAAAGGTATATCTAATCAGTGTTAAAGCATTTATACATGTTGCAAGAGAAATATCATGAAGTGTCAATACTTGGATGAGTTTGCCCAACTGTAGAAATAAACAAAGGTTCTTGCATCGCTTTTAATTGAATCAAGACAAGATTTTTGAGATCTTTTGATTCTTTCTTTTATTGACTAATGAACTCATTGTGCTTACAACCTTGCTCTCAGTTTTATCAAACCATTTGGTGTTCCCTATTATGACTCATATGCTTGACCAACTAGAGGTTGAAAGTCTCATGCCCCGTGAATACGAGTACCTACACCATGTGCTACTCAACTCTGGTCACTAGGCAAGTTCGAGTTTTTCAGTCATTGCAAGTAATAAAAGCGTCATCAAGAGCGTCAACTGGGGTACCTCTTGTCCCAAGACATGGAACAAGCACATGTCCAAATGACAAGACAAACAGACAATGAACAATCTCAACACTCTTTTATTTACTATTTGTATAGCTTTTTATTATGATGTGCATCACTGAATGTTCACTATGGTACGCTGTAAATTTCCACCATGAATGATGCATGGCTTAGGTTGGCGGCCCAGGCGTCTCTCTAGCCAATTATTCTACTCCTCAAACTTACTAAGTTTCCACATTTATTTCGCACATGATAAGCATCCATAAACGAAGGTACATGATATCAACTAAATATAATTTAGTGCAATGTTGAAAGCTTTCCATGTGTCAGCACATTTAAGTTAACTCCCAACCACTAAGCTTGTCAAGCATATGACTTCATGTTTATCATTTGAAAAATTCTTTTATTCTTTGGTTGGCAAGTTTAGCAAGCACAATGGGATGCGTAGACCTTTGTTTAGAGCCACAATTACTCAACTCACATCCAAGTGTTGTCGCTACATATTATCTCAATTGCATCATAATATAACATACTAGAACACGGAGCAGATAAACATTTGCTACCACTTCCCTAGATGTTAAAGAAACTATGATGTGCGTACTTGCTGTTATTAAAAGTCCACATAAGCGGCAAAGGTGTCATACCTTTCATCCACTTCACGCACATCAACTCATCATTGTTGTTTTCCTCTCCCAATTTGAACTGCGCAATAAAAACTCAAATCTGCCATAAAATACTGCATACAGTACTGTTTTTACCCTACCTAGACACTTCAGAAAAATCTCATAATTTACAGGTGTGTAGGTTATGAAAAGTTGCAGTAGTGGTTAAAATTTTAGCTCATTCGGAGTTACAGAGAAAATATGAAAAATAGAACAGTGAGCAGATTTCAGCAATTCCTGCACCTCCGTTTTCACTTTGGATTCAATAAAACGAAAATGTTTTTGTTCTTTTTAGTTTTAAGATGCATAAAGTAAATGTCCAGAAGTAACTAAACAAAAGAAACAAATGAAATCTTTTTGTGTTTTTGTGATTTTTAGAACAAGAAACTAAAACATAACAAATAACAGTGATATAACACAATGAATGGAAAGGGAAGGAGGTACTCCCCCAAGCTTGCGATCAAGCTAGTATCCCGGGTAGTAGTTGTATCCACTTCCACCTCCAGGGAAGTAACCATATGGGTAGCCTTGCATTCCTGAGTCTTGGGGCTCCTCTTGAGGCGGCATCTCTTCCACAATCCATTTTCCGGTACTCCTGTCAAAAAGGTCAGCACGGGGGAGCCTAATGGGCACTCTTTGTCCATTAGTACTCAAATAGTTATACCAATAATGATCCCCATGCATCACACTTATATCCATACGGGTAGTCAAAGCAAAATCGAGTAAATTGGACTCCATCACAGGAGTACCCATGTTATCACCATAACCTCTTTCATCTTTAATGTATTCATACACTAAAGTAGCAATAGCACCAGCATAAATAGGGGTTTGATCAGTAATATTTCTACTCACAGCCGTATGCAAGGATCTAGCAAGAATGACTCCCAAGTTATACTCACATGTGGTGTTTTCTTTTGCACATTTAAGTAAATAAACCATTGGTCCCGTGCAAGCAGAATTGTTGTCTCTAGCAAGAAATCCTCTTGCAAGGAACAACGCAAAGTATCTCAAACTTGGGTGCTGTATATGAGTAAATTTACCCCTATTCAATCTATCATGAGAGTTAACAGAAATAGAGTGCCAAAATGCAACAAGCTCCTGGTTGGAGTCAGCACGGGTTTCATCCCAACTACCCCTGTTTTCCACACCAATAGCTTTGCAAAACTCCTCCAAAGACATAACAAGGCGCTCCCCCCTCATAGTAAATTTACAAACAAAGGTAGGAGGGGTGCCTTACTCTTCTTACGTGCTTGTAGATCTCAGGGCCCTCAAACCTGAATGTGGAGAGGAATTCTCGCGAGAGTTCCTCGTATGTACCTCGTGGATTTTGGGCAAACTCAAGCAAACCAGTTGCATTGGCGAAGGTGTCGAAGTCTTCTTTTATCCCCCACTGCTCAAGAACATGGGGTCTTGCCATCTAGTTGTATGGATTTCAGCTTCTCTCCCACAAAAACTGCATCATCCTCCCAAAGATGGTTGTCATCATAATTAAGGGAGACTTTAGATGCTCTTCTCCTCGGTCTTGAGCTCATCCCAAGCAATGCCTTGCCTTTGTTCATCATGGTACCTTGCTGCCCATAAATAATATTCAACAAAAATTAAGATGTAGCACTCTAAAACAACATTGAGCCATCCATAACTAGTCTCCACATCAATATCATGCATCCATATCAACTAGAAAACTTAAATCCATGGATTTCTCAAGCATATTAGGTGACACCTAGTGCAGCAAAATACTTCATACATGAGGCACAAGAACAAAAAATAATTGGATGGGTGGAGGAGTCACATACCAAGGAGCAATCCCACCAAACAGATTTGAAAAATCTGCCCTAAACTTGGAGATCCAAGGATAGCAGGAAGAACGAGCTCGGGAAAATTTGGGAAAAATACCTGGAAGTGGTTTTCTGTCGAGGGGAAGGAGATGGGCACAGGACACTCACCTAACACCACCTGGGGACAAAGTTGGTGGGTCCCACGCGGCCAAGGAATCTGGCCGCGTGGGACACCCCATTTTGGTCCCTGGTGTCCCACTTCTGGCAGATGGTCCCTCTGGTTAAATAACTTACCTCCAAATTTTTCTGGAATTTTCAGAGACAATTTTCTAAAGAGAATTTTTCAAACTTCATATTCTGGAATTTCTGAACTCTGAAATAATTATGATTATGCATATACTCTAAAATTCTAAGATAAATAAAATTAAAATGCAATACAAATTTTTATGGGAATCAAGTTTTCATCATTTCCACATTAGTAATGAGGTTGATCAAGTCTCATTAATAATATGCAAAAGATATAATACATGATTCTTATTTTATAGATATAAAGAAGAGTTTCAAGATACCTCATATTGATTGGAATAGTTCCAATCATCAAGATAGCATATTTTGGTTCAGGAGGTGGTAGTGCAATTTCAAAGCTTCCAATCATAATAGTATTTCTTTGAATAGAATTCACACTCTTGTTTATCACTGTAACAGATTCTTCTTGGGAAAATAGATAGTATGCTCATTTCCTTTTACATTAAATGTCACTTTGCTCTCAGTGCAATTTATCACAGCTCCTGCAGTGTTTAAAAAGGGTCTTCCAAGAATAATAGATAGATTATCATCCTCAGGCATTTCTAATATAACAAAGTCTGTAGGAATTAACACATTAGCAATAGAGATAGGAACATCCTCACATATACCTATAGGCACACAGTTGATTTATCAGCCATTTGCAATGAAACTTCAGTTGGAACCAATTTGTTTAGGTTAAGTTTCTTATATAAAGAAAAAGGCATAACACTAACACCAGCTCCTAAATCACATAGTGCATATTTCACATAAGTTTCTTTAATACGACAAGGAATAGTCGGAATACCAGGATCTCCACGCTTTTCAGGCAATTTTCCTTCAAATGAATAATCAGCAAGCATAGCAGTAATTGCATCATTAGGTATCTTCCTTTTATTAGTGACAATATCTTTCATATATTTTGAGTATGGAGGAATTTTAATAGCATCAACAAGAGGAATTTGCAAACATAAATTTTTAATCAACTCAAAAATTTCTCAAACCTAGCATCATCCAAAGATTTCATTACCTCTTGGGGATATGGTATGGGTCTTTGTACCCATGGATCCCTCTCTTTACCTTTTTGTGGATTTGGATGATTCTTCTTTTTGTTCTTCTCAGTAGATGGTTGAGGGTCTTCCTTTTCAGGAGGTTCAGGTTCTGCAATATTTTCAACTTCATGTTGATCTTCTTCAGGTGGAGATGATTCCTCTTCTTCAACATTATCATCTTCGGTCTCAGCATCAGAAATAGAAATATCATTGTCTTGTTCTTGAGAATCATCAATGCCTTTGTTTCCATTGGGAGATTTTCCTGCAGAAGATTTCCTTTTGAGAGCCTCTTGCTCTTTTCTCTTGGGATGGTTTTCAGGATAGTCAGGGTCCTGAGTACTTGCACCACCTCTAGTACTAACCCCACAAACCTGTTTCTTCTCAATAAGATTTTCATACAATTGATTTTGAAGAGAAACCATTTGTTCAATTTGATTATTCATCATTTCACAGTGTTTAACAATTCTTCTAACTTCTCCCACACTAGCATTTATATTTTCACGAAGGAATTTAATTTTATGAGAGTTTTCCATCATATTCATTCTAATATCATGCTCTTCAGGTTTATTATGATAAGCAAAATCATTAACATATGATACATCAATAGGAGGTGTTACCTTTTCATTACCTTCCAAAGAGCTTATAGCATTGACTGGGATTGGAAAACATGGTCGATCAATAGGAAGTTTAACACCCATTTCAGATAATTCCTTAAGATGAGAGGTTTTAATTCCCTTCTCTTTCATATCCTTGGAGGCTCCCTTCATTGCCTCATTGTTTAATTCAAGAATACCTCCTTTCTTCTCTGGAAATATCTCTCTGTCATCTATTATTTCAATATTCCAATCTTCATAGTTTCTAGAGATAGTTTCCAATAACTCAATTGCTTCATCAACGGTCCTTTCCCTGAAAACACTACCTGCAATACTATCAAGATAGCCTCTTGTATTTTCAGTTAGTCCATTGTAAAATATATCAAGTATTTCATTATTCTTGAAGCCATGGGTAGGACATTTCCTAACCATCTTACTGTACCTCCCCCAAGCTTGGGGTAAATCCTCCTTCTCTGTTTGTGAAAAGTTGCTAATCTCAATAGTTAAACCATGAATCTTATCAGCAGGGAAATATTTATTAAAAATACCTGCAAGCATTCCTCCTTGCTAGTAATACATCCAGGTTCTAAACGATTATACCAAGTTTTAGCATTTCCTCCCAAAGTAAAAGGAAACAACTTTAAGAAATAATAGCGTTGGTGGATTTCATCTTTACCAAATAACACAGATAAATCATGCAAATCAGCAATGTGTTCAAAAGGGAACTCATTGTCTCTCCCATAAAACTTATACTTCTCAGCTTTTTCAATTATTTCAGGATCAACACTAAACTCATAATCTTTGTCTTTAATTTTAATAGCTGGAGCATTCATTTTCTCAGTAACAGGGAAATAATCATCAAGAGGAGAATTTTTATAGCTATCAAGTTTATCCAATTTATCAAAATTCGAATCCATAAAAGCCATAGTAAATGCATCCTCTTCCTCAGAAGAAGTTTCATGTTCATCATCACAATATTCATTATCTTCTAATTCAGACTCAACATTTTCAATAATAGAAGATTCAGGTGTTTCAGTTATCTCAGATGTTTCAGGTGTCACTTCTTTGTCTACGCTACCACATATTAAATTATTTTCAATACTAGTAGACATCTTAGACAATGGTGAACTAGATAAAGCTTTTTCTTTTTCTTAGCAACAATAGCAGAAGCAACATTAGGTGAAAAGTTTGGCCTACTTGGCAAATCAGTACCTCTACGAGTAGTTGAAGGCCTTACTTCCTTCGGAGTATCTTTTCCTTTCCCATAGTTGGGAACAAGCAAGTGCAGCAAATAAATGATAACAAGTTGTCTTACCAATAAAGCTAGGTTCCCCGGCAACGGCGCCAGAAAATGTCTTGATGCCCACAAGTATAGGGGATCGCTGAAATCTTCGTTGGGAAGTATTACCCAAATTTATAGTTCGACACGATGGGAACACAAGAATACCAATAAGACTTTGGCAATTGAGGCGTCACTCTCAACCACACCTGTATATCAATAAACTTGCAGCAGTGATAGTGATGGCAGTAGTATGATTCAAGTAGCAAATAGAACAGCAGTAGTGAACAAGGGTTTCCCAGTTTTCACCGGAAAAGTGAAAGTGTAACTCAGAGATTTAAAACGTAGGCATGAGGTGATAGCGGGGTGTTGCATGAATAAGATTGATCATATAATAATATAAATAGCAATGGGACTTATCTCTAACTCCGATATATGTAGGTATGTGTTCCATAATTAGTTGTGCGTACTAACCAAGAGAATTTGCACAACATCTATTGTCCTACCTGCCCATTTCACCGGGGCCAACTTGGAACTACAGGTAATTAAGGTCTACCCTTTCGAATAGCCCGGAACAACGCATTAACACTTCATGAACACATAGAATCCTCAAACTAAAACATCTCCCCCTTGTTTTCCCTATACTGTCACTTTTAGGGTTCGCAGGTTCAACATAATAGCAGGTGATACACTTTGCAGATAAATACCAAACTCAATTATATGATGAAGCAAAATAAGTTCAGTACTGAAATCATGCCACTCGGGCCCTAGTAGCAAGCATTAAACATAGCATAAGTGCATCAACACAATACAAAAATATCCTCAAGATAAACCCCTAAGATCTCGAACAACGGGTATCATTACATGATCAATCTCATCCAATCCCCATCCACCTCACATGCCTACAGCGGACTACTCACACATGGTGATGGAGAGGGAGCTCATGGTCGATGGAGATGAAGGCGGTGAAGATGGCGGTGAAGACGGTCTCCGGATCCCTCCACCGGAGGAGAAATCCTGGATCAATCTGTCTCCGAAAACGAAGATCGTGGTGGTGGCGGCGGTGTGTTTCGCGAAATCCTCTCCTCTTAGGGCACCCACTTTTTCGTATATATGAGGGGGTACGTCGAAGACCGAAGAGAGGCGGTGCCCGAGGCCCATTGGGGTGGGCCCACGCGGCCAGGTACTGGCCGCGTGGGGCCCCCTCTTTTGGCCTCGAGCGCTTCCTGTGTCCATCCTTTGCATGTCCTCCTTTTCCAAAAATGACGTGGTATTTTTCCCGATTTAATTTCCTGCAAAAATACCAGAAAGGAGACTTTGCTAAAAACAGCGTCAGATTCAGCAGGTTTATTCAAATATGGGAAGATTCCGGAGCAAATTATGAAGCAAAGTGCTTGGAAAAGTAGATGCATTTTAGGTGCATCACATGGCTACGTGATGGTGCGGCGACGGCACCAGCAAGTGGGTAGCTTTCGATGATTGTGTGGGTGCCTCTGGTCTGTGTGACCAGTCGCCGGATAAGCCCCTGTATCGGATTTTTTTTGGGGGACCAGGATATTTCCACGCCGGTGTGGAACTGCTTCCGTTTTGAAGGGTTCATTTCCCGCATCCCGCACTCTTGGCGCCAATTCTCCCGCGCTGAACATTCAGCTCGCCCGTCCTCTTCCTCCCCACGCCTCCCACTGCCGCCGCTTCTCCCCGCTTCGCCTCGCCACCTGCTCCCGCCTCCGCTTCCACCGCACCGCGGGAAAGGGTTACCGACCACCGGCGATTCGATTCCCCCAGTTCCGGGCCCGGGGAAGCCGTGCCCCATCCGCAAGGACACGGTCACCGCCGCCGCCGCCATGGATCTGGCGCCGAGGTCGCGCGCGAGTCCTGTTCCCACCGGGAGCGGCAGATCCGGGTGGGTCTGACCAACCCGGAGACACTCTCCTGCTCCTGCGCTGTCCGGCCATCGTTTTGCTCCGGGCTGAGTGTGAGGAGCTCCGCCGTCTCGGAAGAATTGCCCGGTGGTGAAGAAGGTGCTTTTTCTCTCAATTCGTTGTCAATTCGGTAGTTTTAGGTTTATAAGTTAGTGGATTTCTAGTTTAATCCAGTAAAATATCTATTTGCTAGATGGATTGGAGTTCTTCGTCGTCCTCCTCCTCCGACTCGAATGATTCCGAGATTGAGGACCTCCTTTTCGACAATGATATCGAGCACTTCTCATAACTCGTCTCGTCGAGCAATACGAGAGCGGAGTCAAGAGGAAGAGGCGAGGCTCGATGGTCGGCCGGCTTTGCATTCCCCGTAACCGAGCGGTGGGAAGTGCGTTGCTCATGAAAGACTACTTCGCCGAGTGATGCATGTAAAATGCATACATGAACTTTGCATTATTTTTACTTATATTCCAGTCATATTTGCATCATATAAGGGTTATATCACTGTTTTATAATGATTTTGGGAATATTTGACATGTTTCCTATTTTTTATGAAATTAACCCTGCGCAGGCAGAAAACCCTATTTCTATATTTTAATGTTTCAGGGACCCAAACGACGTCCAAATGACCTGGAAATTTACGAGCATCATTTTTTGGAAGGAACAAAGCGTGGGAGCGAAGGAAGCAAACAAGCGGAGGCCCGAGGGCCCAGATGAGTGGGCCCACGCGAACCAAGTACCTGGCCGCGTGGGACCCCTCCTTTTGGCCCTCGGAGCTCCGTTGCCGTCGATCTTTCCTCCACCGACTCCGTTTTGACCTAAAACACCTATAAAATAGTCCCCCGACGTTCTCTGGAAGGAGCGCCACAGAAACACAGAAACACCGAAACAGAGACCTGGAGTTGCAGATTGGAGGGGGAAAACTCCGGCGGGGTGCTGCCGGCGTGGTCTCCATCTTCTCCAACGACTTCTCCACCGTCTCCATGATGAAGAGGGAGTAGTCCACCACTGGACTATGGGTTTGTAGAAGTAACTTATGTATCTCTCTTTTGAGCTTCACTAATTAGTACCGTATGAGCTGCTGAACATGATTACGGTCATCTATGTAATACCTTTGTGGTGGATCTTTTTATGAGTTAATATATGTTTGAGATTACAATGGTTTTGTTTCAGTTATGAAAGTAGATGCATATTATGTACCCCGTTCTTATTTACTTGTCATGATCAAGCATGTTTATGAGAGCGTGTGAGGGGGAACATGTGCATTAGTTGGAGTAACGGGGGGTGGCTAGTGCAGTGAACGTGAGAGAAAGTTCTGCGATCCACTTGGGTATCTACCTTATTTGTTGCCTCACTAGGGATAAAAAGAAATACCATGCTACCGGAGATGTGGGTGTGACCATTGCCACTATCCATGACTAGATCTAGCATGTTCTTATTTTAACTTCATGTCATGATACTTATTGCTATACTCTGAGTTATCTTAATTACTGAGGTGTTATGATTTAGTTCGCATCTTGGTGGAGTATAAGAGAGACTAATAACCAAAAGGTCTCTATGTTAGGATGTGATGCCCATAATTATAACTTGTCATTAAACTGTTGTGTTGCAATCTCATATGTCAACTCTAGTGTTCCATTGTCTACCACTTTATTAAAGAGAGAGTGCATTTGTGGAACCATGAACCCCGGTCCATTTTTAATCATAAGAAACACCTTTCCAACCACTTTTACCACTTTTCCATTTTCTGCAATTTAAAAATCCGAAAATACAAAAACACTTTTACATCTTGCATTCACATATAAAACCAAAAATATCATTTATCATTGCTACCACCATTCTTGCATATTTATTTACCACCATTGCATATTTTTTCTTGTTTGCATTGCATATTATCTTGATATCATTCTCACACCTTGTGCTTGACAACCACTAGTGAGGTTGAGGACCAAAACATTTACTTTGTTTTGTAGGTAACCAAAAGAAGGATAGGAAAGATAAATCTTCACTACTGATTCCCGAGAGTTCGATATTAAACCCTCGAGTCACCCCTCGTGGGGAAAACACGTCTTCCACTTACTACACACTCTGCACTGGAGTCTCAACCTAACTCATTTACTTTTCACGCAGGTAACTACGTGAAGGGCCATCAAGAGTGCTTTCTGGCGCTGTTGCAGGGGAAGATACGAAGCTTCCTGCAGAATATTTTTTCCGTCAACTACACGCCATCAAGACTGTTTTCTGGCGCCGTTGCCAGGGAGATAGAAGCAACACCGCAATATATTCCCTCATCAACTTAGCGTCAGCAAGTGTTTTCTGGCGCCGTTGCCGGGTAATCATTGCTGAAAGGTTTTCCAAGGGTTCCTTGCACCAACTCTGTTTTCTGGTGTCGGGTTTATCCAAGGATATCTCACAAAGTCAACTTCATCACCAACTTGTGCTAACACCTGAGCTTGGGGAGGTTGCACCTACGTGAGCATCATCTTATCCATCTTACCTTCAAAGCAATTTATCTTGTTTGTCATTGTCTTGCATATTTATTTTCAGTTTTGCATCAAAAATTAAAAAACACATAAAAACTTGCTAAAATGGGAGAAAGAACTAAGTTGTGTGATTACACAAACACTCCAAATGATCAATTTATTGCTAGGCCCATTGCCACACCTAAGATAAATGCTGAGAGTTATGAAGTAAGTCCTAGTTTGTTGAACTTGATAACTAGGGAACAATTTGGCGGTAGTGCTATGGAGGATGCCTCTATGCATCTTCATGATTTTGTTGAAATATGTGACATGCAGAAATTTAAAAATGTGGAAAGTGATATTCTAAACTGAAGTTATTTCCTTTCTCACTTAGAGGAAAAGCTAAAGAGTGGCTGCATTCATTACCTATTGATAGCATTAAAACTTGGGATGATTTAAAAGAAGCTTTCATTAAGAAATACTATCCTCCTGTTAAAATTTTGCAAAATAGAAACAACATTCTTTCTTTTAGGCAAAATGAAAATGAACATGTTGCTATGGCTTGGGATAGGATTAAACTTATGCTTAGAACTTGTCCATCACATGGGGTCAACGAATGGACCATATTACACTCTTTTTACAATGGTCTAAATTACATGTCTAGAAATATTCTTGATTCTGCTGCTGGAGGTGCTTTATGGGAAAAACTATAGTAGAAGCTAAGAACATATTGGAAAGTATTTTGCAAAACTATAGTCAATGGCATACTGATAGAGCACCTAATCCTTCTAAGAAAGTGAACTCCATAGAAGAAACAAATGATTTGTCATCTAAAATGGACACTATTCTTGCTTTCATTAATAAACAAAATATTGAAAATGTGCCTTTGCAAGAACTAGTTGGTAATAATCCTGAAAATATTGATGTCAACTTCATTAGGAACTATGGTAATAATGGGTATGGTAACAACAATTATAACTCTTATAATAAACCCCCATATGTGCCAAACAAATATGCCACTAGTTAATGTTTCTAGTGATTTGGAAAACACCATTAGATCATTTATATCTACTCAAAAGGAGCTTAATAAGGAATTTATATCTAAGTTTGAAAAACAAGACTCTTTGTTTGAAAGGGTAGATCAGCTCACTAAGGAAGTTTCCTCATTAAAGAACACCATTATAGCTCAAAAACATGAGGAAACAATTAAATATTGTCAAGAGGTTATAAATAAATCTTGGGAACATATTCATGAGCAAGAGAGAATTGCTAAGGAAACTATTATGGTAATGAAAGAAGAAAGTTGAGAAGTTAAAATGCTTATGAAGTAAAGGAACCATTGCTTGACTTAGAGAATTGTAGCTTGCATGAATTAATATCTATCTTACAAAAATTTGCAAGTGATCCTTCTATTAATGTTAACCAAGCTGGTTTTGGTTCTTATATTGCTAATCATGTGTTAAAAGAAAAGATTGCTAGGTACAACCAAGAGGCTATGATACCACCTAAGCTTGGGGATATGGATTCCCAAAGTCCTAGTAACCATTGGAAAAGAGACACACCATGCTATACTTGATCTAGGATCTAGTGTCTCTGTTTTATCTAAAGAACTATATGAAGTACTTGAATTGAAAAATCTTGAAAAATGCTCTATTGAACTTGCACTTGCTGATGATTCCATTAAACATGCTTTAGGAAAGTAAGTGATGTTATGGTAGAGTTACATATGACATTTGTGCCTGTTGATTTTCTAATCATGGATATGGGGAATAAAACCTCTAGTCCAATTATTCTTGGAAGACCTTTTCTTCGTACTACAGGTGCTATCATTGATTCAAAAGAAGGGAATGTGAAGTTTCAGTTTCCACACAAGAAGTGCATGGAACACTTCCCAAGGAAGAGGACACACCATCATTCAAGCTCCCTCATGAGCTTCGTCCACAATAAACATCAAGTAAGAAGCCTAGCTATATGGCTATAAAGAAAGCGCTTTACGGGAGGCAACCCGGTTGTTTTTATTTGTGATTTTCTTTGTGTCCTCTTGCTGTAACAAGAGACTTAGTGTTTAGTTTAGTTTCTGGAATTTTTAATAAAGTGCCAAGTTTTACTCATTTTGGTTGAAAAGTTGCTTATAGCGTTCGGAGATTTTATTCCTGCACGAATCTGTGCACGGTATGATTTTTAATTCTTATTCTGTAACTCCGAATGAGCTCATATTTGAACTGTAGTGCAACTTTTCATCCTCTGTATGCATGAATTTTTCGGAATTTTCGACAAAGTTAAGTAGGGTAGAAAAATACGTTTGCTGCTGTTTTTCTGGACAGATTCTGTCCCATTTTGTTTGATGCATGCTTAGAACTTTTAACTTGAATCTTTTTGATCCAATTGAGTTTATGAGTAGGCATACAACATTATACACTTTCTGGACATTCATATGAATTTTTGTCTAAGGATTATATGCAGCAAGAAATCTATTTGTTTATCACTACTAATGCCCCACAGAAAAAGAAATGGGAGAAACGGTGTTTTGAAGTTTTTTCACAGGGATTAGAGGAGATGCACCAAGAGCTATCCAAGGATGGTGAAGACCATAAGCTTGGGGATGTGAAGACAACCCCACTGGACCTACACACTCTCGGTTTGCACACGTCTAACTTCTGTTTTTCGATCGAAACACTTTATCGCATAAACTTGGAGCGTCTTTTTGTTTTTTGGTTTGATTTTTATTTTGTGAGACCACCACACTATCATTTATATATGAGAGAGCTACTGGAAATTTGGGTTGAATTATGTTGGATGCTATTAAAGATTGGGAAAAGGGATGTTGAGTTATTTTAAAAGATACATATATTGCATGATTCATGAGCTTGTTAATGAGTAATAATTTGCAAATATTTTATCAAGAGCTATCTTTTATTCATGTTTTGATGCTAATGTTATTTACTTGTTTAACATGGATTAGTTAGTTCTATGGACACTCATGCATGCATTTAGATGGTCAACTTTCTCCCTCTTGCTAGCCCAAAAATTCCAACAAGCAAAAACTTGTTTCCAACACCTTCAACCAAAGTTTTTCCAGTGAGTCCACCATATCTACCTATTAGCTTTATGCTATTCCGAGTATGTTTATCATGATATTTGTGTTATCTATACCTCTGAATGAAAATGCTTATGTTGTTATTGTTGGGAAAAGTTGGTTATAGCTCTCTCGAACTTGATGCACACTTTACTTTCATTGCATAAATAAAATGACCCATTGTGATTAAAATTATGATGTTGTGGCTTGACAAATGTCTTTGGTTGAGAGTTAGCTCATATGTGCTGTCACATGGCAAGCTTTCAACATGCACTTCATCTCATTTAGTTGATATCATGTACTTTTGTTTATGGATGCTTACCATGGGTGAAATAAATGGGAAATGAAGTGAGTTTAAATGAGTTTGTATAAATGGTTAGAGAGACGCCTGGGCCGCTAATCTAAGCCATGCATCATTCATGGTGGAAATTTACTTACATGCTATGGTGAACCTTCTGTGATACACCTTACAATAAAAAGCTATCCAATGGTAAATAAAAAGGGTGTTGAGATTGTTCATTGTGTTTGTTTGTCTTGTCATTTTGATATGGGCTTGTTCCATATCCTGGGACAAGAGGTACCCCAGTTGACGCTCTTAATGATACTATTATTACTTACAATGATATTTAACTTGAACTTGCTTTGTTTTCCAAGTTGAGTAACACATGGAGTAGGTACTTGTATTCAAGGGGCATGAGACTTTCAACCTGTACTTTGTCAAGCACACTACTCGTATTTGCTTTCACTTTAAACTTAATCATTCAAGATGCTATGATAGGGGAATGAGAGCTTGACACCAAGGATTACCATATTACAATCATTAACTTAAGTAGAGAAGTTCAGAAGTTAGATGAAATTATTCATGCTTTACCTCTACTCATATATATATCTTTCCAAAGTGTCCACCTTTTATATTCAGATTTTCAATACTCTATGACCATTGTAGGATGTTCTTACTTATTATATGCATACATGTGGTCCATAGTACTTTTCTCTTATGTTACACTTTGTGAATTATCATTGAACATCCTTGCATTGAATACTTGATATCACTTCATAAACTATCTTGCATATTGCTACTCCTTTTAAGAATGAACATTTGACTCTATGTAGCAATAGTAATCATCTTTGATATCCATTGATAGTATTAAATTGCAAAGTCCATGTTAGTTTTATCACCTTCATACTCGAGGACGAGTATAGGTTAAGCTTGGGGATGTTGATGCATGTAAAATGCATACATGAACTTTGCATTATTTTACTTATATTCCAGTCATATTTGCATCATATAAGGGATATCACTGTTTTATAATGATTTTGGGAATATTTAATGTTTCCTATTTTTTATGGAATTAACCCTGCGCAGGCAGAAAACCCTATTTCTATATTTTAATGTTTCAGGGACCCAAACGACGTCCAAATGACCTGGAAATTTACGAGCATCATTTTTGGAAGGAACAAAGCGTGGGAGCGAAGGAAGCAAACAAGCGGAGGCCCGAGGGCCCAGATGAGTGGGCCCACGCGGCCCAGTACCTGGCCGCGTGGGACCCCCCTTTTGGCCCTCGGAGCTCCGTTGCCGTCGATCTTTCCTCCACCGACTCCGTTTTGACCTAAAACGCCTATAAAAATAGTCCCCCGACGTTCTCTGGAAGGAGCGCCGCAGAAACACAGAAACACCGAAACAGAGACCTGGAGTTGCAGATTGGAGGGGGAAAACTCCGGCGGGGCGCTGCCGGCGTGGTCTCCATCTTCTCCAACGACTTCTCCACCGTCTCCATGATGAAGAGGGAGTAGTCCACCTCTGGACTATGGGTTTGTGGAAGTAACTTATGTATCTCTCTCTCTCTTGAGCTTCACTAATTAGTACCGTATGAGCTGCTGAACATGATTACGGTCATCTATGTAATACCTTTGTGGTGGATCTTTTTATGAGTTAATATATGTTTGAGATTGCAATGGTTTTGTTTCAGTTATGAAAGTAGATGCATATTATGTACCCCGTTCTTATTTACTTGTCATGATCAAGCATGTTTATGAGAGCGTGTGAGGGGGAACGTGTGCATTAGTTGGAGTAACGGGGGGTGGCTAGTGCAGTGAACGTGAGAGAAAGTTCTGCGATCCACTTGGGTACCTTACTTTGTTGCCTCACTAGGGATAAAAAGAAATACCATGCTACCGGAGATGTGGGTGTGACCATTGCCACTACTCCATGACTAGATCTAGCATGTTCTTATTTTAACTTCATGTCATGATACTTATTGCTATACTCTGAGTTATCTTAATTACTGAGGTGTTATGATTTAGTTCGCATCTTGGTGGAGTATAAGAGAGACTAATAACCAAAAGGTCTCTATGTTAGGACGTGATGCCCATATAATTATAACTTGTCATTAAACTGTTGTGTTGCAATCTCATATGTCAACTCTAGTGTTCCATTGTCTACCACTTTATTAAAGAGAGAGTGCATTTGTGAAACCATGAACCCCGGTCCATTTTTAATCATAAGAAACACCTTTCCAACCACTTTTACCACTTTTCCATTTTCTGCCATTTAAAAATCCGAAAATACAAAAACACTTTTACATCTTGCATTCATCATATAAAACCCAAAAATATCATTTATCATTGCTACCACCATCTTGCATATTATTTACCACCATTGCATATTTATTTCTTGTTTGCATTGCATATTATCTTGATATCATTCTCACACCTTGTGCTTGACAACCACTAGGTGAGGTTGAGGACCAAAACATTTACTTTGTTTTGTAGGTAACCAAAAGAAGGATAGGAAAGATAAATCTTCACTACTGATTCCCCGAGAGTTCGATATTAAACCCTCGAGTCACCCCTCGTGGGGAAAACACGTCTTCCACTTACTACACACTCTGCACTTGGAGTCTCAACCTAACCCATTTACTTTTCACGCAGGTAACTACGTGAAGGGCCATCAAGAGTGCTTTCTGGTGCTGTTGCAGGGGAAGATACGAAGCTTCCTGCAGAATATTTTTTCCGTCAACTACACGCCATCACCGAGGTACCGACCTATCCGGCTCACCTTTTCTGTAGGCGCTACCGTATGCGTAGATCGTTATTTTGTCACCATTGTTGAAGCTTGCGAGCAAAATTGTCGATTCTTCCTTCAACGAAGAAATGCGGCCGGTTTGCTTGGTTTCACTTCATACCAAAAGATCTCAACGACTATGAGAGTGATAGCATACGGTGTGCCGGCTGATTACACCTACGAGTACTTCGCATTGGCGAAGATACTACGATCAAAAGCGTGCGGATGTTTGCCAAAACTGTGATCAAGGTTTTTGGCAAAGAGTACCTCCAAAGTCCTAATGAAGAGGACACAAAAAGGTTGATGGCGGCAAATGAAGCAAGGGGTGGTCGGGCATGCTTGGTAGTGTGGATTGCATGCATTGGAGGTGGAAGAATTGCCCGGTGGCTTGGCATGGTCAGTACACCGGTCATCACCGTGATCGTACCATAGTACTCGAAGCCGTTGCTTCGGAGAATCTTTGGATTTGGCATTGCTTCTTTGGTTTGCCGAGATCTCTTATTGATATCAATGTGTTACAAAGATCACATCTATTTGCTCGGCTTGCTAGTGGAGATGCCCCGGCTTGCAACTACACCGTCAATGGGCATGAGTACACCATGGGGTACTATCTTGCCGACGGTATATATCCTTCTTGGTCAACATTTGTGAAAACCATTTCAAAACCGGCTAATAAGAAGGATTCCATCTTGCCAAAGCTCAAGAAGCTTGCCGAAAATATATTGAAAGGACATTTGGTGTGTTGCAAGCTCGGTTTGCAATTGTTCGAGGTACGGCTCGTTTTTGGATAAGAAAACCCTCCGTAATATCATGACGGCTTGTGTGATTTTACACAACATGATCATTTAAGATGAGAGGAGTTTAAATTTGGAATTAGATTATGACAACATTGGTAGCCGAGTGAAGCCCCAAAGGAACCCGAACCGGATCGAAGCTTTTCTTGAGACCTACCGGAAGATCGAGGACGAGGCCACACACATTCAGCTCTGTAAAGATCTTGTTGAACATCGGTGGTAATTGTATGGGAAGAAGTAGATTCCATTTTATTCATTTGAGATTGTTGCAATTCAAACCATTTACTTCCATTCAGACCATTTGTTATTATTTTAATTATTTGGATTTAAACATTTGTTGTAATATGGATGATTGTATTGTGTGATGTTTAAACATTTATTATATTAAATTTGTATTGATGTTTGATGAAGATTATGTTGTTTAAAATCATGAATTTGATAGCAAACATGCAAAAATGGTTTTCCGGTACCGGAAACGAGTTTACCGCATCTGTTCTGCCGCGGGCCGTGCGGTACGGATAACATTATTCCGTTCAACCGGATAGCTTTTATCCGGTATGAAAATATCTGGTAACTGCTAGAGTTGCTCTCATGTCCGATGAAGAAGCTCCATCGTGTAAATTTCGCCGCAAGAATAATAAAACTCTGATTTTATCGTGCAATACTCATCTTGCGATTTTCTTTTTCGCAAGTCGAACGTGGTCATTTTGCCTATTTGTTTTGTATCACCAAGTTTATATCCATCCAAATCCAAGTGATTGCGGTATTATAAGCTTTTACTCGAATGAATTTAGTTTATCTGAAAAACTTATGGGGTTCTACATGACTCTAAGACTGTAGTACCCCCTCAGATTGAACTTAGTAGGCCGGGGGGCTATTTCGGCGGGGTCAATGAATTTTTCATCGGTAAGAGTAATTGCACGTTAAAAATTCATATTGGCACCTGAGCACATATAATCCCTTTATCTTGTTCCTTCATTCTTATCGAGATTCGGATCCACTCTCCACTCCGGCCCATTTCTACCGTGATAAAAGCATAAGCGCAGGAACCGACGGATTTCCGCTCTGGCGATATAAGTATAACCAACCCTGACCAGCCAGGTCCTTCAGGAACCAAGTGATCGATGGAGCGAGTGAGAAGAGGACGGCGATGAAGAAATTTGGATGCCTCATCTTCGGTAAATGCACGAGAATTTTCGTCTCTGATACGTAGAAACACAACACCCCAAACATCAGTGGCAGAGGTTGGGCCGAACTGATGTGGGGCAAATGGGCTACAGAGACATACAGGGCCAGAATTTGGGGTAAATGGGGGCAAGTATCACTGTTTTTGGAGAAAAAGAGTTAAAATGCACTGATTTTTTGCAAAATGGCACGGCGCCCCCCTGACTTACATAGCTCCGCCCCTGCCATACGGACCGGGCTTGCCTGCGTCGCCGCTGTGCGCCGCGGCAGTTCCTTCAACATCGCACGGTTCCCCTCCACTTCTCCCTTTTACAGTAAAAAAAAAGAACGCTAATACAATTACATGGGTTTATGCATGGAGATCGCTGCTCAGTCCACTCCTTTCTGCTGCAATTTCTATGGAGGCTACTGGGCACTGGGCAGTGGGCAGGGGCAATGGCTCCGCCACCAACTCCTCGGTGCCTCTCGTCTGCAAGCCTTTGGCGGTTTTTCATTCGAACAGCCGCATATAATAAGTGTGATTTACAGATTGAAGGATTCGTTGTTGGAGTTCCTACTACTGCACCGGTACCTACGTTGTATTGGTATATCATGGAGCTACTGGTCTTTACCTGTCACCTCTCACTGGAAAGCAAAAAAATCATTATCTTGACACATATTCAATTAATTATGCAGAGCACTTTATAGCAGTTGATTCAACACGCTCGCTTGACTTCCATCTTGCAATTTCAAAGATCGTGCAGCTGCGATTTCAAGAAAAACATACCATACCTCCTCCAGATGAAAATCAGATCCAAAGAGACATTTGACTGTATCAAATTATACTTCTGGTTTTGTATACTTGGAATAACACCATAATGCAAAATAATAATACATCACTGGCTACATCTGTGCCGTATATTATTACCCTAGCTACAAAATCTGAAACACCTATATGCCCCACGACTTCAAAGGGGTTCAGGGTATATATTGGGTCACTGTCCCTATCTGATTTCGAAATTCTGAAGTATATTTTAGATTCTCCAAGGATGAATTAAACTGGCCGACTAGCGAAAATCTAGCAAATCGGAGTCGAACTGCCAGGCAAACCGTGTGCTGATGCTGAAAAAAAGAATCCCTGTTCTGCCTGTCTTATGGTCTTTTCAGGTCTGGTGGCTCAGTGTTCTGCTGACTTGGTTGATCTTCCATGCGTCTTCACATTCCTTCAGAAGCCTCTCGGCATTAGGATCATAAGCCGTAGCTAGTCGCAGATATTTCGCAGCCTCGGATTTCCGACCTTCATTCACTAGTATACTGCGAGCAAAACCATCAGCGACTTCAGTTACTAGACAGCAATTAGGTTTCTCTTCCAAAAGAACAAAACGAAGAGGTGAAAAGAGATACTAAGTCAATTTCATATTAAAGGGTGAACCAAACACACCCTCGGTTTTAAGTCCAAGTTGATTCAGGTTGTCTGTTTGTAGCTACTTATGTAACTTAGTTCAACTTCACAGTTAAATATAGTCTGTGAACCTATGATATGGTGAATTTAACTCTGACATTATTTTCATTTCATATCAGAGGGGTCCCTCTTTCTCTGTGCCATAATTTGGTGAACTGAGAGAATGCTGCAGAGTGTTAGAACGGGATGGCAAGACTAATGTCAGCTTTGCTACTGCTAGTACGAGCCGTCTAAAGGGTGTGTTTGGTTCTGTTGTGGATTCTGAAAAGGCTACTTTGAGCTGTGAGAAAGCCGCTGTGAGTTGAGAATTGTGGGAAAGCTGCGGTGAGTTGAGAATTGTGGGAAAGCTGGAAGTTGTTTGCTTGAATTGTAGCCAGGATTCTAACTTGGAAGTGTGCAGACTAACGAAAGCTGTCACCCTACAGAAGCCTATGCTGGTAATATGACCTGCAAAGGGGCTGGTTACCTTGCTAGAACAATTAAGCCTCTGAAATAGCATGCTTTGTTCATCATTCCCTCTGGTTCCTTGAGCTCCCCTATTCTTTGCAGGAGTTTGATTGCCATCTCGCTATCGCCCTACAATGGGAAATGACAGGATGCTGACATTATTCACTGTTATTTGTAATGGATTAAAAACAGGTCACAACGGAATATTACTCTACCTGCTTCTGACGTGAAAGACCTGCAGAATAGTATGCAAGTATAAGAAGAGGATGATGTTCTTCAATCTACACAACAGGCAGCAGTAAAACTTATTTCACTCTGTTATATTGCCTCAACCCATAACCTTCAAAGTACTAAAGAACATCTGAGATTACAACAGACCACTGGGATAGCATGTTCAAAACAAACAGAGGCTTCGGGAAACAACATATTTGAGAACAAGTTCTGCCCCATTCCAATCAAAAGATCAAAATGATCTGGGTTTTTCTCTATTGCTGTTCTGTAGGCAAAACAAAAATTGTTCATCAATTTCCACCATTTGCAAATGAAAATGCTAGCCAACTGAAGGAAAACCATATATAGGTTATTCCAACTTACTTGATAAGTGGAATAGCTTGCTCTTGACAGCCAGTTTGCAAATATTGTAATGCTTGCTATTAAAAAATACAGATACATGCTTCAGAATCAATGACAGTAATATTTCATGACAAAAATTCTGTAGATTGTGGTCATTCATACTTCGAGAAGCTCCTCAGGTGACCTGGACTCAGATACATTTTCTTCCATTATCGTACCATTCTCAAACATAAACTTTGGAGTTTCATTATCAGATGATCCCAATTTTGATTGCACGTGAGTACCTCCAAGGGGCCACTGCTGCAAGTTAGTCTACAACAAGAGAATAAAGCAAACTTCAGCAGAAAAACAGGTGCGTGCTCAAGACGAAGAATAAATGCAATAATCTGATCTGCCTGAGATGAAAGTGGATGGGAAATTAATGAAGTTAGATTAGGATGATGGCAACTGCACATAATGCACATAGATGGAACAGCCAATGGCTAGAACATAAAATACTTCAGACCACCTGCATAATCTTCTGACCCTCACGAAGAGAGCTTGGCGATGCATTACCAGAGTGAGCCCCAATATCAGGCAATCCCAACATCTTGTGGATAACATCATTTCTGAGGGACAATTGCTGCATTTTTATCATGCAAAGATTAGATACAATGCAAAATATGCAATGTGAACACTGGAACAGTAATATAAACATGAAGCTTGCAACACACCTATGTACACATGCCTACATCATTCATACGGGAACATCAATTGGACTAACAACAAACATGCACAAAGGAAAGAGAGAACTCTTCTATACCACAAAATTCTATTTCCTTCTCTAGAAAAAAAACACAAAAGAACTAGTGGGCCTTACAAGCTTTCCTTGCATTTGTCAAGTAGCATGCATACATGTAAGCATGGAGTTCTTATAAAACTGGTACGGCAATATCCAAAGTTGACAAAAAAAATGGTTTTCATTTCAGAAGTGAATAACTTAGCTGACCTGAGCAACACTAAATAAACCATTGGTAGTCCAGTAGATCAGGCTTCCCTGCCAATCAAAGATGTTAGGGGTAAATACAAGGCATCACTTATCATCTGCACTGCAACCTAAAGAAAGAAAAAAAGACACTAAATTGTAATTCTTCTTTCACAGTATAAGGTAATAAGAACAACAATCGAACAACATCTATCTTAATATTAGCTTCAGGCTCTGCTCCAAGAACTCTGATGACTTCAAACAAATCGGGTCATCTATGCTTGATTTATCCAACCTGGTTTGCTAGGGAGAGCTCAATACGAATATGTGGAGATACAGGGCATGTTACTGTACACAAACTCACTCCCTCTATTTACTGAAATGGAGCAGAAAACTATAACTCTACAATCTGCAAGAAGTAATCATATCTAGTATGTGTAATACTCGTCTCTAACCAAATGAAGCAAATTGGAAGGAACTGACCTCAGGTACCACATAAGCGATAAGAAACAAAGGAATAGCCAGAATATCAAGGTATATCTTGTAGTACTGCAAACAAGAATGAAATATTTTCAGTACATAAGAAGAGTGAAGATACACATGATCATATCATCACGATATCAAATTCTTGACCTTGTAGAGCAAGTTTCGTAATCGAGAAAACTAATGCTATATTGCAAATCGTAAGGTCAAGAGCATCGGAGCACCAGACATATGCCTAAGCAAGGTTTTAGACATATTTATAGGTAGCAGCCTCAGATCATAGCTTGTATTGTATTAAACCAGAAGGGTAACGTTAACACATTCATGATACAGCTATGAAAAATATGTCATCTGACAGCAGGAATCAAATTTAACTACATGCAAAAAACACATGAGAGTGTATTCTTAGTAGTAGTACTGACCAAGTGACCAACTAAACTCTAGAAGTGCGTAAATCTTACAGCGCTGCGGATTGACACCAAACTAGTAATATATATGCAGATTGCCGAGTGAATCGCCAATCATTCACATTCGTCACACAAGATCTTAGCAATAGAGCAGTTATGCGAGTAATTTGCATGTAACTTTGTGACAACTAGCAACTTGTATCCAATATGCCATTGGTTGCAGGAACTTGCCTTTGCTAGTAAGCCTAAAACTCCAGGGTACTGCTTGGTATGGCGTGTCTGGAAGGCAATCTGAGGAAGGCAAGAAACAACAATCAGACAATCCTCCCTGTATTTCTAAAAAAACAATCAGACAATTTACTGCAAACCGGCAGCAAGCCCTAGCTTAACAAAATATATAAACTAGTGTTTAGCAATGAAAAGAACAGACGATCATTCAACTTTCAGTTGAAGATTTATTTTTATTAAATCAACAAAAGTGGTTTCATCAAGAAACAGAAATTAACTGATCAGTACTCTGGCCTTAGGTCAATTCAAAGGTGGACTGGTTTGTCGAACATTGATGCCATGGTCCCTCTACTAACAAACCAATGATTGTCAGCAGCTAACTTATAACCAAAAAATAAACACCAACTGCCAATCGGCTCAACACTAGTCAAAGCCCTAACTGCAAAATTTACACTCACATGAGATCAAACCTACAACTCCCAGGTATTTATAGATGATTGACTTGTAAGCTCTGAATGTCCATCATCCGAAGACATGTTAACCTCTTTCCAAGAACAAACATATGTGTCCATTGAAAATAAATATCACAAGGGGCAAACCATAAGTACTCGCTCTGATTCAAAATGTAGGCTCATTTTTGGGCTCTGTAATATTAAATTTCGACTGCACATTCCTTACATAATATCTCGTTACATTTAAAAATCATAAAAAAGCAATTTTGATTATATGAAACTAATGATATCAATTTGGTGTAACATAACTTATATTTTATTGAACCAAATGTTAGCCAGTCACTAAACTTACATAAAGGTACCAAGCTGAAAGGGGGGAAAATAGTAAGCAAAGTCTAAAGACAAAACCTGGATACAAAGCAGTAGAGTACCTGAATATTCAAATAATGGAGCCCAGCAACTAAGATAGGAAAAACAGGACCGAAAGCACCATGTGGAAACTCGGTCAAGTTTTGAAACCACAGAACACCGCCCTGTATAGTTGTCAAGAAATACCGAAGAAAATTAACTTTAATTCATGTGAAACAAAAATTAACTTGTCATATCACGAATACACCAAAAGAATCAGAAACCTTGAACATTTTCCACTTCACAATGTAACTGACTACCAAAAATGCAAGAAATTTATCTCTTCCACCACAAGAAAAAGTGCCTTCGTTAAGAGATTTCTTACAATTTCCTATATGATACAGAAACATCAAACTGCCTCAATTATCAGTTATGTATATTTTGTCTTCAACTCAAATTTCCTTTGCTTGAATGTGAATTCCCCCATTTAATTTACATGCATTGCATCATGATTAAAATTAATAGAAATGTTGCTACATGTGAAACATCATCTCTGTAGAATTTTTAATCTGCGCAACTACTAAGATGAGGGTAGCTCATGAATGACTATAAAAAAGAAAAAGGCGCATTGGTATCAATGTATGGTTGCAGGTTACAACAACAAGACCTTCACAGACCATACTCTTTTAAGAAACTTAGGACTATTGAAAGGAACGTAATGATAGATAACTGAGTACAGAGATACCTTTAACATACATTATCTAATCCAGGGTGATTAGTCAGGCACATACTGCGGATGGTTGACATCCACAGTAAAAAGCAAGGGAACTGCATACACAAACAAATACCAGAGTGAATACAATGCAGAACTAATTGGTGCCAAATGCCTTTCAAATGCTTTAAATGCTTTTGAAAAGTAAACAATAGAGGCGGTACTTTGCAAAATGAATTGTGATCTTATTTATCCTGAAACTGTGTTAATTCTAAAAAAATCTTATGACAAGATTTTATCATTACCTGAACTGAAAGATAGGCGAAATTCCAAAGAAAGGAGGGGCAACCGAGCTCTCGCTTTTTCTTCCGGAAAAAAGAGTATTCGTCACGAAAACTCAATCCTGGTGGAGGAGGGGGCACTTTAAAAAGGAGATATATGAGAGTAAAGTCACAGACAAATAAACAATATAAATTCAATCATACAACAACAGAATTCGGTTAAACCCTGGAAGGCTCATCTAAAATGAATATTTGACTTGAATAGTAGAACAGGATCTGGAAGAGGTTGAGAATAATTTTATGGAAGATGAACTACAGTCATCTGAATCTGGTATTCCATGGTCACCAGGTATTCCCCATAAGTTAAGATCAACTACAAGACCTATAGAGCCCATGCATACTAAACATTTTTAATACAAGAAAGGACAGTGAGAAGTTGGCAGAACTTACAGTTTCGAAGTATTTCGCCAACTTTAGCACTCTTATGAAGTTGTAATATCAGGGCAGGTAGTATGAATATTCGCATGGCCACAGTTGAGAGGGAGATCGTTATCCACCTGCAATGAAAAAACAGTGGTTATATTCATACAGGCAAGTTCCTATTAAAAATAAGGGTCTGTATTTTCTTAAGTACCAGTCACCTTCGAAAAGTGCAACTACAGTTCAGTGAAAAGTGCAAATCGTTCCAGTTATACTTTTCTGCCAATGGCTGCACTTTTCTTGGGTGACTAGACTTAAAGAAAATCTCAGTAGCCTGAGATTTAGCAAAACCTTAGAAATAAAGGATCGACTGTACTCCGAGTCAATAGGGGAACAGGTCACATCACATGCAAATACCATGTAATCGAATGAGAAATGCCAAATCAAACCTACTAAGTTCGAATTAATAGAGGCGACGGAGCAGCAGCAGCAGCAATAACAACAGTAACAGAAAATTGCGAGCCTCAACCGCATGATGCCTACCATGGTAGTCCGGTGATATTATGGAACCATCGATTGCGTCGACCAGCGTGCCAATAGATAAATCCCACAGTCCGCCTCCATTGACACCGGTGGACACTCCCACGGCAGCATCCACCGCACCATCAGCCGCGCCGGCGAGCACCTCCCTGTAATCGACGGTACTCGCATCATCCAGGTAAACGCTTTCCTTGTCGGCGCACTCGAACTCGGCAACTATAGCCTCTGCAGCCCCGCTGGGAGTCGGGCTCGACGGGGAGCGGGAGTACCAGGAGAAGCTGCGCGCGGGCAAGGCGAAAGGGAGAAAGCGAGGGGGGTAAGGGAGCGGGGAGCAGTGACGGGAGCTGTCGGGTGGAGCTTTGGTGGGGCGAGGCGGCGAGGTGAGCGAGGGCTGCGAGCGGCGGCGGGAGGCGGCGGCGGCGTCCTAAGAGGCGCAGCGGGAGCGCCATTGCGGTCTGTCACGTGGACAGCAAGGTCGCCGAGTGGATCCAATGTTACAAATACTTGCCACCGTTCGATCTGAAGTGGGCGGATCAAATCGGCGAACGCAGGTTCTTTTGCTCAAAGAGCCCTCCCGTTCCTCTAAATTGCAGCTGCCGGCCCTGCGCTTCTTCTTCTTCCCCTTCACATCAGAACCCTAGCTCACTTACGGCGCGACCCCACGGCAGCTGATCTCGCGGACCAGTCGGCGGCGGCGGCGGCGAGATGGTGGTGGTGGGGAGCGGTGGCGGGGGGAACGCCTGGGCGAAGGAGATGACCCTCCGCCGCAGGATGGCCAGCATGTGCGCGCTCCCTTCTCCTCCCCCCTGAACTCCTCTGGTTCCTTTCCTTTGAACGAAATTTCCGCTGTCGAGCCGCTGAGTCTGATTCTCTTGTGTTCGGTTGCGAGCTCAGATTCAACAAGACGCGAGAGCACTTCCCGTCGCTGAAAGATTACAACGATTACCTGGAGGAAGTCGAGGATATGAGTGAGTTGCCCATCACCTGTTTGTTTGTAGGCTGCTCGTTAGCAATGCAGAGGCTCTCGAATCCCCCTTCTCCCTATTTGTATCGATCGAGTCCGTGACAATTTCATGTTCATGTCTCTTTGAAGCCTTCAACCTGATCGAAGGATTCGACGTCGAGGCGATCGAAGCTAAAATTGCTAGGTATCAGCAGGAAAATGCTGAGCAGATATACTTGTCGCGAGCTAAAAGGGTGTGTTATTCGTTACCGTGCCATATTATGTAACAAATGTATATTCTAGTCCTCTGGTAAGACTTGTAGATTCTGACTTGGGAGCTATTGCTCTTTTCTGGCCAATGTGGTTCTTGTGTAGGCTGAAGATCTTGCAGCGGCACTTCAAGCGAGCAGAATGAACCCTGTAAAAGCTGGTACCAGTGATACGGTTAGTTGATACCAATCTTTGGTACATATGTTGTGAAAACAGTACCTTTGAGGGTTTGCTTGCTGGTTGGATGTGTACTAAATGTCCAGCTCCATCAGCTTTGGGTGGTTACGAGCTTTCCTGTGTGGAATATTCAATAAAATTATTTTACTCTTAGTAATTGTGAAATATTCAAACCTATAATACATTTATTTATAAATGGTATCGGTGTGATGCTAAATACTGAGAGGCCACCTTTGAGATTTTTCACCTGTGCATCCTTTCGGATATATGCAATCAAAAGTTGTCGCCATTTTTAATCTAGCTGAAATATAACAGTAATTGACAATCACCGTGATTCGGTGATGGAAGATGAACTTTTAATAAGCTGGATATTCTGCTAGCATTTTTCAGTTGGTAGTAAATGTGCATTTCATCTTCATTTTTTCATCCTATCTCCTTATACTATTTTTAGTAACCACATACCAGGGCACCAGCATCCAAGGTTTTGGAAGATATGTTATTATCATGTTCACTTTGTAGCCTGAATTTCTAGTCGCTAATTATATTTTCAATTACTTTATTCCATTCAGTTTGACTGCATGCCAACCATAAAGAACTTGAGCCTTTCAGCTTCTCTGTTCTACTTACTACTTAAAGTGCATGCGATGTATTTTAATCTATCTTAGGTGCTTCTAATATTTGTCTGGTGCTTTTGCAAAATGTAACAGGCTGCTGGAAGCTCCCAGGGCATTAGTGGTGGGGCGGGAGTTCAAGGCCAGTATGCGCCTGCTGCCGTCCCAGGTGGGTTGAATCAGCCTCGTCCGACAGGTAACGCCCCACAACCAATTGGCGGCACATCAGATCCTCTACATGGATATGATGAGGAGACCATGGGATTACGTGCGGAGAGAGGAGCGCGAGCAGGTGGTTGGACTGCTGAGTTGGGTAAGAGAAGAGCGTTGGAGGAGGCATTTAACAGCATATTTGTATAAAAGCTAGATCAAGCGCAGCAACTGCGCCAGAGGATACGTGGTTAATTATGACAACCCCCGGGACACAGCTCTTACTACTTGTCCAGCTATAGCACGGTCAGTTATGGTACACATCTGGACTTCAAGCAGAGGGGACTTAAGTATCAATCAAGCATCAAGCAGCCCAGAAATCATCCCTTTGCAAGTCGAGAACTAAGTTGCCTATCGGTGTACCTGTGCTCATGGCAATGACTGATATTTACTTGGCCAGTCTCTCAAGTACATCACAGTTCTGAAAACTGTCATTGTTCGGTTGTTCCTCTGTAATGGCATGATTTTGTTCGTCGAACATCAGCTCCTCTTGAATATAATATCAGTGTCGCTTTGTCTATATGTCATTCTTTGTTGCAGTTTTTGTTCCTGGTTCTTGGTGAGGATCATGTTTACCATTTTCTCTGATCTCTCCAGTGTTATGCACTCCCTCTGTTCCATAATTCTTGTTGTGGTTGAACTAAAACCAGGACAAGAATTATGGAACAGAGGTAGTAAGTTGGAAAATTTGGGTCTAGGTGATTCCCAAAAATAATCAAATTAGGGGCAGATCCTTCCACTCCAGTTCCTTCTGGCTTATGAACATGCTTATACTTCCATTCAAAGCTGTGAATATTTGGAACAGTAGCCCATTAAGAGATGGATTAGTTTACAAATCAGTTTGCTTTCTGAAAGCAAACTACCAAAACTGGGGACACAAATTTATTCATGCATTTCTTGGTTCTGAGCTTTTTTATATCTGACAGAACACTAGTAGTTTTGATCAACATTGTAAGAAATCTTTTACTTTCGGACGTCGATGCAAACATCAAGAACAATGTTGCTTGTACATGTTTCAACTTTTGGTCTGTTTGGATAAAATTTTGCAGAAGAGATCAATGCAATGAAATTGTTAAACCGGGCATTACACCATGGACGTGTTTGGTTCTTTGTTGCAGTTTTTGTTCCTGGTTCTTGGTGAGGATCATGTTTACCATTTTCTCTGATCTCTCCAGTGTTATGCACTCCCTCTGTTCCATAATTCTTGTTGTGGTTGAACTAAAACCAGGACAAGAATTATGGAACAGAGGTAGTAAGTTGGAAAATTTGGGTCTAGGTGATTCCCAAAAATAATCAAATTAGGGGCAGATCCTTCCACTCCAGTTCCTTCTGGCTTATGAACATGCTTATACTTCCATTCAAAGCTGTGAATATTTGGAACAGTAGCCCATTAAGAGATGGATTAGTTTACAAATCAGTTTGCTTTCTGAAAGCAAACTACCAAAACTGGGGACACAAATTTATTCATGCATTTCTTGGTTCTGAGCTTTTTATATCTGACAGAACACTAGTAGTTTTGATCAACATTGTAAGAAATCTTTTACTTTCGGACGTCGATGCAAACATCAAGAACAATGTTGCTTGTACATGTTTCAACTTTTGGTCTGTTTGGATAAAATTTTGCAGAAGAGATCAATGCAATGAAATTGTTTAACCGGGCATTACACCATGGACGTGTTTGGTTCGAGTTTTTGTAACGTAACCCGATAGCAGTGGGATCCAGTGGCGGAGCTAGGGGGACCAGCGGGGGCCTTGCCACACCCCCCCCCCCCCCCCCCCCATGCCATGCATATCAAGATTTTTTTTACATATATAAGCTTGATTTAGATTAGATTTAGAGGAAAATTACATCCTTGCCCCCCCCCCCCCCCCCCCCCCCCTAATCGATTATTACCAGGATGGGCCCCTCTAATGCCAAATCCTGGCTCCGCCCTGGTGGGATCTGAATACGTTATTTCTTGTTTGGATTGACTCGGACGTAATCGGTTACCGTGGAATCGGATTACATCGCTGTGCAATTTTGTTTCCGCCCACCTACCCCGTAATCCGCGTTTCCTCTCTCCAGCTATTTCATCGTGGCGGCGGCGTGGATCTCGTGCGCACTGTCTCTCTCTCTCTACCACCGCCGCTGCCTCTAGCAAACAGCGCCTCCTCTCTTGTCGTTCATCTCGACCTCCTCGTCTCAGAGAGGAGTGAGCTTGCACGGCGCCGACGCTGGCGGAGGAGCGCGACGGCCGACAAGAAGCTCCGATTGGAGAACTACCAAAACTGGGGACACAGATTAATTCATGCATTTCTTGGTTCTAAGCTTTTTATATCTGACAGATCGTTAGTAGTTTTGATAGAATTATACCAAAAAGACTGTAAGAAAGCTTTTACTTTCGGACGTCGATGCAAACTTCAAGAACAATGTTGCTTGTACATGTTACAACTTTTGGTCTGTTTGGATAAAATTTTGCAGAAGAGATCAATGCATGTAATTGTTAAACCGGGCATTACACCATGTGTAAAGGGGAGCTATCTCCGCTTAGAAACTATGCTCACTTTGCAAACTTCCACATCAAATCCGAAATCCATCAGGACAAAAATCCAAGCACGTTGCTGCTCAGAAAGCTGATCCTTTGGTCCTTTGACCTCCACGAGTTTAGCTTCAGCACCTCCTCGTTCATCGAGGAAACGCCACAGCAGCAAATCAGGCATCCCACTAGACCAACTCCTGTAGTCAAGGGCTAGATGTCGAAGAAGTAATGCCAAGCGATGCCCACCCACGCCTGCAACGACAGCTCGTAGGTCGGCCATGGAATGCCGGTCCCAATTGACACCCCTGCAGGATGTCCCTTGATGTAGCTCCCACGAGCTGATAAGCATCTCCTCGGCCATTCCGTCTTGTATCCTTTTCAACTGTGATTCTATAAGGTCCTTTCTTGACTTGTAGAAGTCATCTGTTTCAAAATCAAGAGGGGCTGTCTGCAAGAGAACACAAATATTAAGGAAGCCCAAGTAAAAGACCGTGGTAAAAGAACAGCATTCGCTGTTAACTTGAACATGCAAGCTATACAATTATCAATAGTGGTTTCGAGATGCATGGACATAATGCACATGGTTAGCAACTCAGTAACTATAAAAAAAATGGTAATAAGACATGTACCTGAAATTTAGACTGAAAACATCGCATACTTCTGAAAATATTACATCCCACATTAGAAGGGCAAAGAGTGTCATCCATATGCCACCTTCTGAATGGGTACCTTGCCAGCCACCTCCTTCATCCGCATAGTACTGCAAAGCTAATTGCTCTACCCCACAGCGTTCACCATCATAGCCATAAAAAACATTCTTCGCTCCTATTTCACAATTCAATGGCCTTCCTTCGATGTTTACCTGATAGTAGAATGTGCATGATGCATCCAAAGTATAGATTATTTAGCATTTTTCATGTTAACACCTCGATCCAGTAGAAAGATGTAAAGAACTTTGTCCGGACTGAGGACCAACAGAGTTATATACATATATACCTCTTTTATACTTCTCCTAAGAGAATCAGCATAATTAGGAACTTTCCAGCGCCGTGGAGGTTTGCCTAAACGCAGAACTCTCTTTTGCAGTGCAATCTTTGACCCAGCACGGACCCATGGATCAATTACTCCTCCTTCAGCTATTAAAAGGCTCTCGTTTGGGCAATTCATATGCTCCAAATCAACAGATAGCCTCAGTGTCCAATATCCTCGCCGTCTACCAGAAGAAACCTTACTAAGTAGTATCTTTAGAGTCCTTATTGCATCTGCATACCTGGGAAATATTGTCAGCGTGATATCTAGTTCCCCAGAAAAAATAACAAGATTAAGTACCGAGTGAATGTAGACTCATAAGTTCTTTAAAATTATAAATTTCAACAAAGAAAGGAAATGATTCTCCTGTGGATGCATTCATATCTTCCATCAATTTACAGCCAAAAAGGACATCATAAGATCTCTTTTTCGATTAGGTTTCTTCATGAAAAAAAATACTAAGTCAATGCAAAAGTTCACATATCAACAATCTGCATACAAGATGAAACTTTACAGCCTACCTAGTATAATTGTATGTGCAACTAAATATCTAACAGCTGCAAGCATAAATTAAAGCACCCTATTACGCGTCTAGCAGACCAGAAGTCATGTCGGCACAAACAAAAAATAATATAGCCAAGGGTTCCAGTTCAATCAAAATTGAATGAAACATCTCAACTCATGCAGTTACCAGTTGGGTTGATCCATAGGTTTATCACAACTTACCTTCGTTCACGTTCGTAAACAGAGACGCCTAATGTAAGTATTTTTGAATAAACCCAGGTAGACGAAAAGCATGAATAGAATGATGGAAATTCAGCTAAACTGCTATCTTCTTCTTTTAACATAGTGCATAGTCGATTCTCAGACAAATTAGCGCATCTTGACACCATTTCCATGTTCTCAGTGTCAAGAGATTCATCCATGAACTGTGCCACTCGAATAGCCTATTTGCAACACAAGACATTAAACACGACTGAGATTGGCAAGTTATGCTTCAGAGTTTTGGAAGGAAATGAAAAGCTCACCTCTTCATACTCAAGTAAATCATTTCTTTCTTGAAATATACGGTGAGAAATGCTGCAGTGTAGTCTGGGAATTTCACCAGACCAAGATCCACTAATAGGAAGGATGAAAGATCTTGATCGCCATTAAGAAAGAAGAGCCTCTGCATAGTTGCCCTTGATCAAACATAGATGGCAAAAGTAGTTGCATAATAGAACAATACTGTAAATAGAATAAACAGTCTAAGCAAGATATGCATTCACCTGAACACGCCACAGAAGTTCATCAGCCATATTAGAGATTCTTATACAGGTTCCTGTAGATTTTAATATTCGCTTTGGTACAGCTGTGCTGTTCCGAAAAGTAAATTTGCTCATGAGAGAATCAGACCATAATGACCACAAATGAAACAAGGAAAGAGCCTTTACCAGATTCCGTTATTGTATATAGAGAGAAGGGTGCTAAGAAGCTCATGTCGACGGGCGCAGTTTGTGTTATCCTGGAAAGTAAAATAAAGGAAGGCAATACTTATTGAAAAAACAAGGTCTAGTCAAGAATGAAATCAACTGCAAGTTAGCGCGGAGGGAAAACATCTTGCGATAGAAGGCCGTTGATCAAAATATCAATCAGTGTCCAATATTTTGAGACACCAATCTGATATTTTATTTTGAGACACCAATCTGTTTTCAGTAAAGAGATTCTATGCTTCTATTCTTGCAATTGGAACGTGCTCTGCTCTGTTAACAATTCATTGAGACATGTGGTGACTGTGACAGCCCCAGAGGAAACATATAATCAAATAGAACACTTGAAATAAATTATGGGTGGTGGTGGTACTAATTACAATGTCACATTCCGATGCTCATCCACATTCTTAGGCTTTTCCTCTACCAATTTGACCAAGATTACGTGTTTCTAAATATCTATAGTTCATTGGCGTACCTTATGTGCTACAGATTTCGTACTCATTTTTTATTGGGCATTTTAAGGGGGAAAATATAGTTGTACGCCCACATAATTTTCTAGGAGCGTTTGTAGGCAAACATTATGGATCCATTTTGTAGGTTATGCACTATCATGATCATGTCATGCTATTACATGATATACTTGCATCACGATGTGTTGATGCAACATAGATCAACAGGACCACTACCAAGTTGGCACTGATATGTTGCCATACTAGTATATTGAAAAATGTGCTATTACTAAGCCAAAAGTATAGTGTGTGTAACTTTACTAAAGTGCAACATATATTCAAATTGTGATTCTAAGCGACAATAGGAAAATGCTGGGGTAGTAAAGGCAAACAGCATACTTGTGCATAATAAAAGAAGCTTTGAAGGTAAGATTGAAACCTTAGGGATCTCCTTTAGTACTTCCTTCATTTCAGGAACACTTAGCAAATCAAGAATCTCTTTCATATCATATTCTGATGGAACATCGGTGAAAGAAAGCATGTCTATATAACCTGCCACTATAAAAGAAGCAGCTTCCAATTGAAATAGCTAAAGAATGGAAACATGCCAGTTACAAAAAAAGAGCAGGTCCAGGTTATTACACTTCAACTCCATGGCTGCATGCTCCACGTCTGATATTTCACGATACGAGATACTGCTCACCCGAAACCATGGCCCTGCAAGAAATTCAGTTAATCAAGTGCAAGGTCATATTTGCTTAATAAGTGGCTGATTTTTTCTCAATCTACTAAGTAATACATGCACTAAACTTAAGTCACTACCACTAAAAGTCTAAGCACACTCATGGAACATAAATGAAGACAAATCAACAGTTGACCTATCAATGGGTATTGGGGAGCTAACCTTTTCGAGTGTAAATCCTCACGAACAGCCTTTGGCCATCATTCGATAACGACTTAAAAGAACCTATTGAATGTTAAAACAAAAACTAGTCATCAAGACTTCTTGATCAAAAACATAAAGATGGAACAGGAAGGAAGTAATATAAACCTAAAAACGATGTTTCCTTGTCACTGAAAAGGTGTGTATGGTTGGTCATAACATCTGTTATCATCGTATTAAAATTTGCCTGGTATCTTGCACTGCTAGGTCGCTGCAAATTTCCATTTCTAACAACACCACAAAAAACCTCCCATAAGGATTGTCGGTATCTCACATCCTCATATCTTTGATTGTCATTTTCACATTTCTGACAAGTTAGCTTGATGGGCACATCGTCAAGCTGTTGTTCAGGCAAACCAACCATGAATCCCTAACAAAATAGGAAAGTAAGCATCAGAAGTCGACTTGGTAAAGAAAAAAGTATCTACCAAAAAACGATGCTTAGATATCTAATCAAAGTTGGGGCATAAACCTTGTGGCTTTCCTATAGCAAACAGAACAAGAAGTTTAACTGCATTGTTGTCATCAGCAAAGATGACACTGATGTCACCACCAGATATATTTTTTCCTGGCCTTGCTGGTTTAAGGAAATTAATCACAATAAAAACTATTGAACCAAAGTTCAGGCTCTAGCTCTGACTAAAGATCAGTTTCCCCAAAGTATTACATGTATTATTATACTAAGTACTTCCACACGTAGTGGGCTTCCAGTGGCTGGAAGTGCTCTGTGTCCTGAGTATAAATGGATATGAAGTCAGGTTGGACCTTTCCAGGGGTTAGTTGGACAATGTACCTCCCAATCGTGCAAACTTTTATCCTAACCACACCTTACTTATGGGTAGAGTAAGCTCTCATTTGTATTAAGAAAATGTTTTTGCTGGGAGCTTGTACAGGACATATGGACTTCACAGGGGTTCTGATTAAAATAGCTGCAATGTGCCTCTGGTTTGAGAGAAACACCGTAAACTGCCTCTCTGAGGAAACCCGCCGAGACCAGCTGCTGAAAATCAACTTGAATAACAGACACGGACCATTACCACCGCCTAAAATTGTTAATACCAACATGGCTCACTGCTGATTTTTTTTGCACAACAGGAATGTCCTAGACATCCTCTTCTTACAACTATTGGATATGAAGAGTATTAAATTTTATAGCCAAATGTAAGAGCGTATATGATTTTACAGTCGTTCACTAAGTGCAGGCTCCAGTTGTCTGTGGCCTGATTATACAAAGAAATTAACTGTATCCATAAGAATCAGCGAGCATTCACTAAGATGGCATGTAGAGAGATTTCACATAGAATCTACCATGGTAGTCGATGCTACTTTATTCATCACTAATCAAGGTCACCAAACATAACAAGGTGTATCTATAGTTTCTACTGTAGTACGTTCTGCGTAAAACTGACTGCATATGTTTATTCAAACAAGCGGGGAGGGTATAGAATTCTCGTGGACCAAGCAATTGCAGGCTACATTACACTTCTTTTGCAATATAATAAGAAATCACCTCGCATTCAACAATATGTGTGTCCAGTAGAGGAGCCAAGACTTTAGCCAGCTCTCGAGGCAAGTACCCAAGCATCTGCCCGCATTCAGACCCTGCATAAAGCACCTATCTATGGTATTAAGAAAAAATCTACATGAAAGGGATATTAGCACACAAAATAAAATATATTTATATAGGATGGAAACCTTGATAGCATCAGGGTCCTTAGCATTCTGAGGTTCTCTCAAAACAGCAATGCCCACACCTTCTTGCAGTTCAATATTTTCACGGAACCTCCGGCCCACTATGACAGTGTCAACAACAACCTCGGTGCTCGAATCCACGTCCGGACATGCATCAATACTGCCAGAAGTCGTTCCTGTTGAAAGCGTGCAGGAAGAGCCCTTTTCGACCGCATCATCATTTTCAGCTTTCTTCATATTTGGCAAGACAACATTTGAAGGTACACAGGTATCATGCATCTTGGAAGTGCCAAGCGAACCATGCAGGTAACCCGTTAATAAAGGGGTGGCGCTATCCTCGGGACTTCCAGGGTCACTATTCCTGGAGCAAAATTCTCTGTCACCAGATATCTCTCCATCTGTCAGTGCCTTGTTGTTCGCCTGGTCGCCGTTGTTCAAACTGACTAGAGTAGGCTCAACTATTGTCTTTTTACTGAATCTGAAATCGAGAAGGCTGCTCTGTGCTAACTTCCGTTTCGGTCCTCTCGTGAGGCATATATCTGCACAGATCATGTCGAAACAGAAGCCTTCAGAACATTGTTATAGTATTGGTAAAGCATGTAATGCTGCTTCCTATGCATCCCAACACGGCTAGCAAATCCTGAACGGGCACTGAAACATTCCACTGATTCGGTGGGAGAAGCGTGGGGTTTCTAGGAGGCGCGTACGGACCGAGGTGGGTGTTGACGCTGTAGTCCGAGCCGCTGATGGAGTCGCCGCAGACGGGGCAGGCCACCAAATCCGCGCCAGCGCCGGCGCCGGGGCTTCCTCCCGACGACGGGCCAGCATCAGCCGCTTCCCCCGCCGCCTCGCCCGCGCTCGCGACTGCGTCGTCGGCCTGGAGAAAACCGGGGAAGCGTTAAGCGTCGGGCGGGAGGGATGGCATGGGTGGAAGAGAAGCGGCGAGCAGTTTGGGGGTACTGACCTGGTGGGAGGCGGGGTGTGAGGGGGAGAGGAAGGCGGCGGCGAGGGAGGCGGGGAGAGGGGGGCGGCGGCGCCGGCCGATGAGGCGGACCAGGCTCTCTCGACCCCTCAGCATGGCCCCCGCCGGCGGCTGGGAGGGAAGGCGACAGGCCGGGGGCGAGGGGGGGAGGAGGGAGGAGGATGAAGGCGAGGCGGCGCACGACGGGGCGGGAAGGAATGGAATGGGGCGCGAGAGGTGCGGCTACCTCCACCGTTCCGGTGTTGTTTTTTTCCCGCTTTTTTTGTTGGGGAATGTTGCGGCTAGTGGCCCACTGGGTAGTAGTGGGCGGGTGGTCGTTTGAGGTGATGGGCCGGACGGCGGGCGGGTGCGGCGCACCGTGCAGGTTTTTTTTCTTCTTTCGTGCAGCTGCAGGTTACTCGCACGATGTTTCTGACTTTTTGTTTGGGGAATGGAGCAAGCTACACGTGCTACGGTGTCCTACCACTATCCTCGAAGGCGCGTGTGCGATGTCGGCGTTCGGTAGATGTTAGGGTTTTCTTCCCACTGATCTGCCCATTTTATATCAAATCTACATCCCCTTGTCCTGAGCATGCCTGCTAAAATTGCTCACAATTGCTAAAAACTGGTATTTTTAAGGGATTCTCGGTCCACTAAAAGTTAATTAAGTCTCAATCTTCTTTTTTTACAAATTTGTTTATGCATGTCTAACGAAAATGTTCACGGTGCTATTTTTCACATAATGTGAAGAAATGTACTACATGTTTCAGCGTCCGGAAGAATATAATGTTATGCATGGACCTCAGCAACAAATCGACGATTCACGACATCGACTAGGACTTAACATGTTCTTGGTCGACTGAGCGTTGGAAAACCATGATGTTAACAATTGGGGGCAAAAGAAAATTACTCCGGAGCATTTCAATCTCTGGCCAATTTTATTGCCAAATTGTCATATCTAGCAATCCCCAACCGAAATGCCAAAACAGAGGAACACACCCAATATGCACCGCGAGAACCCAGAGGTCCTAGTAGAATTCACACTGTTGCGCTTCTTCCCGATTTAGTCCACCGTCGAAGCGCGGACGGCCCGCCCCAGCTCCGTCTTCGTTGCAGCACGCGCAGGTGATCATCGGGGGGAGGGGGGGGTATGCGTTGCTGTCGAGTAATGGCCATAAGCAAAGAGAAAGGGAGGGTATGCATGTTGTTCTCGTGGGGTAGGGGCGTCGCGCCGTCACTGGAGGGAGGGGCATGCATGCACCGCCTACGATGTTGGTGCTCATGCTGCTGGCGGATTGGCCGCTTGCAGGCCGAGATGGACACGACAAGGTCGGGGGCATGTTGGATGGAGCAGGGTCGGGGCTGGGTGTTAGGAGGTCGGCTGGCGGCTTCAAGAGCGTCTCCGATGAGGGGTGGCGACGAACTGGGAGGGGAGGGTTGGCCTATGGGTCTAGAATAAAAAAGGACATGTGGGAAGGAAAGAAGAAGAAGAAGAAGAAGAAGAAGAAGAAGAAGAAGAAGAAGAAGAAGAAGAAGAAGAAGAAGAAGAAGATGATGATGATGATGATGATGATGAGAGAGGAAAAGTAAAAGAAAAAGGAGAAAAGATCCGCTAACATGTGGATCCTAGGTACTTTTTTTTTCCTACTGCAAGATTTGACAATCCAATTTTAAGGTTGCTTGAAAAGTTACAAAGAAGTTACATTGCCAAACCTTCGGTCTCTAGTTGTTAAAATCATTTTGACGAACCAAATTTGGCAATGTTCTTGGAGCTACTCTTAGTGGTTGTTTGGATAGACAGAATTGGTACCATATTTTAGCAAACCATGTTTTAGGATGATTTTTTTGGAAAACCTGTTCTGCTTAGATTTATGTTAGGAATTAGTATATGGAAAATCATGTTTGTTCAGAACGGACTGGAACGATTTATTTTTTACGGTGAATCTTCTCTAGCCGAGTTTACACAAAAATAACTAATAGTAGTTTTTGCCAAAATGCATTTGAGACTATGTGCATATACAATGGTTTAGAAGACTGGCTTCCTTTGTTCGTTCCACACCATGTTAGAGAATACATAAAAGCATGTTATACATAACTATTAGTATTTGTCGATCATAAAATAATGGAATGATTGAAAATGTGTGCCTAAGAGAAGACAACTTGTATAGGAATAGTGTTTTATCTTTTTTTAATAAGGGATCATCTTTTAGCTAAAAGAAGGCAAATATCTTTTTTTTCGTTTCTCTCTTCCAAGTCAGCAATTATCTTACATTACATGGGCAGGGGTAAGATATCACCATTGTATGTATCCTACTAATTCACGGTGGGCATAAAACCCGTGACCCCGGTGGGCATAAAACCCGTGACCCGAAGCCCGAACCCGTAGTACCCGAACCCGTACCCGTATTACCCGAACCCGACACACCCGAACACTGCAACGGGTATCAGTTTGCAAAACCCGAATTTACTTCGGGACAAACGGGTATGGAGCCGCGGTACCCGAATTCCCCAAATAACCCGAGTTTAATTCAAAGCCCAACATAATTCCTCTCCCTGGCCCCTGCGTGAGTGCGTGAGGCCCAGCCCAGTAGCCCACAGCTTGACCTAGGTTTCCAGTTTGCACTACTTCAGTCTCCACTCTCCAGTCACGCGTGAGTCTCCAGCCTCCCCAGTCGCACGCCAGCCGCCAGCCGCCCCCTCCCCCTACCGCAGTACCGCGGCGGCGCCGATTCGCCGCCCCTCCCTCGACGGCATTGACGTCCGGCGGTCTTCCCCGTTCCTCCCTCGACGGCGCTGCCCTCTGTCTGCTTCCCCGACGCCCGAGTCCCGACGGCATCGACGCAACTTTTTATCATGTTTGTGAGCTTGAGTGCGACGCAGGCCTTGAAAACCTTTGTGAACTTGTATGTGGCAAATTGTGTGATGAACTGTTTTTATTCCTGTCATTTATGTGTGCTTATATTTGCTGTTATCCTTCTGAAATGCTGCTGAATTCCTGCAGAAATTTATAGTTTCCTGCTGCTGTTATAGGCTGGTTGTTATATGTTGTTGTGATGTCAAAACAAGGCTTCAAAATGTCATGAAATCCTGTACAAAACTAGACTTTTTCCTGGCATTTTGTTTCTGTCTGTGTAGTTCGGGCATTTCGGGATTACCCGAACCCGAACCCGAATTTTCGGGTACCCGAATTGTCGGGTAGCTAATTTTCGAAGCGAACATCGGGTGTCACTTTTGAAAACCCGAAATATTTTTTACCCGAACTACCCGACCCGAAATGTCGGGTTAACCCGAACGCCCACCGTGACTACTAATCCACGCTTTGTTTTGTTCCGTGCTGTTTACTTATCGCCAAGTTCATTGATTGGTATTGTAGAAGATGGACACCCGAATTGCATGTCTTTCTTTCCCTCACGCCTCTTTGAGAGTCGACTCCCAGCTCCCGTTTCCGGCTCACTCCCCTCTGATCTCCGGCAGCTCTGCCGTCCGGCGTGGAGGTGGTGGTGCAGCGCGGCCTGTACAGAGTAGGATTAGGTTTAGTTTTGCCCATGTGGCGTATGGCGTTCTGCCGGTAGTGGGGTGCAGGCGGCCGGAGCAGGCGAGCAACTTCTGGTTGCCATTGGCAGCGACTCTTTTGTCCATGGCGCTCCTCTGGTTGGAGCCGACGATGGGCAGCGAAGCCTCTGCTCTTTCCCCATTAAATAAGCTCGCGTCCTTCTCAGATCTGGAGATGGCAGCAGTTTTGCCTCCTCCCTCTTGTCGACATGGTGTCGGGAGAGCTGCTGGAGTGGGGATGCTGGTCTTCCATTTGTCGTGTTCCCTTTCTAGGTGCCTGGACGGGTCTCCTCCGAGCGGTGACCTTGGTCTGGAGAAGCTCTGCCCCGGCGAGCGTCCATGGTGGACGACGTGGTGGAAGGGTGGATCTGCGGGCGCGTGCTTCAATAAGCTCGAAGAGCCCTCTCTTTTGGGGGTTATTGGCTGGCCCCTCTCGAGCTGCGGTGCTGCGATGTGGCTTCTTCTTCCTGCCGTCCTTGGTGGTGCGGGAGGAAGGAGATCGATCTGGTGGCTGCTGCTTCGGGTGGTGGAGGTGGAAAGCAGGGTGTGGTGATGCTGCGAGATCCTAGAGGTTCAATCTCGACGACCCAAGATTGGTTGCCGACCCTGATGGTCAACAGGTGGCCGCAATCGACGTTAATGGCTTCGTCCAGCGTCTTCTTCAACCTCCAGGCATGTGTGCCGATGCGGAGGCCCTCGAGTTCCAAGACGGCGACCCTGGTCGGCTCCGTCCCAAGTGGTTTCGTCCCCGGAGATGAAGCTGATGCCCGTGCTTGGTTCTGCTTTAATGGCGGTGGATTTGATTGCTTTTTACAATTTTTCAGTAGGGTCGATAGTGCAAAAGTGGAGGACTGTAGTGCTTTTTCCTATTTTCATCAGGTCCTCAATGTAAATTGTAATCCCACCACTTGGTTTTAATGCAGCATCTAGCCCCTTCGGGGCGTTTCTGGTTCAAAAAAAAAAAAACACCCTTGTAAAATGGATGGAGCCAAAATAGCACACCATAAGTGGCAACAGTATCAGACAGATACGGGAAGTGCAATCAACTGCAAAAGCAACCGAAAACAATGAAAAAGACATATTTAGTGAGATGAACTTCCTAGCGCGTAGATAGCTTGAGTGCATAGCTAAAGTATGGACCCATGCATAGACGTGTAAACAAATCCTTATGCATGTTCTATTGCAGAAAACATGTGCTTATGCATTGATTAATAGTATATAGCATTCGGTTGGTAACACATCACCCAAGTATTAGATAAGAGGCAACTTTATTGCCTGACTTCAAGTAATAAAGCTACACAGGACTCAACAAAACACCCAAGTATAAGCTTGCATTTGAAGTAGAACACATATACACATATCTTCGTCATGGGAATGAATGTAATCCCTCCGTTCACTTTTATAAGGCACACTAGCTATCCTTACATACATATCAAAATGAGTGAATCTAGACTTATTTTGTACATAGATTCACTTATTTTAGTATGTATGTGGTCAAATAGAAAGGATAGCTAGTGTGCCTTATAAAAGTGAACGGAGTGAGTAGCATTTTTCTTCTTCTTGTCAAGATAGTAAATAATGGACAAAACATTGTGTTAATTGTAAACTATAATTTGGTGTGCCTAAACTGGTAAAAAACACATACACTACCATGTCAACGATTTATAGTGATTCAATTATGGTGAGTATCGAATAACAACAATGGTGCGTCAGAAGAAGGGGCTCAGAGAGATGGTTGGGGACGCCGGCGGAGGAAACGATTTGGGAGGGTGAGTGTAATACCCCAAGGTTTAGAGAGTCGAAAGGGTAGAAATAGAATATGTGCATTTGCATAGCATGCATCTGAAAATGCAGGTAATTTTGGCGCGTTTAAGAAAAGAGACAAAGGGATCGATGTTTCTCTCGACTCGATGAATTAGGAGCTAGATCATCCTGTTGAGTGCTATAAACTTCGACGTGATCTTTGAAACAACTAATTAGAAACTAGGATCATCTGTAGAGGCATTCCAGAAATTGGACATGACCTTTCCTATTCATCGACACTTCTGATCACAGTTTCAAACACGACAAGGTATAATTCAATTTAACAAAATACACAAGCATAATTTCATCTATATGATCATCTCAATTCACACATACATGATCATATAATAATAATCCAAATACAACATGTCCTAATTTCAATTTTATCTCATCTCATCATTTCAACACATCTCAAATACAAATTCCAGAGTTTGAATGTCCAAGTCGAATTAATTACAACAATTGGAATTGGGCATTCCACAACTTTACCAAATGAACTTAAATGAATATTACAACATAATTGAATAATTACATATCTCATCCAAAGAGAAAGGAAAATTACACAAGAATAAAAGAAATTCCTAAACTAAATATTAAACTTGATCTTCACTCCATTTTTGATCTTCTCAACTTATCTTGATCTTCTTATCTCCCAAGTCTTATTCTTGATTCCTGCATTTAAGAAGGACAGAAATAAAGGAATTAAGCAAGTATCTGTTCTTCTCAACTTCTCTAGAAATTGTGAAATTCAAAAGTTTTGTGCTATGTAAAAGAAGATGGTAGCAAGGCTGATCACCTTGTGAACAAATTCTTTTTACATACATGAAACAATTGGAGATCATCTAAAAATGAACCATGTGAAATCCAAAGGCCTTGTGCTATATAGAAGTATTTGGTAACAAGCCTTGCAACCTTGTTATCTTATTCCTTTTGTATGCATAAAGCAATTGAGTATCACCTAAATAAATAAAAACCAAAACAAAAAAAAGGTTTCTTCTAATTAAAATGTTTGCCTTCACCACAAGGGTGAGGCAACTTTGTGTTGGAATTCGACTACTGGATACTAGGAACTTGTCCTAATACCCAAGTGGTGATTAGAGGGAATTATATCTAAGGCAGCAATGGATCATGGATCAACTTTGGATCATTTGGATCATCTAGAGGCAAATAGGCAGCAAGGAAAAGAAGGCAACATTGATCCATTTGAGCAAGCAAGAAAGGCAACAGGGGTCAAAGGCAAATATAATTGATCCAATTATCTTAGTCTTCAAGGCAACATTTTTGTTTCCCTCTAATCTAGTCAAATTCCTATTAAAGAAAAGCCCACAATTAAATTATTCTCTATTGGTATTAAGAACCAATAAGAACAAAGCCACATGGAATATAAATTGTTTCTCCAATGGTATTAATTACCAAGGAAGAAAATAAGCCAATTGAGAACCCACAGATCTGAAATTGTAAAGCCCACATGATCACCACCCATAACTTGTAAAGCCACTAATATTTCACAAACCCACATAGGAGAATCAGCCCACAAGTCCATCTAGTGACAATTACCACTTGTCTTGCTCAAGAATAAATCCCACAAGGAGATAAGACCAAGCTTGGGATGGATAAGCTTGCCACATAGGAGAGTTATCCACAAGCAAAATATCTCACATTACTTGAACCCTAAGGAATGCCCAAGCATGAGAGATTGACAACCAAGCACCTTACTCACCAATGCAAATGAGGATCACCTAGTTGTGTGTCACCACCACAACAACCAGCCAGTAGTTTATAAACAGCACCACAACCATCCTAGCAAATTCATTTGCCACAAAGACATTTTCAAGAAGCAGCCAGCAGCACACACAATTCACAGCAACCACAACTCACACATTATACAACCATCAGCACACCCATTTCTATTTGTTCTTCCACAAGAACAAGCACAGCCAAGCACTACTCATGGAGATCACCTAATCCATCCACCACAAGCCATTTCAGCTAGCAATAAACTCTAGGAAAAATCAAGCAGCAAGGAGGAGACGGTAGAACCACAAGAAGCAGCAAGGAGGAGACGGTTGAACCTTGGAGCAAGATCAGAGCTCTTCCGTAGCTCTAGCTGCTCTACAACAGAGGTTGATTCATAAGTGCTAGTGAGAGGCTAAGCAGGTTCTGTAAATGACAGAATCATGCTAGAGTGTTCATTTTAGCATCTGTTCTTAACAGAGCCTTGCACTGCAAGGTAGGGTGCTATAGGAAAATAAATTGCACCACAGAGAACTTCTGTTTTGTGCAAGAAATAGGACAGAGAGATGAAAGGGAGTGAAGTTGTGTGCTTTAGCATTTGTTTGAGCATTGGAGGCAAGGGAAAAAGGCAACAGTGTAGTATCTGTTCTTATTTTGTTTTTAACAAAGCATCACACAAGCCAGTGAACCAGCAGAGCTGGATTAACTGAGCTATGCACATCTTACACAAAGAAGCACAGAAAACATAAAAAGCTTATCTAAACAAGCTAGCTACTGTGTAACTCCAAATGGAGGCATCACAGCAAGCAAAACATGTCTAAATTATGCTTAAATATTTCCTACATCATTACTAGACCATGCTCTAGTTCAGTTTGGACAGAATCATCACAAGATTCAGTCTAAAAATCATTTCTCTTCATAATTGAGCAAGAAAGGTTCCCAACATTAATTCCAGAGGTCATGGAGTGATCTGTGTACACTAGATCATCACCATTCATCTCATTCTTGATGCACAGAGAACAATCAGTGCATATCCGAGAGCAATGCATCAAGGAATCATATCCAGTTCATCCAGTACCTAAACAAATGAATGCATCCGTGACCAATCCATGTCTAGTTGTACCTAGAGAGAGTAGAGAGAGGAGAAGAAGTTTCTTACAAAGCGTCCATGGCCGTAGCTCCACGGCGGCGAGGCAGTGCCCGCGCTACCGTTGGAGGGGGCGTATGGAGGTCGAGGATGAGCACCACCGCACCACGGCGGCACAGAGGGCGAAGCTCTGCGCCGAGCCATGGTGGGCACGCCGGAGAAGAGGGGCAGGCGAGCGGCGCCGGCACCGGAACCCTAACCCTAGGGTTGGGATGCGCATGGTGGCTAGAGGAAGCGAAGCTTCAATCGCCTGGGCCAGAGGGAAGAGCAGCGTCGGGGGAGTGTTTTGCCCCAAACCACGGCGGCGGAGGTGGCCGGAGTTGGCCGGAGTGGGGCGGCGACGGCAGAGGCGACACGGGCGTCGGAGGAGTCGTGCACGGGCACGTGCGATTAGAGAGAGGGAGAGAAGGGTGGCTCGGTCGGTTGACCGGACCCGAGCCACTCCTTTGACCTGGTTCGACCAGGGATCTATTTGCAAAAATTTCAAAATTATAAATTTCAAACTTCAAAACTCAATTAAAAATTCAATAAATTCCTAAAAATATCTACAAATATTAGCAGAAAATAAGCTATTTAAATAAAATACTAACAGGAATTTTTGAAAATTATTTCTTTGATTAAAAATCCAAAGATCCTTAAGTGGATTATTCTTTGGAATAATTTTTAAAATTATTTTCTCAAGAAAAATAATCTGGGAAAATAAATACTAAGTTCAAAATAATATTTGAACTATACCAAGACTATCTTGTTACTCATCCTAAATCAAAAATATTCAAACTTAAATGAATTTTTACACCAAATTCAAATACACAAAAATCAACTAAAAATATGCAACATACTCTACAAATATGAGGAATTTTTATGTAAGTTTTATTTGAAGTTTTGAAAAACATTTTGTGGATGAAAAATTCAAGGATCCTTAAGTGGAAATGACTTGAAATTCTTTTTCAAAAACTATTTTCTTAAAAGAAAATAATATGGGAAAATAAAGTCTTGAAGTTCAATTATATTGAACTATTTCAATTTAATCACTTTAAATTTATTCCTCATGAAAATTGTTGTCAAATTCTTTAAATAATTAAAAACTCTAAAGCACTTGAAAAGTCTTAAGTCCGCAACTTGGGTATTTTGGGGTGGCGATGCATATCATGATTATGCATAATAGCATGCTGCTAGATTTTTCAGTAGTCCTTATCAGGATTACTTTGCTATTTTCAGAACTCGGGGTTTTACCGCAAACCCTAGAATCCCGAAGAGTTGAACGGCCATTTCTACCACAGGCAAGTTCATTCTTGCATATCCTTATTGAACTATTTTATAAAAACTATTTTCAAAAACGTATTATTATCATTGCATTGAAAAAGAAAAACTATTTTCGAATGATGTGAATTGCTATATATATATTGTTTGGCTGGCAATGGAACCACGGATTGATGTTGTGGTGGAGGTTCCATTGTACGGGAAAGTATATACCTAGGATTAATTACCAATGTCACAGTGATCCTTGCGCCGTATTGAAGCGTTTACCATGAGATCTGCTATGGACGGTAAAAGTCAGCCGTATCTTCTCTCGTTCACATATCCTCGGCAGGCTATTACCTGGTTGTGTCCGTTGCGGCGGCCAACAGCGTGGAAGCGCGTGACCTTCCCACCTGACGGGGTGACTGGAATAGAAGCTCGGGAGGGGTGGCGGGATAGCGGTCTTTGTTACCGGCCGCGCCACAAATGGGCGGATATGTGTTGTGCGGAGAGGGCGGTGATTGGCTTTGGACTCACACCTGGCCCCATACCATGGAAGTATGGACAAGTTTGGCCGCTCGGAAAGGCAACAAGGCTGGGTTTCTCTCATGGGTAAAGTTACGCAGCTCTGCAGAGTCAACAACAAGAAATTGTGGCTGTCACATCCGTGTTCCCGGAAGGAACTACAGAACGCTGCGGGAAAGGCATCCCAAGTGATGACTAAAGACCCGTGGAGACTGTGAGCATAGTTTTCTGAAATAAAACTTGACCTTTGAAGAAATGTTTTCCAAAACTTGCATTATGCCAATGACCGTTGGTCATGGCAGTAGCTAGTGCATAAAACACCTTATCGCCTATAATTTGAACTTGCTGAGTAACGCTCGTGTTGCTCACCCTTTTCCCCGTTGACCCCTGCTTAGACTTTTGGAGCCATCCAAGGAGATGATAGATATCCACGAAGACAACGAGGAGGTCTTCAACAAGGAATCAAGTCTACCTGGTGAAGCTTGAAGGAGTCAGCCGCATCTACGACAACGAAAGAACGACGACAACAATGCCAGTGGAGGAAGAACGACAACATGGTCGATCAATGGAGTCCACGACTACCAGATTGTAATGGAGAAGACAACGTGTATTGGAAGGAGGAGTACAACTCTGGATAAAGATATTCCAGATGGAATAGAGTAGAGCTGTGACAACAGCAGTAGTGGAATAGGCATTAGAGGTAGAGCTGGTATCCAGCTTAGTGGTACGATTTGGGATCTTTCTGTATTTTATTTGCAAGAGACTTGCTTTATTATAAAAGGAGGGTCTCGAGATTTTGTATTGAATAGTGTTGTAATCCTATAGTGTTACCTTGGACCGGCTATGTTTCTGTTATACTACTCTGAGGGATGTAATATTTGCGGAGAGGTCCTTCCGTGCGTGTTACATCAACGACTTGTACACTACAACATGCAGTGGTGTGCTGGGTCACCGCAGTGAGGCGGCCACGGGAGTGCCGCTAGCCATGGGTGGGGTGGCGGTGGATGCGTGGGTGGAGTCGACCTTCTTCCTCCCAACGCCTTGTCGTTTAGCGGTCCGAAAAACCGCGACGATTAAACTATGGTATGAAATAGCAACAATGGTGTGATCTGCCCTAGAAAATAGACTCAGATGTCCAATTCCCATAAACAGTCCACGTGACGTGCCCTAGAAACAAACAATGCTGCGGTGGACGCACAAGAAAATACCATGGGCGACCGTCAATCATATGTGGATGGCTTCTAGAGGCTCCCTCCGCGTGCGTGCTGGAGGAAGCCTAATCCTCTCCCGTCGCTGTCAATCTGGTTTCCGGATCGAGCTCTGTATTTTGCCGTCTAGAGCCTCGCTCCGCCGCACGGCACAAAAAGGAGGAGCCCAGCCCAGCCGCGTTGCCCTCCTCCCCTCCACACGTCTCTGCCGCGCCCATCCTCCTCCTCCTCCTCCTCACCCCCGCCCGCCGCCGACGCCGCTCCTTCCCTTCGCCTCTCTCCTCCCGCGCGCGCGTGCCAATCCGCGCTTCCTCAAGCCGGCCCTCGCCCTACGCACCGGCGCTGCTCTGCTCTGCCCCGGACAGCACAGGTGCGCTAGCTGTCCGTCTGCTTCGTACGAGGCGTATGTCTCTGTGCGCCCGCCCGCGCGCGCGTGTGATCTGAACGGTCTGGTTGGTGCGTGCAGGCCCGGCGGCGCGCGAGGCGATTTCATGGCCGCGACCATGCGGGACTCGGGGCGCGTGGAAATGGACGATCACGACGGAGCCGCGTCCGACGGCGAGATGGACATGGACGTGGAGGCGGACATCGACTTCCAGCACGGCCGCGACGGCGCCGACGCCGGCGACGGCGACGTCGACGAGTACGCTCTGGTCAGTAACCACGTTCTTTCCTTCCTGCGCTGCCGCTGCTGGTGGTCCGGCTGGTTGCTATGTTTTCCCGAATCGCGAATCTGAGCCGACGCCTCACGGCGCCGCTTTGAGTCTGTTGAGATTGATTGTCTCGTCGGAGGTTCAGTTTCCTGCGTTATGCTGCGAAATCGAGCATGAGAAGATTGTCTAGGGCTTGGTGGTTGGCATGTCGTGATTAGCGCCGCGGCGGGGCGGATTCTCCATTGCCATGGATTGACCCTTTTTTGCCAACACTAGGGTTCATTCTAATAATGCCACTATTTAAGATTAGTTTCTATTTTGTCGTGCAGCGCGCGTGGTGGTAAAGTGTTTTTAAACATGCAGTAGTGTGTTTTGTTACGACATAGTAGAAAAGCTTAACTTGCCATCGAATATTTTATGAAAGGCGGGCAAATTACCCATTCAAAACAAACGCTGAACGCAAGGGGGACATTAAAATTCAGTGAGATACAAAAACGGGTGTGAAAAAGCTACTTTTAGAACCGTGCCAGGCACATTGCTGAATTTTCCACATTTAGTCTTTTTTTCTTCTGATTCTTTATGTGAAGAGGAGACTTGATGTCAATGGGGCCTGTGGAGCAGATTAGTATTGCCCAATCATGCAGCTCTACACTGCTACTTGTGCTTATCTCCAGCCAGTAATGATTATGCTTACCATTCTCTCTCTCAGGTCGTTTTCACAAGTGGGAGGCAGTGCATAATTTTCAATGCCCCTTTTGCCAGGCATTACAGATGCATTGTTTCAGTGCCTTTTGAATTTGCTAAGACTAAAGAGCTTAAAACAGGGCTTTCTACTAGAAAACAGGATTCATGCCTTAGCCTTGTGCCCTTGTTGAATTAAAATCAGCACATGGGGCCAGGTTTTGGCGTATGCTAAGAACCATTTACTTGTTTAGTGCTTACATCATGTGGCTGTACATGAGTCTATATCATATAATTGTAAAGATCACAAGAATAATTTGTGACTGATGTAGGGTGAATAGTTGCTTTTAAAAAACATCGTATCGTTTATTTGCTGTTTTGATATTTTAAAAGCATACTTCCAGTACTGTTCAGACCTAGTAGTTTCCCGTGCTTATATAAAGAAGTCGAGTTTTAAGCTAACCCTTATGATATTTTACTATTTTCTACAGCTCACAAGGATAACTGACACATCAGCAGCTGAAGCAAGGGCAGGAAAGGATATACAAGGTATTCCATGGGAAAGGTTGCAAATTACCAGGAAGGATTACAGAAAAGCTAGGCTGGAACAGTACAAGAACTATGAAAACTTTCCTCAATCCGGAGAGCTCATGGATAAGGTCTTAATCACTGTAAATTTATAGTCAATGTTTGGTTTACGTTTTCGATGATCAAATTTCCTAAAGAGATCTCTTAAATGTTTTTAGCTGTGTAAGCAAGTGGAAGGGAACAACAAGTACTATGAATTTCAGTACAACACTCGACTAGTGAAACCATCAATTCTCCATTTTCAGGTAAGTTGCTATCTTTCTCCTGTTTAGTGCAAGATATGTAGTATGACATACTCATTTCACTTATTACGAAACACTATACAAATTTCATTTTCCTTCCTTATTAGAATTCATTGTGCTTTCTTTGTATAGTTTGTTTTTTATTTGCACACATAAGTAAGAAGTTTGAGATGCAAAACATAGTTCCATTTTTTATGGGATCGCTATTTCAAGGATGTCACTAAAATGGTTTAATTTTAATGATGGTACTGCAGCATTCCAAATGAAATAGTGTAGTGGCTATATTAATTTTCGCATGAAACTGTTAAAAGGAATGTGGTGAAGGTAAGTGTAATACTCTCTGCGTTCAATTTTATAAGACATTTTAGTTTTTTCTTCAAAATACATGTATCTAGAGATATTTAGTGTATAGATTCACTCATTTTGACACGTATCTAGTCCACATTGAAATATCTAAAATGCCTTACAAAAGTTAACAGAGGGAGTACTGAAAATGGTTAGTAAAGGTTGTAGTGGGTTTTGAAAGACACATGTGGACTATGGCTGGATATGAGTAATGAATTATGTAAACTGTCTGCATTGCACAACATCTGCTTCATTCTCCACGATTGAGCAGGCCTATTAGACATATATAGTCATGATTACTTGGGCTGCTCATACTGACCAACTGTTTTTTCTGTAGCTTCGAAATTTGTTATGGGCAACCTCAAAGCATGATGTGTATTTCATGTCAAATTCTACAGTAGGCCACTGGTCATCATTGTCTCACAAAATGTCAGATGTTCTTGATTTCTCAGGCCATGTTGCTCCAAAACAGGTTTTCCTCTTTTAGATTTACTGCTTCTTCGTCTTGATCAAATATTCATAGTTTATTCTTTATAATTATACTCCCAAGTTCAATGTTCTTTTTTTATTGTAAGACTGATTATGCAATTAATAAATATTAATTTATTTGTTACACAGAGACATCCTGGCAGTTCACGAGAAGGGTTTACTGGCGTTCAAGTTAGCACACTTGCAGTGAATGAGGGTTTATTGGTCGCTGGTGGTTTTCAAGGGGAACTAATTTGCAAGGTAAGGTGTTAGGTAGTGTTACTATTACTGTAACCTCCACTGAAATTAGCTGTATCTGCTGCACTTCGTTTTCTTCCAATGTTCTGTTATTTGTGCTCAGTATTTCATATTGGACGTTGCAGAATGGCCAATTGTAGATAAAAGTAAAAGCATCCTTAGCACTCCTTTGGAAGAAAGGATTTTTGTAGGTATTATAGGAACAGAACCCTCTAGGAATTTTCTATGAAGCCCTTTCTATGTTGTATTGGCTTTGAAAAAATCCAATAGGAAACCTTCATTTCGTTCAACTTTGGCGAGTTATAAACATCTGGTCAAACCTCATGTTTTCACTTGTTTTGAAAGTTCAATGCAATATGCCTTTTGTCACCCCTCTTCTCTTGCTAATCGGTGCAAAGTTCATGTGGAGCATCCAAACAGATATGTTGTATAATACCCGTGGGATTCCAGGAAACATGACATCCAATTCCTGTGGTTATCCTATTTTACGTCTTGGTAGCCTGCATACTAATTAGGCCCTATCTCCTTCTATTGTTAGTCTTTAGGTTTCTCTGTAATGAAATCCTTGATTTATAGTAAAGGGCAAATCATGAATAGTAGGCTGACATGCTCTGCATTTCTCTTACTGATACAGAGTTTAGGAGACCATGATGTTAAGTTCTGTACAAGGACTACTTTGAGCGACAATGCTATCACAAATGCTATGGATATACACAGATCTACAAGGTAAAACATTCACCTGCAGACCTCCCATCTGAAGATGCAGATATTGTTACAGAAACCTGAACGTTTGCAAATTACTCATGTAGTGGAAGCTTGCACATTACGGTATCGAATAATGATTCTAGTGTTCGTGAATTCGACATGGAAAGATTCCAGCTCTTGAATCACTTGCGTTTTAACTGGCCAGTGAATGTAAGTTCTATCTCTTCAAGACCCACATAAAGATTCAGGTTACGGTACCCTTGTTCGACTGTTCTCCTTACTTCTCTCCCTCCCTCAATGACAGCACACATCCGTGAGCCCAGATAAAAAACTTTTGGCAGTAGTTGGAGATGATCGGGACGCTCTTCTTGTTGATTCACGAAATGGGAAGGTATTTGGCTATTGTATACTTGTTCTCAGCTAGTCTTATGTTGGTGTTTGAGCTATTATTTCCCCATTTATAGAAAAGAAAATCTCAGGTATTATTATATTAATGTAGTTCTATTATTGGCACCTCGAGTTACTACTAGTTAGAGACGTAAGCACCTTGATTATATTTACACGGCATTGAAAGGTTATCTTGGTTATTTTTATCGACATAAATAGGCAGAGCTCCTGCCTCCTTGTGTAAAAGTAAAAGCAACTTTGAAGGCAGTATTTGGACAATGTTATGTGATCTGGACAGAGACACTGGCATTTAATCTTTCTTTCTGTGTGTGCAGATAACTTCTACCCTAGTTGGCCATCTGGACTACTCATTTGCCACGGCATGGCACCCGGACGGTGTCACCTTCGCAACCGGGAACCAGGACAAGACATGTCGGGTCTGGGACATTCGGAACCCATCAACCTCCGTCGCTGTCCTGAGGGGCAACATCGGCGCGATCCGATGCATCCGCTACTCCTCCGACGGCCGGTTCCTCCTCTTCTCGGAGCCGCTGACTTCGTGCATGTCTACAGCGCCACTGAGTGCTACAGGAAGCGGCAGGAGATTGACTTCTTTGGCGAGATCTCTGGGATCTCGCTCAGCCCAGACGACGAGTCCCTGTTCGTGGGCGTGTGCGACCGCGTGTACGCCAGCCTTCTGAATTACAGGATGGTCAACAATTTCCGGTACCTGGACTCCTACATGTAGTGATGTAGGGGAAGAAACTTGGTGCTTGCTAAGTTGGGGGGTGTTTCACGTGAAGAAAGAGCGACAGGACTGCTGAGAATCTGAAGATGTCGCTACGCCCGAACGACTTGGATTCTTCTGGTCGTAGGGCTGCGCGACCACGTCTATGCCAGCCTGCTGCATTTCATGGCCTTCGGCCCCCTGGACTTGTGCATGTAGAGAAAGAAAGCCTGGTGCTACGTTGAGTGTTCATGTAAAGGTAAGATCCGAAATCTGCCGAATTGTAACTTTAATGAGATAAGCTGGAAGCCTGGAACCCATACCGTCTTCACTTCCAAATGCAAACGAGTCAGAATTTGAGCGCGCTGAGCCAACTCAGGTCGGCTCCTGGTAAGTTTAATTTGAAGCGTCCTCACTTATAGTCAGAGTTGGGGGTTGATGAGTGTTGCATCTCGTGAAGCCTGCATATAAGTCTGTTCAAAGTCATCACACATCATCATACTATGCTAAATCCAAGTGATACTAGTAGGAAAATGCTTATAGCCGCCACGCTACCGCCGGCGGACAAAAATAATGTTGCCCAGTGGTAAATACCGCTAGGGGACATATTTATTTGTTCGCCAGCGGTACTGTTCAAAGTCATCACACATCATCATACTATGCTAAATCCAAGTGATACTGGTAGGAAAATACTTATAGCCGCCACGCTACCGCCGGCGGACAAAAATAATGTTGCCCACCTCAGCGGTAAATACCGCTGGACAACATGTTTTTTGTACCTCAGCGGTAAATACCGCTGGACAACATGTTTTTTGTACCTCAGCGGTAAATGAGTACCGCTGGCGAACAAATAAATATGTCCCCCAGCGGTAAGTACGCTGTGGGGGGGGCCACTTACCGCTGGCGGACAATTTTGCGTCTTCGCCAGCGGTACAGTTCTACCACTGACGCTCAAACGTTGTTCGCCAGTGCTATTGGGTGCCAAACCCCGGCCCGCGCGTCGCCCACTTCTCTATCCTCTTTCTTGCTGTCCACACACACGCAACATCCCTCGATCCCCTTTCTCTCTCCGGGAACCCGCCGCTGCTGCCGCCGGCGCCTCCTCGAGTAGATCGAGCGGCGGCTGCGGCACCTGGATCCTCCGACCTCGGCGCTCAGGTGAGCAGCTTTGGTTGCAGCCGTCGGCCTCGGTCGAGTCCGTGGTAGCCGCGGGATGTGGCGGCCCTCCTCTTCCTTCCCTGCCCAAATTCCTCTGATTCCTGCGGCTAGCCCCTGGGGCCGCTCCGGCGCCTTCCCGTCCATCTCCGTCGGCGACGGCGGGGAGGCCATGGTCGTCAAGGCTGAGGAGGAGAGGGAAAGGGTGGCGGAGGGGTCCGGGAAGAAGGGCCAGGTCTGTGGCCGGCTCCAACACGCACCCAAACCCTCACTGCCCCTCCCACCGTCGGCGGCGGCGACCGGCCGCCGGGACCGCGTCGCGTTCGAAGGCTCGCTGGTCCGCCGTAGCCGAACCCTCCCCTGCCCGCTCCGGTAAGCTCCGCGCCCGGTCCCTCCCTCTCACAAATCTGCTCGCGTACTCTGTCTCTCGCCTACCCAGGCTCCAAGCTCTGAAATCTCCCCTGTAGTACGCTCCCGCCGTGCCCTGGAGCCGCCGGCATCCCTGGTGCCTCCACGCAAGTCCAGTCTTGGACATTGATTCTTGAGGCGCGACTTGCTTTAGTCAATCCAGTGATGAATTACTTTACGAATTTGGGGAGCGTGCTGGTGCACACACCCTTGCGGTTAGATCCGTACCTGTCTGCTCTAGGCTGCCTGTTTTCGTGCCAGTGAATTTGTCGTCGAAGAGCTGTAAGCTAATGGACAGCTTGGCGCATAGCTAACGCTGTTAAGAATCATACATGATACTGGCCTACTGGGTACATAACTAGATGCAATCTCTTCCCGGCAGTGACTCTAGACTGATCTTGTGTATGCGAATTGTGATATGGCAAACGTTTACAAGCTCCATAGCAATGTACTAGTAGATTCAGAACTACAAGTGTAATTCTAGACTGATGGTATTTTACTGCTTCATGTCATTTGCTTCTTGACATGTATGTTTCGTTTTATATCATCATGAAGTAATGTCTCATCCATTGTTGTTTGGTATTGGTAATTTATTCATCTTTTGTTAGCTTTGAGTTGGAGTGCTTGTTATTCTGGACAGAATATTCTGTACATGAAGCACTTGTTCTGAAGTTAGAACTGCTGTAGCTAATGTTATTCTGTACCTGTACTTTGGTAATAATTGGCGATGCATTGATCTTGGCCACTAGGATATCATTCCATAGTTATAATCAAGGACTAAATATGTACCAGTTGTATCCAAATCACAAAATAATCCCACTTCTATCCTTATTGTTTTCTTGGGTTTAAAATGGTGCAAGTACTTGGTAGTGGGATCTTAAGTTCTCAATCCCAAACCGATTCATTCATTGAGCCTGAACGTTAACTTTATTCATTCAGTCTAAACTGATTCGAAAACAACTATTAAGACAAATGAGTTAGTTACATATGCTTTGTACTATCAAATTCATTTTGAACTCACAGCAGGTAGATCTATTATGGTTTGTACAAAAATAATGCATTGATCAGCACACTGTTACAAAGATGCAAATTTGACAGGGATTAGGGAAGCAATGAAGTACATAATGTATAGTGTTCCCTTGGTGCAGGGACCTGCGTTGCTGAGGAGTTCTTCGTGCTTTGAATCATTTGTCGTGTTAAATTCAAAAAAGTCTTGCTAAAAATCTATTCTCTTAGCAGGTTGTGGCCGAAGAGTGCAGGCTGGTGGGCTCTGGAAGCTGCTGCGACTGCAAGGAGATTGTTGGGAGGATAATGAAGCAAGTAAGAGCTGAATCAAAGCAATGGACTGAGATGCAGGACATGCTGGAGCAGGTCAGATTAGAGATGCAAGAGCTGCAGTCTTCAAGGGATACATGGCAGCGCCGTGCCATTGCTTCTGACATCAGTGTTGGTTCGTTGAATTCTCAAGTGAGTGCTTTCTCATTGTTCTTGCATCAGGACCTAGAAATGCTTCTTGGTGTTGCATGTTCGGTTGTTCTTTGTTTGCTATCATGTGAAATCTAATTTTTCACCGCCGAGGTTGTGGTAACTGCATCATCCTTTTACAAGTTTATATACTGGTGCAGTAGTAACAGTATGGAGTACTGACTATGCATCCATTTTTGGAATTCAGAGTGAGAAGTATTTGTTGGCAAAAAATAGAACTCCTTTGTAGTAGTCTGTTTTGGCACCAAAAAAATTTAATGCCCTTGATTTCTTAATTTAGAGTTACTGCTGACTGAAAGCAGAACAGTGAACATGTCAGAATCCAGTGATGAATGAACTAGTCTTGATATTCTACAGTACAAGTACGTACACATTGCTTTGCAGTTTTATTTGGATCTGACCTACTATTTTAAACAACAGTTTTTAAGGCTGTAGACAAAAACTTTAGTTTCCAAAAGAACACACCAAGCTATAGACAGATCTCTAGTTCCCAAAAGATCACACCGTTTGGTCCGAAAATAACACCATTTTGTATTGTCTGCAATTCGCATCAACACATTTCAAATGTTCTTCAAACTAAAGTATGTGACGTTGTTGTCTAAACAAAACTCTTGACGTTGAGCAGATGCTGGAGTGGAAACAACGCGCGCAGGCGTCGGAACATCACGCGGACGATCTCCAGAAGAAGGTGTCAGAGCTCCAAGGCAAGCTGCACACCTTCAAATCCCATTTCCCTGCCCCAAGCCTGCCCAGCCGAGCATGGTCTGAAGCTTGCAAGATGGAGAACCTGCGAGCAGCCAAGGCTCGGTACCACCACCGACTGCAGCAGCGAGACGCGGCTGCAGCAGCGACGCCGTCGACACGCAGCTGCGGTGACGACGACATCGCGATGGCGAATCATTTTGTAAAATTCCAAACTTATATTGATTTATGTAATGGTGTATTTAGACTATTGAATAATGACATTTATTATTAACTGATGTAATGGTGTATTTGAATAACTGGATTGTCTGAATGTATTAGACAAAAAGATTAATTAATATTGTTTTGATTTTTTTTAATTCCTAAAATCTTACTAGTGGCGAACATATTATGCCGCCCGCCACTAGTAACCAGTGGCGAACATATGGCACTGCCCGCCAGCGGTAACTACCAGTGGCGCACAAGTGTTTTGTACGCCAGCGGTAACCTTCCCTACCGCTGGTAACCGACTTTTTTAGCCAGCGCTAGACATTAACACTGGCTAGCCTGTACTAGCGGGCGCTAGTTCGCCAGCGGTAGGCGAAACCTGCCCGCCAGCGGTAGGCTTTCTCCTACTAGTGTGAAATTTTGCACTGGGGGCTTGGGGGCAGACACACGTCGCGGTGATTGGCGCCTCAGCACCCCTCTTTAAGTTTTGAAATCTTGATAGAAGTTTGTAGTTTTAGAAAAATAGAAAACTCTGAATTTTTATACTCCCTCCGGTCCGATATAAATGTCGTGACCTGTACTTCTGATTTGTACTATGCTAGTTGTTTCTCAGCGATGCTTAAAAGGGATCGTAGGGAGTATAAAATATTGCCTCCACTGAGAAGAGTTTTTGGGTCAGCCCCTGCTCCCAGCATCTCTTTCTCGAGCCATGATGCTCATACTTCGAATAAATAAATAAGATTACGGAAAACTTACACTAAAAAATAGGACTTGGGTGACATGTAATTTGAATCATGGAAGTTACTTGTCTTAGGCATTAGCTCATTGAGATTAGCTAATTTGAGAATGGCTGGCTTTAGATGACTTTGAGTTTAACATGTGTGATTCAAAGTTACCTGGTTAGAGTTATGTCTAGTCAAAATTTAGCTCAAACTTGACCCTCTTTTTCTCAACCAAGCTAGCGCTTGCGCTGGCTGGAAAGGGTCTTACTATTACAAACTCCGTTCCTGAAAACAAACACGGCGTATAATTTTTCGTAGAGTCAAACAATGTAAATTTAACCAAGTACATAAAAAAATAAAAAATATTCTATAGATATACTATGAAAATATATTTAATGATGTATGTAATAGGATTGATTTGATATTATAGAGATTGGTATTGTCTAAAAGCTTGGTCAAACATCACATGGTTTGACTTTTGACAAAATTTATACGCCTTTTTTTTACGGAACAAACAGAGTAGTACTCCCTCCGTTCCAAATTAATTGATTTCCATATATTCACATTTGGATGTACCTAGACATGTTACATGTACATATACATCCAAATGTGGATATATGTAAGTCAATTAATTTAGAACGGAGGGAGTAGCATATTACAGTTAAATAGATCTGGGGCGTTGGTTCCCCATCCAATGGTCCACGGAGCCCCTTCTGCTTACTATTCGTTGCTCGCAGTCTCATCCAGTCCCTCGCAAAAATCTCCGTCGCTCCGCACCGCAGCTTCGCGCGGCAAGTAGCTCAACGCGAATCCCCCCTTGCCGCGCAATGGCCGCCGCGCCGGTGGCCTCCCCTTTCCCGGCGTCCCCCTCGCCCTCCTCCCTCAGCAAGGCCTCGCGCGGACGTCGCTGCTGCGCGCTACCACCACCAGCAGCCGCCTCGCCGCGCGAGCTGCCGCAGCGCGCCGGGGGCGCGGTGGAGAGGAGGCGGCGGCGGGAGGAGGAGAAGGCGGAGGCCGAGGCGGAGGAATTCGAGAGGCAGAGGAAGGAGGAGGTGAACCGCAAGATCGCCTCCCGGAAGGCGCTCTCCATCATCCTCCGGCGCGAGGCCACCAAGGCCGTCCTCGACAAGCGCGAGCCCGGCAAGGGCACCCGCCGCCTCCTCCCCCGCACCGTCCTCGAGGCCCTCCACGAGCGCATCGCCTCCCTCCGCTGGGAGTCCGCGCTCAAGGTACGTCCGTCCTCCCCCTTCACACCTCAGTCACCTCCAACTACATCAAATGCAGACACTTTCTGAACCTTGCCGTGCCCATTGACGCGCAGGTGTTCGAGCTAATGCGAGACCAGGTGTGGTACAGGCCGTACGTGGGAATATACATCAAGCTCATCACCATGCTCGGCAAGTGCAAGCAGCCAGGGAAGGCGCACGAGCTATTCCAGGCCATGCTCGACGAAGGCTGCGCCCCCAACCTCGAGTCCTACACGGCCCTCGTCTCCGCCTACAGCAGGAGCGGCAGCTTCGACAGGGCTTTCTCCTTGCTTGACCAGATGAAGGCCACCCCTGGTTGCCGGCCCGATGTCCAGACGTACTCCATTCTCATCAAGTCCTGCCTGCACGCCTACAACTTCGACAAGGTGAAAGGTTTATTGGAGGACATGGCGAATGCGGGTATCCAGCCCAACACCGTCACTTATAATACTCTGATTGATGCTCATGGGAAAGCAGGAAGGTAATCTGCAAGAAGAGCATTTGCTTATGTTAATCTGAATATGTTTCAGATGCTATTTCATTTTATGGCTATTAAACATGTCCTGGAAACTGTTACGGTTTTTCAGTTCTCTGTGATGTACTAGATCATGCTAAGTAGTTGCATTGCATCACTTTGACAACTACTCCAAATTTAGGAAGACAATAATTGGGATTTGGATATTGTTTTGATCTAAACGCATTTCCTAATATTCCAAATATTGTTCTTCCTGGCATGATTTTCATGATAACTAATGAAAAGGGTCTACTTCTCAGCCCTGAACTTTGTCAGAAGTTCACTTTTCAACCTTACTCTAAATCGTTCGAATTGCAAACTCGAGTTAACGACATTTTCCACCCTTAGATGGTTCCACATGCAGTTTTGGTCGATGTGGATGCCTGATATCTGCCACCTCGCTGCCATGAACAAACAAAAATACAAAAACAGTCTAGAAAAAGCTCCACCATGTGCTCATGATAATCTGAATATTTAAGATGCTGCTTTCCTTATATAACTGTTAAACATGTCCTGGAAACTGCTATGGTTTCTCAGTTCCCTATGATGTAATAGAGCATGCTACGAAGTTGTGTCACTTCTTCGAATAGTCCAAATGTTAGGAAAACACCCTCGAAAAAATGTTAGGAAAACAAACATTTGGATTTGGATATTATTTTCATTTGATTGCATTTCCTAGTATTCAAACATCGATCTTCATTTCATGATTTCCATGATAAGTAATGAAAAGTTTCTACTTTTTAACCCTGAACTCTTGCAGAAATTCACCTTTCAACCTTACTCTAAAACTTTTCGAATTGCAACCTTGAGTTATTGAAACCGCCATTTCCATCTTAGGTGGTTCCACAAGACGTTTAAGTCGATGTGGATGCAATGTATCTGCCACCTCACACTGCCATGAGCAAACATACAGTCTAGAAAATGCTCCAACATTCGGATAAGATTATTCTCACAAAAAATGCTGAAAACGAAACATATCAATACATGGAATATGCATACATGGTAGTCATGTGGTGGACATGTTTTATGTAAGTGTATTTTTATAAAGTAATTAAGCTAATGGGTTTTTATCTTATGTTCAAGGTATGCTGAGATGGAGTCAACTCTTCTTGAGATGCTGTCTGAAAACTGTAAGCCTGATGTGTGGACAATGAATTCTACTCTGAGAGCTTTTGGTGGCAGTGGTCAGATTGAGACAATGGAAAGCTGCTACGAGAAATTCCAGGCTTCTGGTATCTCTCCAAACATAAAAACCTACAACATTTTACTTGATTCATATGGCAAAGCTAAAATGTATGAGAAGATGGGAGCTGTGATGGAGTACATGCAGAAGTATTACTATTCTTGGACAATAGTCACATACAATGTAGTTATTGATGCATTTGGAAGGGCTGGGGATCTTGAACAAATGGAATATATCTTTAGACTAATGAAATCTGACCGTATAAAGCCGAACTGTGTTACCCTGTGTTCATTGGTTAGAGCTATGGAAGGGCTGATCAAGCCAAGAAAATAGAGACAGTGTTAAGAATTGTCGAGAATTCAGACACAGCGTTGGATATTGTGTTCTTTAACTGTTTGGTGGATGCTTATGGGAGGGTGGGATGCTTGGCAGAGATGTGGGATGTTCTCAATATGATGAAGTTAGAACGAATAAGACCAGACAAGGTAACCTGCACTACCATGATTAAATGGTTTCTCGTCAAGGGTATTGATGATCATCGTGTTCAGTATCTGCGTGACCTAAAAGATGGCAGATCTACAGATAATAAGTAGGTCCGAACATTGAAACTGCTACTGAGCTGGTTGATTTTGTTCTCTGCATTTTCTCCAAGGATATGGAACAACCTGTGTCCAATCCTCACCCAGTTTGCAATCCCAGAGATGATCTTTGATGCCCACAGGGAGTAACTTGAATGTTACTGAATCAAACATTTCTCGGAGGCAATTCAGAGGCACAAATTATGTTCTGAAAGTTTAACAACAGAACTACAGAACTATCTGTTACCATATTTCATATAGCAAACTTTCCTATAGTTATGGATCCCAAGAATGAGTTGATATTCGCAGAGGAATCTAAACTTATTTTCGCGGATGAAGGAAAGTGAACAGGAGAGAGGAAGTTGAAGCCCTCAACCAGTAGCTGTGAATTTTGTGACAATCAAATCGAGCTAGTGGTGTGCTGATGACATTGGTCTAGGTTGTGTTGTGTCATTGTGCCTTGATGTATTGATCGTATAGCTGTACATGACATCATATGTCCTACTGACTTAGGAAAAGATGGAGAGGAACTTGATATACTATGTCAATGAAAATTAAATGCTGCAGCATTCTTCTCAAAATGTAGGGAATGCCCTAGGTGATTGTTTGGTATTTTACCTAACACTTTTTTAGTGGATTTTACCTAACATATGGCATCTAACAAATGGACCAAGGTAATGTTGTAAAGATGATTCTATCTTGACCATAGTCAACAAAGACTTTAAAATTTTGACTAACTGGTTCGTGGAACTACCTTTGTTTCTGTTTAAATGTCTATTCAACCATTTATCGTGTTATTCATTAAAAAATCAAGTAATACATAAAGGACTAAGGCTTGTACCAATTCTGACTAACTGCAGAGATTCTCTGATTTGAATAATCAACTTAACAAAAGTAACTCTTCATGAATTCAGGTTTACTGCGTCTACCATCTACTGTCTACTCTTGGTACTTTCCATACTTTGCCAATAGCTCCAGACCCTGTGCCGTGTTTATTTCCTGCAGAATATTTCGCATCCACTTATCCAGTCATGGTTATGATTAACCCAAATGCACTTGTCAATTTTTTTTCTCGTTATTCAGATCTTGCTGTGCTGTATAGGGACATTAATTATTCAGTGCTATTGTGATCTGGGATCTGTGCATGTGAGCCACCACAATGACCTAAATCAAAGCCACTCACAGTGAACAGCCTGATCAAGTTCTCTGTCTCCGCTACTATGGTATGTATAAATTTTGATCCAAATTATAGTAGTATTATTGTCTGTACATTGTATCAACCTTGAAAGGCTTCTGCTTTCTGTTTTCTTCTTCCTAATGGTCTCTGAACTTGGCCATTTTCAGGGAATTTTGCCTTGTGCCAAAACCAAACCTGGGTGAGTCTTGTCAGTTTGGCACTGAGCTGGAGTAGATTATTTTGAACGATTTTCTTCGCTACTGCTGGGCCCTACTTCCATGTGAGTACCAAAATCTCCCAACTTTACAAAATGGAACCAGTGCTACTATATTTATACACCATTACACTTGTGCCGAGGTCTGGCTTGTCGGTGGCTAAGCAGCTTGGCCAACTGCAGCCATGCCGGACCGAACACAGATAAGTGCTAGCTAACATGCGCATAAGCTGATCTGATGATTTGTAGTAAATCTTGTGCCACTTGGTACAGTGGGGAGATATCTAATCCAACCATGCCCCACTACCACATGAACAGTAGAAAATTCGAGTGATAGACGTAGAAGATACCATTTTGATCTGCTGTTTAGGTTAGTTAAACTACTGACTTGGACTCTGAGCAGAAGTAGTAAAATATTCCACATAAAATCAGTGAACTAGAAATGGAGGAGATAACGACTTCTTTTTCACAGCGATGTGATTTTCCTGTGCTGTTCTTTCCTTGGTTAGATTAGGATATTTTCCAGCGAAACTATATTACAAGCTGACAATATTTGTTCCGTTGGACACGCATCCACCTCACACACAACACACAAAACACACCACACGTACCAGGTTCCTGAAACCAAATAACTGGGCTAGCTATGTAAAACCACCAATGCAATACAGATAAAAATAATCTCGGCCGCGCGGAGGAGTCTTCCTGGTACAATCCACATGGCACGCGGGTTCTTCTCAATTGGCAAATCGCAAACCTGCACCTGCAGCTGAGCTGCTTGCTAAAAACCTTACTCCTGAGTACTACACAGGAGGCCCAGTGTCGGAGGCGACGCTTATTGAAGGAGGAATCGTACGTGGAACATCTGTTTTCGCATATCATGATTGAGGATCATCGGAGGAATCATCCGTGGGCATCCAGAACCTGTTGGTGAACCAGCGGGATTCCGCCGCCACGGCGGCACCATCCTGGTTGCGGTGCCACGAGTAGTACGCGTGCGTCCGGTTCCTGATGTCCAGGATCGCGTGCCCGAAGCTCGCCTCCCTGAACGCTGAGTAGCTTGGCTGCGGCTCCGACATGCTGCAGCATCCCACAAACAAATTGAAACACAGGTCAGTGGATTGCTGTTAATCAAAACTCGATCTATATATGCATATATGTTGGGTTACTAGTAGATGCAAAGATGGTCAATCTTACTTGGTGGCCAGCCCTCCCTGGTTTCCTCCGTCGCCAATGGTTATGTAGACAGGCGCAGACAGGTCTCAGACCGGGGAGCACAGCCCATTTGCAACATTTGATATCCTATGCTGCAACCAAAGAACAAATTAAGTTGTGCGTCAGGATTGAGGTGTTTGTAATGCTAAGCACAAGAACGAAGCACATTAAACTGATGCATTATTACGATAAATTACCGTCCGTTCGTAGGCATGGACATGCCCTGCAAACACAAGATCAACTTTGTACTTGACAAATAATGTCTCGTACACCACCCTCATGCTCTCGCCTTCCATGTAGTGGTAGTTGTAGCTGTTGTACCAAGTACCATGGAGCGTGCACCAGAACCATCAGCCATGGCGTCTCGCTCCTGTTCACCTTGGCGAGCTCAGCTCGAAGCCACGTGTACTGAGGAGTAAATTTTCCTGCCAAACAAAACAGATCTCTCAAGTTACTACCTTCATCCCTAGTACTGGCCTAACTACTGGCCAAAGCAAACAAACCGAATTATTCTTTCCTTCACAAGTGACCCTACGCCGTGTAACAACTGATGGTGAAAATTGTATATTTGTTACAGCAGAGGCAGAAAAACATGGCATACCGTATGCGGAATATGACGCCAGCACAATGACATAAGCAGAAGCTCTTTTGATGGAATACCAGTAAGGTGCTGTGCTGCCGGAGGACCTGTAAGGGGTGGGATACCTTTGGCTGTATGGCTTGAATGGCTTAGTTTCCCCCTGCAAGCAGCCAGCAATATGCATAACTAAATGAACTTTTAGTTATACACATTTGAACTCGAAGAAGTTATCCTTACAAGTTCAGGAGCAAAATCGATGTCACGGTTTCCAGCTGTCCAGATCCAGGGCTGGTATGCAAGATTCCTCTCTACAAATCTTCCCCATGTATCCCACCTTGCATTATCATGATTCGGGTACTTATCTGCATATGTCAGGTCCCCGAGAAAAAGAACCGCCTGCGCTTTGGAATTTGACTCGTAATGAGCGAGAGTCACATTCGAGTCAAAACTCTGACCAAGATCACCTAAACACAGCAGTATTTCTCAGAATTTGGTGAATGTGTATACTGATAAAGAACTAGCATGTATAAAGACTCATAACCGAGCACATTCGACAATACCTATCAGACCAAATGTATATGGAACATCTGGGCCACTCTTCGGAGGAGTCCTGAACCAAAATTTCCTCATTGTATCTTCAGTCCCAACGGCATAGTAATACTTTGTGTCAAACTGCAACAAATTCATAATTAAGCACTGAGTCAAGGCTCCAACCTTTACAAAATATATAAGCAATAAAATTTTGATGAGCTGATAATTAACCTTCAACTTCTTTATTGTACAATGATGAATGTATCCTGAGGTATAGTTGTAGAACGTATACTGAGTTAACTTGGCCTTTGCAGAACGGTTGAGGTTGTCTTCTGTAGTCCCGTAAAGCACTGTGCGTGATCCAGGCTCTATTGGTGTCACCCATGAGATTATCATGGCTGTACCATTATGGTCGCCTTGTGTGATACTAGATTCGAACGGCGCGGCTCGCCGCGCAGCGCTTGTTGCTTCTTTGAATTTTTTGCCCGTGGTTTTCACCATTTATGCAGATCACTTAAAGAATATTTATATCTATATGAATTTGATCACACGTATATAGATTTTAAAACGTATTTTCCAGATCATTTGAAATCAGTAATCAGAACATCATACAATAAAACACTTGGGAAGTAATATAGAAACACTTGGGAAGTAATATAGACATTGGGGACGGAGACTTGGATGGTAGAACCAAAATATCTCTAAGTTCCAATGAAAACAACAATTATGACATCACACAATAAGATGACTCGAGTAGAGCTGGGTGCACATAATATATACGTACACACATGGAAGTACTACTAAATACATAAGTTCTAATCAGTGTACTGATCTAAAGTGGATAGGGAAACATGATCAAACATGTGACGAGTTTTTATATAACTAATAAGGATTCCAAAAGGTAGATGCGGCTGGTCTCAACAGCACTAACAATGAAACATTCGGCAACCAAGACCTGGACGACGGCGGAACCAATATATCACCGACCACAGCTTGCTGGGTGCAGCTCCGAACGGAGACTATACATGCAAAATAAGTCTATTATGAATGAACAAAGATTAGAATTAATCAAGAGTAGTTGTGTGGAATGAAACAGCAGTAAGTATGTTTAATTTTTTTTTGCCGAAGGCGGTACTATAAGCTATATAAAATGGTAACATTACAGACATTGAGACCTTTGGACAAAATCTTTTCATGCTATTATTAGATAAAAGGGGAGGAACACATGATCAATGACAACTTTATCCAACATAGGCAGGCAGCAGAAATTCAGTAATTGGCTAGCATAAGGTACTCAAGTTGGAGCGATTCTCAACGTGAGTGCCTAGACTATGGAGTTGAAACAAAGGCTCCACATTAACTCACTGAAAAATGAAACCTAATACATTCTAGAAAAAGCTGGAAAAAAATAATCGATGTGTAACAGAATCACCTTCCTATGTTTATTGAGGCACCACAAGTTACCATAATTATGCACCATAAGGTCGAACTAGTACTGACTACGGAATTGAAACAAAGGCTGAGCTGCCTACATCAGCAAAATGGGTATAGTTCTGAAGATATTGACGCTAAAGTACTAAGATTTTGAAACAAAGATTGAGCAATGCCATGAACTACTATGATCTTTTTTACTATTTGCAACTTCATAAAATGCTCGGATCATCTTTTAGTGTGGTTTAGAGTATATAACTATGTACTTACTGTGACTATACCGCAAGTGATTTGATTTATTTTTATAGCTCCAGAATCTTACTCAAATGGTTCAGTTTTCAGGATTTGTCAAGATACTTATATTGGCTGCCCTGTTCTTTGATTTTTTTTCTAAAATTAAAATCAACTCTATTTGAGCTGCTATTTGGAATGCAAGCATCAATAACAAAGGAAGTGGTGTAATTTACATTCGCATTTAAAGACTCTACATTTGTCCTATTGTTCGTCTTACCCGTGTCTCTGGAGAAACAAATAGAAAAGATAAATGTCTTAGTATTAACTAGAATTCAAGAGTAAAATACACACAGATCAACTGAAAGATTATGCCACACAATGTATTTTTCTTAATCTGACCATCTTAAATAAAAAAACATTGTCCTCAGACTCAGAGAAGAAGACCACAGAACACAAGTTATAAGACACTGTAGGTTGCCAATCATACACAAAGTCTTATGGCCGAACTAATAAAGCAGCCTCAAAGTGGTATACAGAGTCATTATAAATTAAGAGATGAATGGTCAACCTCTAAACACTCATATATATCATGACACGGTAGCTGTTTTTCAAACGCTGATCAAAAGAAAAAGGATCAAACATATATCAACCACAAACATAAGGACATGTGTTATCTATGAATCTCATGGCAGCAGTAAGAAATAGTTTTAAATTTGTACAAAGACTTATGATGCAGTAAGAAAAGGCCACAATGGGCAGGCTGCAGATTACCTTTGAAGCGAGCATGGACCCGACAAATGGCAAGCTCATCCTATAAGTTGTCCACGAATTAACGATGACCTCCGGTATGGCTTGAGGGCAAGATAGGCCGCTTACCAACACCACTACCATCTATAACCATGTCCAACCTGTGATAGCATGTTGCAGACAACCTGTAACAGCAAGCGACCGACAAATCAACCGTCTGATACCCATTACAAAAATAAATTAAATTCTCATTGAAATACAAAAATGAACATGGTACTACTGCTATAGATATATATATCACATGTAATCTGATCTGAGTTTTTACATAAATTTGTTTTCTAAAAGGGAGTTCGCATAAAATCCATATATTATTATTAAACTATAAGCTATGTCATCATTGCCTCTGAAATGTAGTAGCAAACCTTAAAAAAAGATGTCAAGCCAACAAACATAAAAGAAGTGTACATGGTTAGGCACATGGAAAAGGGAGAACCTGATTAGGAAGAGATCCTAGATTATCTTGTACGCAAATCTATATTTTCGTACGTAAGAAAATGAGTCATTTAGAAATATTTAATAAAGGACTGAAATAATTGATACATATATTCGAGGTACTAATACTTTATTAGGGAGTTCGAATACCGGACTTTGGGCAAATAGCTTTCAGGCAAATAGCTATTTCTTCAAAATAATATATGGATTTAACCAAGCATGCATTAAATCAAGCTATTACGTTACCTTAGAATGCCATGTAGCTGAAAGATACCTACCAACCGAAGAAAAAAAAATACATCTCTACAATCACCCAAACCGCTGTGCACATGGAAGAAAACTATAATGGAAAGTGAGTTCACTTAGATGACGCACAAACTAATTCATGCCCCAATTCCTTACAAATAAATGGTACTCTTACTCTGGAAACTGTGGACTGATTTAAAATAGTTTTCTTTCATAGTGACATGAACTGCCACAACGCGCTGCACGGAAGAAATCCATTTAAAGGAGACTCGGTCGACTGATCTAGAAAACATTTAAGGAGGCGGGATCTGGTTCATGCATAATTACGGAAATATGAAAAGACGATGTTTTCCAAAACATATGAAAGCTCAACCAATTGAGTAAGACATGCAAAATAGTTCTAAGAATGAGAAAGAACTGTAGTTATTCAGAAGGTAAAATAGGTAGAGCAGGTCTGAAAAAGTAATTGTGATGCATTGTAATGCTTTGACTGGATTTTCTAGACAGTAGATACAAAAACTGTGGTATAATAGTGAAAGGTTTGAACCATACAAGCATAATTATAGCATGAATAGAAATTACTAATCAATATAGTCAGGTACTAGTGGAATTTGGCGCGGCGGCACGCCGCACCCGTTGTAATTCAAAATGTTGAAATCCATCGGAATTTTTTGTCTAGAGTATGTCCAAATACTTAGTGAATTAAAATGTTCAAATATGTTTGTATTTTGACATAAATTTTTAATTTAACTCCATAGTTAGAAAATGCATGATATGAGTATTTATTAATTTTAACTCCATAGTAGTTATTATAGAGCATTTTGATGTATTTTCCATATTTTTCCGACGGGTATAGGTATTCATAGAAATACTTCAATTTTCTGAAAAAATTTCCAAAAAAAAATAAAAAATTCCGGGAAAAAAAATCCGGCACTATAGAAGTGTGTTTCTGTTCATATGAAAAATCCAAAAAAAATGTTAGATTCCTAGTGTTCAAGATTTTTTTTTTTTGTAAAAAGTTTGGAAAAGATCACAAAGTAGTTGGAGTGGTTATTTTTCATTTTTTTTTTCAAATTTTTAGAAAGTGATTTGAGTTAATTTGGAGATTTGTTTCAAAATTTATTGATTTGGATTTTTCAAAATCTGTTTAAAAAATCTATCGTTTTTAAATTTTGTTTTGGAGTGGATATTTTTCATTTTTTTTTAAATTTTTAGAAAGTGGTTCGAATTGGTTTGGAGAAGATTTGTTTCAAAATTTATTGATTTGGATTTTTCAAAATTTGTTTAAAAAAATCTATTGTTTTAAAAATGTTGGAATATTTTAGAAAAGAATCTAGTGCTTCTACATAAACTTTTTGATTTGGAGAATTTTTATTGATTTTGAGATATATTTTAAAATTTGTTAAAGTTTTGGGAAAAAAAAAGAGAAAAAAAAGGCCGAGCCAGACGCACAGCATGCGGCCCAGCCCAGTAGCCGGCCCAGCTCAGACACGCGGTGACGTCAGCGGTGACGTCATCGGCGGTCGGGCTCCGCCGCGGCGGCGTGGGTCCCTGAGATTTTTTGAATTTGCGAATTAGTCCTTTGCGGGGTCTTTTTTGCAAGATGTTGCGCTGCAGTGACGTTTTTGCACGGAACTCCCGATCTTTTCACGAATTATAAATTGGTCCTCCCACCGAGCACTGTAGAAGTGCGATTATCTGCGAACGTGGGCCGTTGCCGGCCGATCGGACGGCCGAGAAGAATCGGGGCGACGTGGCCGGTCGGAGGGCGGGCTGAAGCCTTGCGCTTTGATATATAGTAGTTATGTGACTGAATTCACTCCTAATTCAACAAAAAAATCAAGCAGGAAAGTTAAATCATGTTGACTGAAAAAATAGAGCAAGCAAAAGGTATAATATGCACAACAGTTTTGATTCTCCATAACACACATGAAAGAGCATGTAAAATTTTCCATAACACAACACTCACCTCTGAAGGCCATTAAATAACAACTTTCAAAAGGAAGAGAGGCAGCAATACTTGATACGTGCAACCTAAGACAGAGAAATTTTAATTCACAAAGACTTTCAACAAAACAGATGATTTGATAATTCCATCAAGCAGATGATGCAGCGGAAAATGAAAGTTAGAATGGACTATAGCGTGTAAGTGTTGAGACGTACCTTGTAGGCAATGAAATCAAAATCAGGGCTGCAACATTCAAAAAAATACACATATTCTGAGTTGAAAGATGTCATTCATTTGGTTTCAAATGGGGCAGTAGAAGCAGAAAAGGTTGATGCTCACTTTAGAAAGAGTATGGAGTAGAGACCAAGGGCACTGCAGCGTGCGTGCAGCAGCAACAAAAATTCCATCGGGAGATTTTCTCGCAAAATTGGATGCTTCATGAAAAAAAATGTAATTGACCAAATCCTATATTCATAACTTTATTTAGATGGAGATTATGAACTATATCAATGCGACTGTCTAGCTACAATTTTTTACCATGAATCAATAATTCAAAGAAAGCATGAACAAATCTCAACCAACACAGGTCATGCAATTTTTTACGGAAGATTCAAGAAAGAAGAGCCTGTGGTACCTGTACCTCGTGCGACCTATCGTGTCTTGATCTAGTCACGTCGGCGTTTTCAAGGTGCCTTTTATCTCCACAAGCATGGTCATACTACTGTCTGAGACGCTGAAGAAAGAAGGGGAACATTAATTCACACACACACACACACACACACACACACACACACTTACAAACAAATAAAAACAGAGAGGGAGACGAACCTGCAGATCAACAACGCCGTCAAGGTTCAGCTCAAAACACCCAGTCTCATCGCAGCAGTAGCATCCACGCCATATTCGGTCAGAAACAAAAAGACCGGAGGTGAAGACAATAATACAGTGAGAGAACTGTTAGGTTGATCTCCAGGTCGTACGAGCCCAACGGCTCGCGACCCCCTTGACTGCGCCCTGATCGGGGGCGTGCATATTTCCGTTATGGACGGTGGGCCCCTGTGACCTGCGCTATAAATAAAGGGTGGGGGCTGGGGCACACGGTACGAGGTTCACCGTGCCACCAGTCACCCCACCGACACCCCCCTTCCGATCTAGGGTTAGCGCAGGCTCACGGGAAGCACCACTGGCACCACTGTATCGCCGCCATCGCCACTGCCGTGCTCACCTCCGTCCACCATGGTCGGAGCCACGGCATCCTCTGGATCGTCACAGGGAGAAGGTACAGCACCTCCTCCACCTCAATATCTACTCGATCGTGTCGATCACGATTCAAACAATGGTATCAGAGCCTCGTAAGGCTAAAGATCTAATCGAGTAGAAGGTGGAAAAGAAAGGAAATCAAAAGAAAATTCCCCACCCGAAGAACCCTAACCCTAGAGGGGAAAAGAACTCACCTGGTTGCCCTCAGGCATGCCGGAAAAGGACGCCGCCGTCACGGCCGCGTCGTTCCTCTCGATCCCGATGCGCACCAACTGGGGCATCGGGAAGAAGAACTCAAACCCCGAGCCTCGGGCAAAAGCAGCACCGCGGCCAGATCCGTTCGACAGCGGCGCGCCCACCGCAAGGCGGACGCGCGACCAGCGAAGGGATCGGCGACGGGTGCGGACGCAGCGCGCCGTCTTCTTCCTCCTCGGTCGGCTTGCTCCGGCGAAAGGAACCTTAACCCTAGCGTGCGCGCGTGGGGAAGAGAAAGCAGGAGGGAGAGAGAGAGGCTCGCGGCCGCCGGCCGTCGGCACCGGCGTGCTACCGGCGTTCTTCTTCTACTGCCGCGGGCCGACGCCGCAGTGCGGGACGCGGCTGAGCTGCGGGAGCGAGAGCGGCAGAGAGAGAGGCGAGAGTGAGGGAATGCGAGCTAGGGTTAGGGCGAGGCCGGTGCGGCCGGTGTTTGACCCGGCGAGATGCACGGAGAGCCGTCCGATCAAATCGGATGGCCAGGAGCGAGCGGCGCAAGCGCCAGCGGGCCGATGGGCCGAAGGAGGCCGTGGGCCGCGCTTCCAACTTCCCCGCGCGGCAGATAGCAAGAAGGCCGTGGGCCTCGTGTTTTTTCGCACAGAAAAGAATAAAAGTGTTTTCTGTTTTGTTTTTCATGTATAGTCATGTTTTAGTTATGTTGTTCATTCTGTTTTCCTATTCATTTTTATCCAATGAAAATTTTGTTTAGGAAACAGAATAAAGAAAATAAATACTTGTTAAAAGTATAAAAGTTTATGAATTTTATTCATATTTATTCCGCTGCAAAAATAGTTAAAAGTAATTGCTAAAAGCAATAAAGTGAGAATAAAAGCGTGATAAAGTGATAACTATGATGATTATGATTCTGTTATTAATTGACCAACGTTGTTAATAGCATTATCATGATTTAAAGTGAGAATTAAAAGCTTGATTAAAGTGATATTAAAGATGATTATGATTCTGTTATTAAATGACCAACGTTGTTAATAGCATGATCATGATTTGTTTATTATGTGTTAAAAGGTGCATTTATTTCTTTTATTGCCCAACGGTGATATAGTTTTAATTGCACAAACAGTGACAGAAATAGTTGTGAAAAGTATAAAGTTCATGAATTTTATTCATGTTTTTCCGCTGCAAATATATAAAAGTGCTCTTAAAGTGTAAATAGAAATAAAGAAAGAATTAAATTACAAGAGCATGTTAAAGGAATTATTGAAACAATTATGATTTGTTATTCTACGACCAACGTTGTTAATAACATAATCATGATTTGTTAAATATTGAACAGTGCAATGTTTGTGAAATACAGAGAATACATTACAGTTTCTGCTGTAAAGTAAAAGGACTCTCCTCTAATTAAATTGGAACCAACGGGAAAATTTAATTAGAGAGGAGGAAAAAGAGAAATACTTGTTTAACAGATTAATTATGGTATTGTTATTTTCTGACCAACGTTGATGATAGCAGTACTATAATTATATGAGTTCTATAGTCAAAGGGCTAGATCTCTGATAATTTTGCATGAAAGTGATCAATTTTCAGAGAAAAGATAAAAGATCAAGAAATGCTCTTGAACTATAGAAATATGTATATTTCATGTTTCCGCTGAAATAGAGTTGATGATAATGTCATTTTCCAAACAGAGTTCTTTATTGCAATAGAAATATTATCATCATATTGTTTATGAGTTTTATGCATTGATTCTATTTCTGCCCAACGGTGATGTAGAATTAGTGTAGAAAGATGATGTTTCATTCTAATTCTGCCCAACGGTGATTTAGAATATAGAAGAAAGTTTTAAAGATTTAATGTGCATATCTTTAACCAGACCAACGTAGGGTTATTTTTATGCTCATTATTGTTTATTATTATTGAATATTTTCTCAGACAAAGATTCTCATGTTTTCATTCGTGAAAGCAAAAGAATGGGTACTTGTGACCCGAAAGATGACCAAGAAAGGTCATAAAGTGAGAGAGTATGTTCTCTCTAAAGAATGACTGCAAAAGAAAAAGAATTCTTGGATGTTAATCCAAGAATACAAATAGATCATCGAGAGTCTTGTTTGACAAATGTCTTTCATGTACTCTCCATGCAGAAAACAAATAAATCATTCAGAGTTTTGTTTAACGAATTTCTTTCATGTACCTATATGAAGAAATTTTTTAAACGAGCAACATGAATGCTTAATTTGACTAACGTTGGATTAAGCATGTGTATAAAAGAGTATTCAGATTTATTTCTGAATTTGATGATTGAATATGCAGTCTAAAGAGCCAATTGTGGCATCTGTGTCTTTAATTACCCGCATGACGGGAAAAGACGATAATAATACCCACGTGGTGGGAAAAGTCTGGGAAAATACCCGCATGGCGGGAGAAAATTTTGACAAAGGACTTATTCTGTATGACAGGAAAAGATGTGATGACTCATGTGTTTTTATATCGACCGCACACCTTGTGTGTCATAGTTATAAAGCACTTAATGAGTCAAAAGAGAATAAAGTTACAAATGAACCTAAAGATAAGAATGTTATGCAAGTGTGACTTGCAGTACCATTGAGAAAAACTCTTGTGAGTTTTGAAAAGGAATGAGGAAAAAGTACTCCCATACGTTAAAAGATAACTTCATATTGAATAAAGCAGATAATCAAAGTTTCGAAATTGTGGCAAAAAGGTTCTTGCCACATTTCGAGGGGGAGATAGAGAATGTTACAGAATAAACTCCCCTATACTTCAGATAATGTGATGCATATTATGCATCTAAGTGATCTATGATGAATTGTGATCGTCTGGGGAGTACGACGGTCATAATAATGATACCCCTAAAGTAAAGAGATAGATTTATTCCTGTATCTTTTACAGCTCCGAAAGGAGACTAAGGACGGTACTCAAAGTGCCATAAAGAAGACAGATTGACAGGTTAACAGAATAAACCCAAATAAAAAGGATTAAGGATACACCATTTTGGAGAAAATGGAGTAATCTGGGGGAGCATGGTATGAACATACCTAAGGCTCGAATAGATTTTATCTGGGGGAGCTTGTTGCTTTATAATAGAGATGAACAAGCAAACATGGATCTTGTGATTTAGGTCCTTGTAAGAGCTATAGCAATAGAAGACTACAGAATTAATTGCCTCTAGGCAATGACAGAACAACAACATCCCCATATGAGAAAAACAGATGACTATAAAGTCTATATCAGAGAAATTTAAATGAAGGTTGATCCCACCTCATTTACAGAAATTATAAGCAGCGCTCAATCGATTTTGACAAGTGTCTACTTGTCTTAATGATTAGAGACTATGTGAATCCCGACGATGTTTGGGACTCATAAGTAATTTCCAATGGAGCCAAAACAGTAGGCTATAAAGGGTCTACAACGCCAATGTGACTCCAAAGGAAATATGTAAAAAGCGATTTTAAATCGAAAGATTTGCGCTAAGAGAATAAACAGATTATAATGAGTGATAATGGCACATAATGATCTGAGTTACATCAGATGAAAGTAAAGAACACAAGGGATCTTACGGACTAGAGCAAGTCTCTAGAATCAGAAGTTATTTTGGGTTAAAGAGAATGAGAGGACAATCGTTTTCTACAAACTTATAGAATGGGAAATTCATTCCCTAATCCTGTGTATGTGGATGATATCCTACTTGCTAGTGGTGATGTCAATCTACTACCGGCAGAGAAAAGAAGTTCTTGTCCTCAAAAGAGTATTCTCGGTAGAGTGTCTGTCGTTAAAAGTATCGAGATTTACTAAGAAAAGAAGAAAAGGGGTATTAGAAATATCGCATGGACATGCTGAGAAGAAGTCTCTAAAGCATGCATGTCGAGAAAACCTACGCCTGTTCTTATTGTCAAGGGTAATGGAATTGGAACTTTAGTGTTCCAAGAGATAACATAGAACGGATCAAATGGATATGGTACCATATGCTTCAGCTGTTGGAAACTCAATATTACCCTGACAGTTCATGTATCCGGGTTGTTTTGGCAATGTCCAATCCAGATATAGATCACTGGAATGGAATCAAAGATATCGGCCTCATGCTAAAAGAAACAGAGTGCTCTCAAAAGGTTGTGAGTACAAAGATAGATCTATAAATGTGCTCTCAAAAGGTTGTGAGCACAAAGAAAAATTTGTGAAATGTATAGCGAAATCCACAATTGTCGCTAAATTTCACATTTGGAGTTTTTGTGTGGAAAACTCCAGAGAATGAAATGATTGGCATCAGTGTGATGTAAAGACATGTTATAGCATGATATAAGGCCGAGGGATAGGCAAAATGGTTAAGGAAACCTGTACCCGGAATTGATAATGGTTGACAACAGCAATAACCATTAAGTAATTCACTCCTAAGACAACGAGTCAAGTGTGGTGCCAAACACATTGACACAGAGTTATACGTTGTAAAGGAGAAAGTCCGGAATTATGTTGAAATGCTTGGAGCATAAGAGGAACATATAAAAGAAACACACAAGTGTTCGCAGATCTGCTAATTAAAGGCTTACCGCCCAGTGTGTTTTGGAGAACACATAGTCGACATGGGTTTTATGGTATAGTCTATATGATTTCCGGACAATAAAGAGGCCCAAAAGTTTAAAGAATCTATTTCAAAACAGAGACGTATATTGTAGCTGTCTGATTCTATCGGCAATGAGCTGTGACGATGAAACATGCTCTATGTACTGATCCGTGATGAAACGAGTAAAGTAAAAGGTAAAAGTAAAAGTTGAGATCAAGGGGGAGAATGTTAGGTTGATCTCCAGGTCGTACGAGCCCAACGGCTCGCGACCCCCTTGACTGCGCCCTGATCGGGGGCGTGCATATTTCCGTTATGGACGGTGGGCCCCTGTGACCTGCGCTATAAATAAAGGGTGGGGGCTGGGGCACACGGTACGAGGTTCACCGTGCCACCAGTCACCCCACCGACACCCCCCATCCGATCTAGGGTTAGCGCAGGCTCACGGGAAGCACCACTGGCGCCACTGTATCGCCGCCATCGCCACTGCCGTGCTCACCTCCGTCCACCATGGCCGGAGCCACGGCATCCTCTGGATCGTCACAGGGAGAAGGTACAGCACCTCCTCCACCTCAATATCTACTCGATCGTGTCGATCACGATTCAAACAAGAACCTCTGGGAGACACATCAGGTGTCATCAATGTCGAGCCAGCGACATCAAAGTGGCTACGCATTGCATAGGGGCCAAATCGACACAAACAGAGGAGAGAACGATGGCTTAGTAGAGGTCCATGCGCAGCAAAGTCAAGGGACTCCTGTTGTGGAAGGTGAGGGAAAAGGACGTCGACGATGGCCTCCTTGTCTCTGTATAGAAGAAAAACAAAACAAACATTCTTCAGGTCATAGTCAAAGATACAATCAACTGTTTCTCTATTTAATTTTCAGTTTCAAAGTGTAGCAGAATACAAAGTCAAATTTAGCTAATGGCTTGGCCACAGAAAAATCAAAATCCACATCTTGAATATAGTTGAAATCATCCTCAACCAACATCTAATACGAAGGAGCTCACAAATTATTTAAGATGCCATCTTTATATGTTCTAGAAATCTAGATATCTCTGGATTTCTAATGTTGCATGCGAAGCAGAAGTGAGTGAATCAAACATCATAAGAGAGACAAATCAAATTCTGAATAAATCTAGTTAGTTCAACACAAAGTTTCAGAGAATTTGCATGTGTCTTTGAACCTACCACTGAAAACAACCTAGACACCAAGCGAAGGTAAAAGAGATTCAAACCACTATATGCCCAATACAGAGAAAAAGTGCAAACTGTACCGCAAGTACATCACTGATCCGGCATCATTTATCATGTAGAAGCAACCAAACAGCTCAGTAGTACTCTCTACATAAGAACTAAAAGAGCACCAAATTTACACATTGGAAAAGTGTGAGTTGTCATTTGCAAGAGGATGAATACAAACCTTTAAGAAACATGCAAATACACCAATGGAAGGTTACATTTCGGCATATCTCCACCATAAGCATAGATAAACTGAGAATCCGAGACTTTGTAGAATATCCACATAAACATCATTAGATTTCTCATCAGATATAAATCCTGGATATGTACAAAAAGATTAAACAAAATCAAACTGATACGAAAGCGAGTTGAAACAAATATGACATGGATAAATATGATTCAAAAGCTACACAAACTGAGAAGGAATACATAGCTGAGAGGACCACACAGCCTATTGATGTAACTATGGCGACGCAACGGTCCCAATGGAACAACCTTCTAAATTTAGATGTTGTTTTACTGAGCCATATTTTTATGGCAGACATAACCATTTCTTCCCAATGGTACTTGGAACGACAACAATTATAACACGCCCAGAACTTGTACTCAACGATCTTGCGGCCATATAGGCATATACCATAACGACTCAAAGCAGAAAAGAGAACATTAAAATGAGATAATTCTGCATTTTGGAGTCAATAATTAGGTTTTAGGTTGGCTAACTTCAGTATATGTTGCTTCTATGAAACAATAAGGCTTGGTCATTTGTTTTCCGATGAAACAATAAATATAATAAGTGCAAATATTTTACTACAGTTTAAAAACAGATGTGTTTATATTGTAACTAATAACATACCATATGTGCTTCTGAGATTTTTGGTAAACAAATGCAAAAATATATGAGACTGGATATGACTAACTAAAGCTCAGTTATTTTTCATACGTCTACAAATGAATGACATGAGAACACCTTTTTTCTTTAGTGTCTTCTTGTTTGCATTAGACTGATGATATGACAAAAATGTATTTCCAGCAGATATGCAATAACCACAAGACGGATTCAGTAATATTTGCATCACAGAATAATTGATATGCAAGATTTACTTGCGGCCACAAAATCAAAAATACAAATAAGCACAGTGCTCAAAAGATTTGCCAATAAGCATACATGTACAGGGGAGGAATAACCTTCTCAATACATATTTCAGTATGCACGCCACTTTGGTTTTGATATCAGACCACCACCACGCCACAATACTTTCTGACCTGGGCAATATCAAATAGGACTCAGATGGACACAACATAAATAAAATTTAGGGTTGCAGTTTGGTTGTCTCAGTTCAACTTTTCAAGTGATAAATTTCTCACGCTCACAAATCAAGCTACATGGTTGTCTCAGTTCAAGTATGTACACCAGAATGATAAAAAAGAAGAGGAAGAATAATATTTACCTGGTCTTCACCATATTGTGTAGGCCTGAAAATTAATATCATCCACTGTAAAAAACACATACAAATCAAGCTGTCATCTCTCTGACAGGGATTCAATTCTATTAGATTCACATGACAAGAAATAAACAGAACATGTAAAATAGACAGGGGAAATTAGGCTGCATCTTGACGGCCTCGCTTGTGAAGGTCAAAGATTCTGTTAAAGAAAAGGTTAAAGATATATTACCCGATTCCATGGTTGGGGTGATGTAGATTTCTTGCTGCAGCATAATCCCTGAAGAAATAGAGCAAAATTTGCATACCAAAATGTCAGATCTGAGCTGCATAAAGGGGGAGATACTGGGTGCCTTATATCTAACAGAGAAATCAAGCAGGGGGCGGGTACGAACCTGAAGCAGTGTTGCAAGCCATGGTCGATTTCCCAGCCATCCCCTGATACAAACGTGCAGAAGACGGGTCTGCTCGCCCATGATTCCTCGAGCTCGGGCTGGAACATGACGCAAAGGAGCAGGGTGAAGGCGCGGACAAGGACGGCGGCCCATCTCCCAGCCACCTCCTCCTATTCCCCTTCAAAGGCACTGTAGGGAGAAGAGGAAAACTGAGAGAGAGAGAGAGAGAGAGAGAGAGAGGGGGGGGGGGGGCTCACGTTGAGGATGATGGTGACGGGGTGGATACTCCTGCACCACCGTGAGGCGTGGCTTGAGGCAACGACGCGGTGCGGCTCCTCCTGCACCACCGCGACCTCCCCATCCGCCTCCTCTTGGCGCGGCTCGAGGCCACGGCGGCTGCAGAGAGGAGAAGCGCGCGAGGGATTGGAGAGGCTCGAGGCCATGGCGGCGGGAGGAGGAAGGGGATTGGAGAGGAGCTCTGCGAGGGCACTGGGCGAGGAGAGGCGCGCGAGGGATTGGGCTAGGGTTTTCCACCGCGGGCCGCAGCTTATATACCGCGGGGTAAAATGACGATTTTGCCCATAGAAAATGGACGGCTCAGATCGACGCGGGTTTTGACTCTCGGATCGGACGGCTCGCAGTGGCCAGTCGCTGCGAGGAAATCAGTGTGTACCGAATTTTCCAGCCACCAAGTCGATGACAGGTGGGACCAGGGACAGTAAAAAAAAATCACCACGGGATCGGACGGCCAGGATCGCATCTGGATTCTATAGGACGGCCAGCATTTGCTGAGCTCTGAGGAGGGTTGGTCTCTACCCAAGGATGTTCCCTTTAGATGAACCTATTAGACCATGATACCAATCAATATAAAATGATAAAATAAACCACGGTCGTGACCACTGACCACATGCATCTTTCATACTTTTGTTCTACTCTAATAGAATATTTTGGTAATTAGATGTAGTAAAAAATAACACACATCAATATCCTAAAAAAAAGGCATCGTCGTGTTGTTAAATTATGTGGAGCAAGATCAAGTAATAGTAAAAAAAAAGTTATTATCATATAAGAGGCATCATAGTATTTAGTTATATGGAGTTAAAAGGGCTCCTACAACCAAAATAAAAAAAATCCAAACATAAATCAATCATGGCAGACTAGCCCTGGCATCTTTAGAACTGACAAAAGTAAGGGTGGGAACTAAAAAAACACTGGTTTGTGATGTTAAATTTGTGGGCTCCCACTAAGTAAGTGTGAGAAGTAGCTAACAGAGCCTTACATATAATTGGGAGTCACTGAAAAAAAAAGATGCACAATCTACCATATCCATCCATACAGTACACGAGAATCTGCTATGAAATCATTGGATTGGCTGGGAAGTGATAAAGGTTCAAAGTTAGGTCTTGGTGATAGTAGATACGTCTAATACGTGACATATTTTACAATGAACGGAGAATGTCAATATTTCATAATTGAGAGAGTAAACGAGGAAAGAAATTGATTAGGACAAGTTACATGAAAATTCTCACTATGTAGTTACCCTACCAGTTGACAAGATTTCTTTATTCACTAAGGTAACATAATATTTTTTGTCATTTCACTAAAAAATTATGAAGATCTTTAAATGGTTACACAAGCAATCGATCACATTATCATATGGTGTTGTGTATTTAGCAGTTGTTTGCACCATTCAAACGTCAGCCTCATATGTGTTCACAACAAACCATAATTATCATATCAAAGAACATATGATGAACAAAAAAAAGGAGACATGGTCTAAAAAATCTCATGGTAGAAATTTTCAAAAACCTATGGACCGTTTGAACTTTAATATCAAAATACATAAACCCACATACCTTCTTAATTATGCATAATGTCTCTGAGAATTACTGTGATATATCTTATTATAATAAACCACGACTAATTGATCCTAGTAACTATACCAAAACGCCATTGGTCGAGAAAATATTATTTACCCATGAACATATCGATCTAAAATTGAGAAGTAATCTGGGTTTTAACCTCACACTGAAGTAACATCAAATAAAAACTTCATCCTAGCTTGGAATATACATTTAATTCTATCTACTTATCTAATATCAGCGCCTACAAAAGTCAAATGTATTCTTCGATACTTTTTTTTTCTTGTAGCATTATTTGTTAACTAACAAACTGATGATAAAAAATATCTGACATAAAACTGATATTTTTATTTGGCATAATAGTATTACACAATTTAAAATAATATTTTTGTAAACATATTCAAATGTTGCCCTCAACATTTGTGAGGGTCACCATGCTAGTTAAGTATTAGAAAGAGCTCATTGATGACAAGAATCATGTGAGACAAATAATGACACAGCTAAAAAGATGTAAAGTGAACCAGTCAACCGAAAGTTTTGGAGTCGTCCAGAAAGGAATTTCATGTACTCTCCCTCGGTCCAGAAATATATGGCGTATGAATTTATTCAAAAGTCAAATCTCTCTAAATTTTACTAGGTATATATACAAAAGAGTAAAAGGCCCCGCGGTCTATCAAGTTGCCACACATGAGCGGATTGGTCACCAACTCAAAAAATGCTAACTATTGGTCAGAAAGTTGCGGCAATGTTGCACGTTAGTCATTCCGTCGCAACGGACGTTAGAATGCTGACGTGGACAATGTTTTTTTACAGAAAAACCCCTTAACTTCCATTTCTTCTCATTACCAAGTCCTTTTTTTTGTCCCAGCAACGTCCGGTTTGACCGAGTGAGCAACCAAAAAGCTTTGTCCGCCTGGTGCATTACTCTTCTTTAGACACAAACAAGTAGCCTCGGATCCAAGTAATTTGAGAGTAACATTTACAAGAAAAAAAGAATGAATTATTCCGATGGAAAAAACGAGGAGGACTTGGGAGAAAGGAACGGTGAGCTCCTCCAGACCCTGTAGTGCAACCTGAGCACTTCGTGCGCCATCTCCTGCACCACGTGCACAGCTGGTCGACCAAAACCATTCCCGCGGCATGCGGCACCAGCTCGACGCACGTGCACAGCTGGTCTCCTCTGCCTATGTATGCGTCGAGAACGCGAGCGGCATTCGGAGCGCGCCGCCGTCGGCATGACGGCATCTCCGTTCTCCCCATTGCCACAGGCCTCGACGAGGTCCTATGCCATGTCCACGAGCTTCGCCTTGCCGTACTGGTATTCTTCACTTAAGAAATCGAGCTAGATCTTTTCCAAGCGCCGACGTGGAGGTCTTCTTCCCCAACTCCGGCACCAGTCCTCGCCACGCCGATCTCCTCCTCCAAGGAGATTCCAGAAGTGCGCTCGGATCCTGGAGATCTGTGCGGGCCTTCTGGTTCTTCCTGGCGCCCCCTCGAGGTGCTCCTTGTCCCCAAGCATCCTCGCCTCCAGGCTTCAGTTCGGCCGCTGCCGATGACGACCGAGACGTCGTCTCCGAGCAACCTGACTCCGTCGGCCAGCCCTTCATGAGCTAGCCCTCTTCACGTGCCTCTATCCTCTCGCGCAAGTTCCTCGTGCTCTGTGTGGCCGCGCCATTGAACGCCGCCGTCCTCTGCCGCTCTCGGTGGTCACAGAGCCGTTTCCGATGACCATTGGTACAAGTGCCGCCGCCGTTGGACGCGGGACAAGTCCCTCCGACAGATCCCTAGCACCCATATCCTCGCTTGCTCTCTGGCGCCTTGCCGGAGCATTCGGCGCGCCGCCGCGTCCGTCCAGCAGATTTGCAACAGAATTTTGGCGTGCACGAAAAGTGAATGATGAAATGTCTTGCACAGAATTTCATCTAGGGACGAATTAATAACAAGAAACTAAAATATAGGGTGTTTTTTGTAAGAAACGAATAGCCACGTCAGCAACCTAACGGCTGCCGTGACGGAATGACTAACGTGTAACATTGCCGCAACTTTCTGACCAATAGTTAGCATTTTTTGAGTTTATGACCAATCCGCTCATGTGTGGCAACTTGATAGACCGCGAGGGCCTTTTACTCTATACAAAAATATTTAGATCTAGAATACTAAATCAATAACAATAGAATTACTATAACATATATTTGATGAGCCACACTATTTGGCACATAGGGGATGAATAGTCATTTTCATAATTTCATCCACCCTATTTCTTTGGAACCGAACATGATTTTTATGTCACATAACTTTTTTTCACCAGTAAGTGAAGAAGAACGTAGAAAAATAAACATAAGGCAAAAAGATATTTACGTAACATTACAAAAAAGATGTAAAATACATATATTTATGATGTTTTTGTGACTTTTACAATGTTATGACTTATGAGTCATATGTTGCGTTTCTTGGCCTGATTTTTCTGTTATGAGGGTTGGGAAACCAAGAGAAGGCTTCGCCTTTTCTTATCTTCTTCCCGGCACAAAAAGAGGGTGTCAACATGAACGTAATTTTTTGTGTGCATAACATAAATTTTTGGTGAGAAAATTAGTTAACGTGTCTGGGCCTCCCGGGTCGCTCGCGCGGGCGGCTCCGGGGGCGACCGTAACCCTAGCTAAAAGCCGGCGGCGTAGACCTCCCTGGCCGCTGCTGCCGCCGTCGCCGGCGGTGGCGGCGGCCCCCCGTCTGTCGAAGGGCGGCAGGACCTGGTGGACGCACCCTGACGGCGTCGCTCCGCGCGGAGGGATGTCGAGCGGGGCGCAATCGGCGAGCCGGCAAGCGGGACGGCGGCGCAGTGAGGCGGAGTCGCACAGGGCAGCGGTCACCACGCGGAGTCGCGGCGCTAGGAGAGTGCGGGCGGCCATGGCGGCGACGGGCCGATCTGGTCCCGATCTGGGTCCAGGGCCGGGCCGCGGCAGTGGCATGACCTTGCCTCATCCAGGCGATGCGTGTGCCCATTCATGGCTCGCTGGAGCTGGGGGACGCGCTGGCTGGTCCTTAGATCGGTCGGCGGCGCAGCATCGCTTCCCGAGTGTCCTCTTTTCGCAGCGTCGACGGGGATTTCTGTGGCCTGAATAATGGAGTCTCCGATCTGGAGTCTCGGTCGTGGTCCTGGATTCTTCTCGCCCGAAGACGGTGTTCTGCCTGATGCTATGACCTCATTGATCTGGCTGGAGTGCCAAGTTCCGGAAGGCTCCGCCGGCGAACTCCACTGGGAACTCATGGCTGGAGATTGCTGGATCGGGAAGGATTCGGTCGCGCGCAACCATGTTTTTTCTGACCGTTTGGTTTCAGAGGGAGCGTTGTGAAGCTCCGTAGTCGGTTGCCATCGTGGACATGTCTTTTGGTTCATGGTGAAGTCAGTGTACGGAGAATGACATGGAAGCCGAGATTTGTGGACTAGTAACGGTGGTTCGAGTCCTGGTGGCGATGAAGGATTGGCTTGGTGTTTCGTGACTTGGAGCAGCGGCATGTAAGTGGGGGCGACAACATACGTGAAGTCCAAAGTCCTACCTTTCAGGGTGAAAATCCAAGGTCTGACCTTAATTGGTTGTGCCTGACAGTGGTCTTGCTGTAGACATTGTTTTGAGAGCGAGGACTATCTTCAGGATGAAAACTCAAGGCCTGACCTTAATTGGTTGTGCCTGGCACTGTTCTTCTTGAAGGCGTTGCTTTTTAAGAATTGGACATCAGGTGTTATCTTGGTGGTGGTTGTGCGGCTGCTGCAAGGACCGTAACTCTGTAGCGGGACTTTTCTTTTTATTTCTTCTTCTTATTGTTTTTCGGCTGTGTGCATTCGTAATAGCTTTGGTTATTGTGTTGTTGCAGAGGCTGAGTGTAATTTGTATCTCCGCGATATTAATATACACTCTTTATCTAAAAAAAACATAAATTTTTGGTGCAACGATATAAAAATTGTGACCGCAGAATAACTACTTTTGCACTCTAGGTGCTGAATAATATGTCTATATATTCTGTAATGTATTTATTCAATACTGTTGTTGATGATATTTTTGTCAATATGTTTGGTCAAATTTAGCAAGCTTTTGACTTTGATGTACTTGTGGACAAAGGGAGTATCACAGTATGAGACAAGCAGCACCACATCTAATTAAGCAGCCTATCATGCAGAAGACCACGCTGTAGGACAACACGAGTAAAAAACCAGGAACACACTACATCTTATTACATCGGGGTTTCAAAAATTGTACTATATCACCGGAAGCCTGGGTTTACCTGCTGCGGCGCATTGCGGCCGGCCGGAGCGCGGAAGACGTCGGCGTCGAGCGGCATGTCCAGGGCCTCGTCGAGCTGCCGCCGGTATTCGCTGGTCTGGCCGGCATGGCACGTGACGCTCAGCAGCAGGACAGCGAAGGCGACCGCCGCCGCGCCGATCCTGTTGATTGTTGTTGCCAAACGGCAACCTAGCTACCTCTCCTCTCATCTCACTCACGAACGGTGGAGGAAGAAGATGGACACTGGACACAAATTTCTCGGGCCGGCGCACGAACGTCGCCGCGGGCGCACGAACGCCCCAATCTTTGTTGCTTTGCAATGTCTACATGGTGCTCAAACTCGGTACTTCAATGGAGTACAGAAGGTGGGCTTTTATAGCCGCTCTAGCACGCACACACGATGCCACGGCCGCGCACTGGACGCGCACTGACACAGTCCACGCGCCCACCTCGCCACGATCCGCACGTTCAGCCTCGCGCCCAGGACGCGCTCTGACGCGATCCACGCGTGCAGCTCGCCGTGCCTCGACCTGGTCTTCCTCCCGACTCGCTACTACACACGCACACACTAACAGAACCCACGCACACACGCGCACGCACACGCGCACAGACGCGCCACACACACACGCACCCGCCATGGCCTCGACACGGTCCTCCTCCTGGCGCACAGACGCCAGACGCCGCGTTCACGGCATGGCTTGATGCTATCATTCATGCCCCAAGCCATGACCTTGCACAGGTTAGGCCCGTCGTCGACGTCGGCGCCATGGTCGCTCCAACGGCCTCCACGACGCTTGACGCTGCGCTCCGCCATGATCAGCATGCCCTCAGCTCACGCCCATGCCGCGCACTGACGCAGGCAACGCGGCCGCTCGAGCAGCTCGATCAGGTCATCGTCTTCTTCCTCGGCGATCGTCGCCGCGCTCCACACGCCCCAGCTCATGCCCATGATCGCGCTCGAACGCGATCAACACGGCCATGTCCTGCGTGCCCAGGACGCGGTCTTCTCCGCCGAGCCACGCCGCTCCACCGCAGCCTCTGCGCCACCACGCAGGTCCGCCGCGGCCGCCGCGCTCCCCGCACGCACGGCATCACCGTGCTCCGCTCCATGGCCTCGGATGAGGCTCTGATACCAATTGTTGTTGCCAAACGGCAACCCTAGCTACCTCTCCTCTCATCTCACTCACGAACGGTGGAGGAAGAAGATGGACACTAGACACAAATTTCTCGGGCAGGCGCACGAACGCCGCCGCGGGCGCACGAACGCCCCAATCTTTGTTGCTTTGCAATGTCTACATGGTGCTCAAACTCGGTACTTCAATGGAGTACAGAAGGTGGGCTTTTATAGCCGCTCTAGCACGCACACACGATGCCACGGCCGCGCACTGGACGCGCACTGACGCAGTCCACGCACCCACCTCGCCACGATCCGCACGTTCAGCCTCGCGCCCAGGACGCGCTCTGACGCGATCCACGCGTGCAGCTCGCCGTGCCTCGACCTGGTCTTCCTCCAGACTCGCTACTACACACGCACACACTAACAGAACCCACGCACACACGTGCACGCACACGCGCACAGACGCGCCACACACACACGCACCCGCCATGGCCTCGACACGGTCCTCCTCTTGGCGCACAGACGCCGGACGCCGCGTTCACGGCATGGCTTGATGCTATCATTGATCACCACCCCCATTCTCACCGGGCCTCCTTCTCTGCTTGTTGGCTTCTTGGAGGTTGTACTCCGAGGAGGGCGGGAATGAGATCGCTTGTTCGATGTCGTGATTAATAAGGTGGTCGATGGTACGGAATAAGCTCACCAGAGGTGACTTCCTGGTTTACACTTTGAACTCGCACACAGACAACAAGGAACTTCATTTTTTATCACTATTTTGGGTTCAAGGGCCTTCGAATAGATTGTTAATAGTTTCTTCTTCTTTCTCTAAGGAACAAGGGAGGATTCCACTGATTTCATGAGAACAACGACAAGTTCCACATTCATGACAAAAGAAAAGGGAAAGAGTCACGGCTAATTACATACAATGTCTCTTCACACGGAAAGCCACATGAAGCACATCCAAGCTCTCTTCTTGACAAAGTAGTATGACGATTTCTCTCCCTCTACCCACGTCTCGTACAACAACATGCGGGAGGATGAGTTTTGCCGTCATGTATGTTAGGTTTTGCTAGTTACTGGTCGACCGAGAGTTAGCTTGGAGCTCGGTCGTCCCCTCGGCTGTTAGATTTGCATCATGATTGTGTGTCATGTGAGTTTTAAGTGGGATGCAACTTAGTTTTTTCCCGGTTATAAGTGGGTTGCAACTGAGTCGGTAGTTTGTTGCCATCAATTTACTTCGTGGTTTGTATGTCTTTTAGTTGCAAATGGGTACCAACTGAACCAGAATTAAGTTAATTCTCAGTCGATCGAGAACTAGTTGCTCCCTATATGTTATTATACTAGTACATCATTAACAGTGATGTTATTTTGTCAAACCAATTAGTAATAGCATTTCGTTGTTTCCGAGCGTCACATGGTACCTCAGAAGTTGTAGCAGTATGTTCAGCACCTTGTTGATTAACATATGTACTGCTTGGTCTCATATAATTAAAATCACAAATAAGTGTACGCTATTATATGTGATGCACATAAAATATATTTGAGATGACACAAATTAGCTGAGCAATGCGCTTATTGTAGTCAGTAGGGGATTGTCACTACTCACTACCCACAGATCGAGAAATTTCAGACGAACCCAAAACCGTCAGAAATGTCCTAAAACCGTCAGTAAAAGAATTTCTGATGGTAGACGTCAGGAACAGGGTGTCAATAAAGAGAGTTTTTCTTGATGGTGGCCGTCATCATAGTCTTATGACATTTCTTGACAGATCTCGGAGTCGTGGAACATTGCCGACGACTTATTTATGTTCAGGAAAGACTGGCGGGATGGCTGTCAAGAATATTACTGAAGAGGCCTGACGCTTAAAACGGTATGTCAGGAATAATCTACCGTCGGAGCATCTCTAGTAGATCCCGGAAAATGCAAACCATTGGGTCGATGCTCATCTGGATGCCGCACACGAACTGGTTCTTGTTGTACCATTCGATCCACCGGGCGGTGTTTCGGCGCTGCCTCTCGGTGCGAACGGCAAAGGATCGACTTCTGCCTGATGATCTCCATGAGCACGGCCTCGTCGGTGATTGCGGTGAGCTCGTCCGTGTCGTCGTATGTGGTGAGCGCACTCACCCCGTCGGAGCTCGGCCTCGTCGGGAGTACTCCTCGTCCCCATCGTCGGAGGAGTACCAAGGCCGGTAGCTCAGTATTCGGCGGAGATGGAGGAGGAGGCGGCGCACCGCCGAGGCTAGCACCGCCGTGCCCGTGCTCCATTTGGCGGTGGAGGGATCGATTAATTGCTCGCCAGGAATTTTTCCGGGTTAGGGGGCTTATACGAGATTTGCTATAGATGCTCTCAAGGAAGTTCATTCCCGACATCCCTCTGCCTTAGGAAAATTTGCCCGTGCTAGGAGTAAATCTAACAGGTTTTTTGTCTGCAACGCCCTTTGTGGCTGGGACGGTTTTCACATACGTGCCTTTGAGTAGTGTGGCATTTGCGCCTGCAACGCCATTTGTATCTTCCACGGGGTTGTTGGACGCGGCCGCGTCCACGGGATTTACGGGCGACAGCGGCAAAGGAGAGAGAGAGTTTGTGGGGTTAATTACGGAGATAACTAAGGAATATGGTTTCGTGGCCTTTGTTCATGTTTAACTTTCTGCGCAACCATTTACCGTGGTATTTATTTTGTACTAAAAATCAAGTAATACAGGAGTGACTAGGGCTTGTAGCAATTCTTAGTTAACTGTAGACATTCTCGAATCAACTTAACAAAAGTACAAAATGCTTCATGAACTCAGGTGCTCTGTGTGCACTGTCTAGTGTCTTCTCTTGGTACTTTCCATAATTCGACAATAGTTCAAGATCCTGCGCCCAATTTATTTCCTGCAGGATATCTTCACATCCAGTCATGTTTATGCTTAAACCAAATGTAATTGTTCAAAAAAAAATCTCCATATCCAGATCTTGTTCTGCTGTATAGGGACATAAATTATTCCGTTCTACACAAAACTTCATCTACACATGGCGCTTGAAGTAATCCTTAGGCTTGATGAGGCCCAAGATCTCCGCTCACTTTCTAGGGAGGAAATCGATCTTAGGAGAAGACTTAAAAGGAGGGTTATTCACACTCTTTCTCGCATCCTAGATGGCTTCGGAGAGGTCACCGGCCTTGTAACAAATGTCCACAAAAGCTCGGTGGTGCCAATTCGGTGTGCAACAATAGACCTTGAGGCCACCATGCAACACTTCCCCGCCACACGTGCAACCTTCCCTATCCGCCATTTGGGGCTCCCTCTTTCGGTTCACCGCCTTAGAGGTGTTGACTTCCAATTTTGGTGGATAAAATGGCAACCAAGCTTCCAAAGGGACAAGGAAAATTCATCACCGCCGCCGGTAGAACCGCCCTAATCAAATCGGTCACCACCGCCCAAGCTATACACCCGCTTACGGCTTTGGCCCCTCCAAAAAGCACTATGAAGGCAATGCGAAACATCAAGAGGGCTTTCCTTTGGGCGGCCGCGGACAAGGTTTCGTGTGGCAAATGCAAAGTAAAATGGGAAACGGTTTGTAGGCCAAAGGAAATGGGAGGGCTTGGCATTGTAGACCTCGAGAAGTTTGCTCATGCATTGCGTCTCCGGAGGCCTTGGTATGAATGGACGGAGCCGGAGCGCCCTTGGGTAGGCTTGGGCAACCCATGCGACAAAAAAGATATGGAGTTTTTCTACGAATCAATTGATATCACCATTGGGAATGGGAAAATGGCCAACTTTTAGCACTCCCCTTGGCTCGAAGGTCTTAAGCCATGTCATATTGCTCCATCCATCTTCGCCATCTCCAAAAGAAAGAATTTTACCGTCCACCAAGCTCTACATGATGACTACTTTGTTCGGAATTTGAGTTTTGAGGGGGCATTTCGGTTTTGCACATCAATAAATTCTACATCCTTTGGAGCAAACTCCAAGAAGTGCAACTAAACGAGGACATGGTGGACACCATTTCTTGGAAGCACACTACCTCCGGTATCTACTCCACGGCATCGGCATACTTGGCGCAACATGAGGACACTCCCACTCCCATCATGAAGACGGCGGTTGGGACAATTGGGCCCCTCCTAAATGCAAATTCTTTGCTTGGTTGATCCTCCAAAATAAGGTGTGGACGACGGACCGCCTTGAGCGTCGTGGGTGGCCGAATTGCGGTCTTTGCATTTGTGCAAAAGGGAACCGGAGACCGCGGCGCACGTCATGTTCAAATGCCGGTACTCTACCTATGTTTGGCAAGGTGTGGAAGATTGGCTCGGAATGGGAAACTTTGGCATCTCGACATGGCATAATTTTGCCTCGGTGCAACAATGGTGGAGCTCTATTACCGGAGCAAATGGGCAAACGCGTAAGGGACTCGCCTCTTTGGTTCTTTTGGTCGCTTGGGAGCTTTGGAATGAGAGGAATGCTAGAGTGTTTAGGATGGTGTCCACCATGCCTAATGTAATCCTCTCGTCTATTAACAGGGCCGCATCCCTTTGGAGTATCGCGGGGGCAAAAATTTTGGGTTCAATTATGCCACGAGAGTAGCGCGTGCGAGCGAGTCGTGACCCTTTTTGTAATTTGTGCTCTCTTCTTAATAATTGAAATAGGCAAAGCTTTTGCCTTGTTTCAAAAAAAAAAAATTGTTCTGTTGTGATCTGGGGCATGTGAGCCACCCAATGACTCAAAGCAAAGCCACTCGCAGACTCATAATGAGCAACCTGGATCAGGTTCTCTGTCTCTGCTACTATGGTGTGCATTAATTTTGGCCCAAACTAGTGTTATCTGTAGTTATGAACGATGACACAGGCGGATCTATGTACAGTTCAGGGGGGGCTGCCGCCCCCCAGCCCAAGATTTGTTTGGTAAAAACCCGGTTGTTTTTGGCCCATTTCCGTCCAAAACTAGTGGCAATTAGCCCATTTGCCCCCCCTCCCCCCCCAGCAGTGGCCCAACATCACAGTGCAGCCCATTCGCCCCCACCCTACCATTCCAGCCCAAGCTCCGCCACTGAACGATGCCATCAACCCTGAAAGGTTTCTGTCGGGTTTTTCTTCCTAATGCTCTCTGAACTTCTCCATTTTCAGAGGATTTTGCCTTTCTCCAAACCTGCTGGGTTCGGCACCGAGCTGGAGTAGATTGTTTTCCACGACATTTTTGGCTAGTCCATGGGGCCCTACTTCTGTGTGAGTGCCAAAATCTCCCAACTCATAAAAAGAACCAGTGCTACTATATTGGGCGCGTTTGGTAGCATGCATCTACCTTTGCGCCCCGTGAGACATGGCCGACCAGGGCCTGGTCTGGAAAAACCAGCCTTTGGGCCTAGTTTTGCACTCCGTTTGGTAGCCTGCATGGCTTTTTTTGGCCCAGCCGAAAACATGAATTGAGCTGTTTGGTTACATGCTTTGCATGCTCTGATGCGAGTACTCATGTGTTTGGTTAGCTACAGAAGAGGCACTACGGTAACCTCTTCTCTTTCAAGGTGAGGTTACCAACTGATGCATGGAAGCACAACTATTGCATGCCATGACGATAAAGTAGTTATTAAACATAGTGCTAAAACAGACTCATAATCCAATCCTTAAGCAGTAACAGAGGACACCATCAGTGGTTGAACTAGTTGTCACCATCTTAAACAAGAGCACAGTACAAACATAAGAGGCTATTCTACTTGGCTTCCTTCTTCCTCAGGTTCTCTGGGTGGTCAATACCATGGCCTTAGTTTAATCATTGGCTCCTTGCAATCAAAGTTCATGAAAATCACATAGATCTTAAAGGACATGAAAATTAAGGCCTCAGAGTTCCACAAAGGGCAAAGATGATACTACTGCATAAAGTTCAGTAGTATCATCCCTTCCACAAAGGGCGCGTTTGGTAGCCACAGATTCATCATTGGCCAAAACATATCAAGCAAATCATACATGATTCAATGGATGATCTCATAGTACCAGCAATCCTGCACAAAGAACTTCTTGTGAACAGAATTGATGATACTAGGAGACACCCTTTGAATCAGTTAAATCATTGGCCAGATTGGCCAGAAGACCAAATCGACAGATCAAACACCAAATCGACAGATGAAACACCAAATCGACATATGAAATACCAAATCTGTTCGGTTTGCACCTAATCCGACGATTTTAGAAGAACAAAACCCGTACTAAAAAAACCTACTCCAGAACTCAATAGATCGAAGCTTTCACGCAGATCGATTCCTAGATCTGCCGTGCAAGACATTGTAAGCTAACAAAAATGGATCTACAGATCTATGACGCTTACGAGGGATGACAGGGCTACGGATGATCTTACCGCCATTGTCGAAGTCTTTGAGGAAGAAGAGATGTCGCGATGCTGCCTACGGGCGGACGAACTTCCACCGTGGAGAACAATGGAGAGTTCGCGGGCCTGCGTCTCCTGTCCAAGAAGCTCGCGGCGGTGCTCAAGATCAGCCGCCGGAGAAGCAACTGCCGACGGAGAGAGAAGAGGAGAGGAGTGAGCGGTGAGGGGAAATGAATGAGGGGGAGTGAGCGGTGAGGGGAATAAAATCGCGCGTGTTCCTGAAGGGACGCGGTGTCTTCCGCGCAATCGCCCGCCTCCCGCCCATGCGCTCCGCCAGACCAGGCTCCACGGAAACGGTCAATCTGACCGTGCCTGTAGGGCCTGGCCCGAGGCTGCTTTCAGAATTGTGCTGGCCTGGCACAGGAGCTCGTGCAGGCATCCATATTCCACGCGGTTGCAGCTGGCGGGGCCTGGGCTGCCTTTCTGCAGGCTACCAAACGCGCCCATTATGTACACACCATTACAGTTGTGCGGAGCCCCGCTTGTCGGTGGCTAAGCAGCTTGTGCAACTGAAACCGTGCACGGCTGGACAGAAGCTGATCTGATCATTTATAGTAAACCGTGTTGGCACTTGGTACAGAGGGGAGATATATCTATCTAATGCCACCATGCCACTACTCCGTGCACATACCACATGAACAGTACTAGAAAATATTAAGAAGTAGATGTGGAAGATGCCATAATGATCTCCTGTTTAGATTAATCAAACTACTTACTTGGATCCTGGACGGAAGTAATAGAATAAACCACATATAAAACCACTGCAATAGAAAGGAGGAGAAAGTGATTTTTTTGGAAACGGAGGCAAACTTTTTTTTACTTGTATAATTAATTAAGAAAAGTTTACAAGAAAAATTAAGGTGTGGCCAAGAGGCTACACGACATGAAAAGTGTTTACTCTCGTGGCATCAAGGAACTCATGCGTTTCACGCCTGCTAAAATCCAACACATACGTTTCGCGGGATAAAGGAAATCTTTAGTGGCTTCTTTTTTCACTAAGATGTGACTTCTTTTTGTTGTTCTCGACTCGGCTTGGCTCAAACTCGTTGTCAAACGAGCCGAGATGAGTTTTCATTTTAGATGATAAACGAGTTTAAATTAAACGAGTCGAGTTTACCGAATACTCATTTAGCTCGGTAAAAAGAGTCGCCAACTAGTAGTCTTGTCTATTTGAACAATTGTTTCTGATTACTGTAGTTTATCGACTACAAATTACTTGATAGTGTCGTACTGTCATTGATTGTTGTGATGATTGTATCATACATGATCAAATAATTAGAAACAATTGTATATTCAACCTACGATGTTGTCTAATAGTATACCAAGCTAAACGAGCAAACTCACGACTTGAATCAAGTTTCAATTCTAAACTAAAACTCTTAGTTAAACGAGTCAAGACGAGCTAACTCCTCGTGCCGAGCCGGCACTGCTAGAATTCCAGGCCTACATCCAGCTCACACCAGGCACACAACAGATACCAGGTTCCTGCAACCAACCAGCTGGTTATGGAAGTTATTAGTGCCAGACGATTCCTTCGAACCGAACACCGCGTAACCAGCAAGCTAGCTGGGCATCAAGCTCGATCGTAGTACATGCTCCACCAAGACGCACACGCATGTGGGCGCGTGGTAGGCTGCTGCCCGCCTACAAACGAACAAAGTTCAGCATACTTTCAAATGATTGGTTGTCCCAGCCTTCTGTTAGGAAATAATCCATGCTTCCATTGTTAGGAGACTTGGAACCTGGACTGCAGGCGCCAACTGGTGTGGCTTGCGGCGCCAAACTAAAGTCCTCGGAGTCGCCGGAGCGGAGAGACCACCATTTGGAAGCACGGAACCTCTCCTTCACCGGCCAATCTGGTAACTCGGTCCACTGTGCTTCCATTGTTAGGAGACTTGGAACCTGGACTGCAGGCGCCAACTGGTGTGGCGTGCGGCGCCAAACTAAAGGCCTCGGAGTCGCCGGAGCGGAGAGACCACCATTTGGAAGCACGGAACCGACCAATTGGTAACTCGGTCCACTGCGTTTTGTCGCTCTCTCGTCGTTCCTGTGACTTGACGGAGAAGGTGGACTACGGACCGCCCAGCTGTTGGATGCTGAAAGCTAAAGCAAAGGCGGCATATATTCCCTCTAGACCGAGGCATCGATCTGGTTTTTTCCCTGTTCGATCCGTCTCTGATTGCCATCGAGGAACACCTGCAGGAGTTGCACTTTCGCAGGCCGAACTATGTGATACGTGCTTTCTTGTGAACTTCTGCCCCACGACCTGTGCTGTGATGTTAGTGTGATCCAGTCATTCCAGGGATGCACTTGTTTGCCTTGCCTCCATGTAAAATGATGAATACAATTTTTCTTCAGTGCAAATATCCTTTCAACAAATATGCATGTTATTTTCTACAAAAAAGGGTAGACAAATACTCAGTGATCCTGATCGACCCGTCTCTGAGGACAAGTGCTCTTGCCATTATTCCCTGAGGATAACAAGTCACCATATTCCCTAATTATCTTGTAGAGTAGTCCTTTTCTTTGCTTTTAACATATCAGGTAGTACAAAACAAGGAAAAGGTAAGCATATTTTTCCTTTAAAAGATCATAAATGTGAACCAAAATTCTCTTCGAGGTCATTCGACAAAAAGAATCAACTAAAAGGAAAAGAGTATAGCCACAGCCCTGTTGCCTGGCACACAGGCAACCCCGTCCACCAGAAACCACAAGAATGTTTCAAAGACCACAACACTCGCACTCATATATTTACCTCGCGTCAGCATCCGGTTTACGTCTAATAATAATTTCGGGGCTAAGACGAACTGGTCACGATGATCCGATTAAACTCAGGTCACCGCCGGCCTGCTTTTGTTTGCTTGACTGGAATGACTCGTTCATGTGGACGCACGCAACGCAGATTTGTCAAACAAATCAATCTCCGGGAAGACTTGACTGGGACGCTCCGTCGCATATATTGCATAGTGAGAGCTGAGTCCGGGGAATGCGAGGATTTAGCTCCGAGCTACGGGGTCAATGTTTTCTCCATTTTGGAACTTAGCAGCACGGGGTCTGTCAGTGTAAGCGTCGTTCTCAGGCGTTATTTCAGCTCTTCTTCCCTTGCCAAGCCTGTGCAGACAGAACCGGAGTGTGCTGGCTAGCAAGGTTTCTGTATGGTGTCGGCGGCGGCGACACCCGACGCCGACAGTGCCGTTGCCCGTTGGTGCTACTGGGCGCTCCCGTGCATTTTTAAAACGGCGCCGCGCCTCGCCTGCGTCACGTCGGGATGGTGTGCTTTATGGCTCACGCGTGATTATTCGGTGGCTCAACGCGCTTCCACCACATCCCCGATCCCGCGCCACTTTTAAATAGTGTACGTCGATCCTGCTGGCTGCTTCTGAATCACGCCAATCACGGATATGCCCGGCAGTCCTTCATATATCACGTGGAGGCCCTTCTGTGACCAGAGCGCCAAGTAAAACGCCCACAAATATGGCGAAATATTTTTGTAGGTATATTCAGTGAGGTCAAATGAAAGATGAGTTTTTTTTGCGGGGAAATGAAAGATGAGTTTAAGTGCACCTTAGCAAATGCTACGCAAAAAACAATGGATTGTTTTTTTTTTTTGCGAGACGAAAACGAGACGGCGTAAACAGGCGTTGCGTTTTTGCATACCCGAAAAAGAAACAAGAAGGAAATTTCCGGCCCTGCGCCTCCCGCTCGCCCACATGGACCATCCACCGCAGCCAGCAGCCGATTGCCCACTCGAGCAACAGGATTAGGGACATCCCGCGTCGGCTCAAACACCGACGTTCTTACTACCACGTGTCGCCAAGAGTGCAAGCGCGTGGCGACGGTGGTCGAAGGCGGCTTAGTTGCGTCCTCCGAGCTCCCGTCAACTGCCTCATGCTCTTTCTCTGGCCTCCCCGCGATGGTGCTGAACCGGTGCCCCATATCAAACACGGACGATACACAATGAATTATCCTTTCACTAAAATCTGATGTTACTGTTGATGGCAATGTGTTCGTGCCGACTTGTTCATTCTGTGATTATTTTTTTAATGGGAGGTGAAAATTGATGGTCAATGGCAAGGCATCTATAGTGAAATATTAAAGTTCTGCAACTTTGGTCCCAAAATTCACGTTTTGTACATTGTTTTTGGTGTTTCTACAAAAATGTCCATGAATAAACGTCGAACATAGTTTTTTTTAATTGAGTAGAGAGAAGATTTTGGCGAGGAAAACTGCTCTTATCCGGCTTCTCTAAAACTAGGTCCCTGTGATATTTTTTGTTCTAGACATCCATGCATATCTAATGTTTTACACACTCAATGATAATGATAAACACATTAATGAATACGAACATTCATGGTCATACAATAAATAATTCAACATCATTTGGGATACATAATTATAAATTTAAATTCAAACACATAACATAGAGCATCACACAAATTTAAATAATTCTGCATCATTTGAAAATAGACAACAACCCCAATGTGCCTGACCAAATAAGGGGACATCCTAAACAGTTGCCAGAAATAGTTGGGCGGATACACCTCCATCACGATCTTGAGGTGGGATTCACATCTTCCATGGTTAATTGTCGGACGACGATCAAACCATTGAGCCAACATGTTACCGCTTCTTGTTGGCCTATATCTCAAGCAATAAGAACATAGTAACCTTCTCGTCTTCATATCATTCTTCTTCTTGATGCATACTCATAATTTGTACCGCATCGGTGTTTTCAAAATGTTGCGTCATTTTCGACGGGTTTTGGCCCACCGAGGGAAGAAATGATGCAGCAATGTTGTAATAGTACAAAAAAAAATGCTACACGAGTGTGGAGTATGCTGTATGGGTCGGACGGTCGAAATTTCAGATTTTATGATGCTCGGAGGGTGGGGGAGGGGGTCGATTCCCCCGGCATCTGCGGAACACTGCCCTTTTGTGTTGGACTTGGGAGTGAGTTTTGGGACTCCAAGGGAGATGCTCTAATATGACCGTTGCACGGGGGCTCATGGGTAAATTGGCCTTTGCATCCGAGGTTCTGAACTACTCCTCGCGGGAGTACCACGATCGACCACGCGCAAACTGGTTGGAGGTCGCACGATCGCCAAACTGATCAACCAACCAACTGCCTGCCATCTCCACGACTTGTTCTTTACTCACTCCGTCGTCGCCGTTGCATCGTATATTACCCACTGTGTGTCTTCTCCAGATCTCTTCCATTCACACACACTCGCATCGCAGCGCAGACAAACCAACACGCGCCCGCTCCCACCGCTGCGCAGAAGCGAGGTACGCTCCTTACGTCCATGGCGCCTCTCCTACTGTTCTTCCTCATCGGCGGCCTGTGCGCCCTCTTCACTATCGCATCCTCCTCCTCGCGGTCCGCCAAGAAGTGCTGCGACGGCGAGGAGCAGGCCATGAGCCACGCGGTGCAGCAAGAAAAGCCGGCCAAGACGGAAGAAGCCGAGAAGAAGGTGCTGCCGGCCGACCCGGAGGCGGACCTGGGGATCGTCTTCTCCACGTTCGACCACGACGGCGACGGCTTCATCACGGCGGGGGAGTTGGAGGAGTCGCTGAAGCGGCTCGGCATCGCCGTCTCCGCCGCGGAGGCCGCCGCCATGGTGGCGCGCGTCGACGCCAACAGCGACGGCCTCATCGACATCCACGAGTTCCGCGAGCTCTACGACTCCATCCCCAAGAAGCGGAAGAAGCAGCTGCTCCCTGCCTCCGCCGCCGGCTGCGGCGCGGAAGCGGAAGACGGCGATGAAGAGGAGGAGGAGGAGCTGGACCTGAAGGAGGCGTTCGACGTGTTCGACGGCAACAAGGACGGGCTCATCTCCGCCGAGGAGCTCGGCACCGTGCTGGGCTCCCTCGGCCTGCGCGGCCGCCCTGCCGCCGCCGAGTGCCGCGACATGATACGCCTCGTGGACAGCGACGGCGACGGTATGGTCAACTTCGAGGAGTTCAAGCGCATGATGACCGTCGTCAAGGCGTAGCCCCCCATCCTCCTCCTCTTCTTCCACCCCACGGATCACACACGACCGCAACAAGAATCAAGTTTTTTTTGTTCTTGGATTTGCAAATCCGAGCAACGTTGATGATTTGTTCTTGGACTGGATCCCAAGAGACGACGACTGAAAGGTAGAAGAATCCACTAATCTATTAACACCGAGATCGCGTACGCTTGTTTATGTGAGAGGATTGGAAGCTAAATCAGCTTCTTGCTCTCTGTTTCCTCCTCCTCTGTTCTTCCTGATTATCAGTCTAGTACTCCACCACAGCTCATTTCGTTTCTTTCTCCCCTTGAAGTCTACTTAATTCCCTGCTTTCTTACTGACAGTACCATATCAAGTATGCATGTAAATATTATTTCTTGGTCGGCTGATGAATGGAGATCTCAATGAATGAAAATTATTCTATAGCTGCGTTGGAGAATTGCTCATGCTCAAAGTTTGCAGTTCTTTTATGTCTGAGAATTGCATCAAGTATGAGCTTTAACCATGGACCCTTGTTCATGACGAAAGAAAGAAAGGAAGTTGCTATCGTTGTGGACAAGTCAAGTATTTTTTTCATCTTACTCTGTTAAATTTTGTTATGTTACTCTGTTGTCAAGACTTAGGCTCTGTTTGGCATCAAAGTATTTTTGAAGTATACGGAGAATACTTTGTTTTCTAATAATACTGAAGTATTGAATACTTTAAGGTGTTTGGATCCAATAAAAAAATGTTTTTAAAACTGAAGTATTGTCTAAAACTGTAGTTTATTTGAAGTATTGGAGAAAGAGGTCTGACCCTCTTTTTTCGAAACTGAGAAAGGAGAGAAAACTGAAGTATTACTTTGCTGGAATACTTTGGTTTTGAAATACTTTTTAGAAAATACTTTGTTACCAAACTAAGCCTAACAAAATACTTCAGTTGTATTTGTATCATTGTATGGACTTTTGTACCATGTATCTTGTTTGTGTTTGGATGTTCCTTGGTTGGACAAATCAATGTGCACATATTGGAGGGGGTCTTTGGCGTGCTACTTTTACCTGGTCACAGCCTCATGGGAGAAGACAATTTACCAGAGATAACTAAAAAGAATCAGCTGTCAAAAAAAAAAAAAACTAAAAAGAATCAAAGTAAGATAAAATTCTGAGCACTAGGCCGGTCTTTTGTTCTTCTCTGCAGAAAGTTTTGACCCGCGAATATCCCATAAAATGCTTCTTTGTATGAAAACGTTGCTGATCGGCCTTTTCCTCCTCGTTATACTCTGAAACAAACTTACCCGTATTCTCTGCGAAACTATTCTTTTTTTTACCTGTTCTGCGAAACTATTATTGAAGCAACAACTTGAAAATTCCAACACAATGTTCGCCAGTCTGAAACCCCTGTGTAACGTCCTTGGTACTCTTCCAGTTTGAGACCGAGTAAACCTGAAGCTAATGTAACAAAAACTGAATAAAAAACATACATCATTGTTCAGAAAGCCTCACCTTGTCTCTTTCAGTCTTTCTAGTCTTAAACGACCCGCTAAAACTGGCCGCAAAGTCAATGGAACTAGTAGTACTAACTCCGAAGATTTTAAAGCGTTTCAGATCTTTACTTTTGCAGAGCATAGTAATCGATGATGTGAAAGTTAATTGCACTGACGGTCACACATCTCGTTGCGTATTTAAGTCACACATCTGAATAACGTGATTTTTTTTGTCTTACATCTCGACAAGTGGGTGCACGCTGGTCACAAATCCCACCTGTTAGTCCGTTTTCCGTTAGAGGGCGTCACGCGCGTGGCACGTGAGGCTCACGTGGACATCGAATCTTTCAGAAAAACCCCTGCTGTAAAATTAGGAGGACGGTAATGTAAAATCGCGTGGTAGATTTATCAATACTAATATAAATATCTTTCTCAATACTAATATAAAAAACACAGCGTCAGATCCGAAGCTAATCATGCCCACGGTTTCCTAATCCACAGAATTCTCAAAAATGAAATCCTAATCCAAAGAAGAAGATCCACCACGCACGAGCTAGTCACGCGCTCGACGCCAGCCCGCCGGCCACACGCCGCCATCGGGGACCATCCACACCGACGCCGCCGCCCGCGTTCGACCGCCGCCACCCCCGACGACCATCCACACCGCCGCCGCCGCCGAGCTCCCAGCCTCGGCCCCGAGCACCGCCTCCCCGCCGCCATCCTCGACGGCGCGGCCTTCCTCTGCTGGCTGGCTTCCAGGCCTAGCTCGCCGCCTACCCGTGGCTTTCGGAAAAAGTCCCAGCCTCGCGGCCGCCAAGCCGAGCTCGCCGTCCCCAGCGGCGATGCAGACCCGTGACTCTCCGACCCGTGGTCGAGTTCGAGGGAGAGCACCGCCGGCCGCACCGCCGCCGTCGGCCGCGGTCGTCTCCTCCATCGCCGGCACGGGTTGACCTCCACGACCAGAACAGAACAAAGCTTCAATTTGTGAGCAATCAAAAATGCAGGGGGTTTTCTGAAAGATTCCATGTCCACGTGCCACACGGGTGACGCCCTCTAACGGAAAACGGACTGACAGGTGGGGTTTGTGACCAGCGTGCACCCACTTGTCGAGATGTGAGACCAAAAAATCACGTTATTCAGATATGTGACTTAATTGCACATACGCGACGAGATGTGTGACCGCCAGTGCAATTAACTCACGATGTGATGGAGCTTAACGGTAACGTGCTAGTAACAGAGTCGATACTACTGTGACAATAACATTTTAAAGCAACACCAAAGATTTTTATTTATTTATTTACATTTGAGATCTCTGTCAGTGTTTTATAAAATCCATGCTTGGATCTGGCTGGGGCCTGCAGTAATTAATCCGTGGTTGACAAATGGGTCGGTGATCGTCAGCGAAGCTCCTGTAGTTTTCTGATATGAACACTTGTCGATCTGTCGTGGTTTTTTTGTTTCGGTGCTAGCCACTGCATTAGTAGAACAACCGCACTATTTTTGTTTTAAGCAGGAGGATTCGTGAACACAGAGAAAAGGAAAGCATGTGCTCGGCATCAATCGCCAAACAAAAACTGAAGAGAGATGCGGATTCCGAGGCAGGTCGAATGTGGTTCGACGATCTCATCTTGTTCGCTCCATAGACACTAGCAGAGCAGGATTAATCAACGTCTCAAGAAAGGAGGGCTAGAAAAATGGAGATAATTTATCTTTTTCGAAAACAAAGAAGGAAGCTTCTTTGGGAAATCCATAACGGGCAGTGAGTGCAGATGCACCCACTTCCCAAAAAACAATTTTTAAAATGTCAAAAATTCGGAATGAAAATTTCGGATATACTTAAAGACATTTTATGTTAACACAAAAAATTATGCAAAGAAAAAACATCTTTTGTGACATATGCAAAAAAGACAAATTCGAAAGCTTCAAAATGATTTTATACGAGACATTTTTTTTGTCTTTTTTACACAGGTCACAAAAAATGTTTTTTCCCGACGACACTTTTTTTGCTAACACAAAATGTTCTAATGTACATCCGATTTTTTTCTATATTTTTTTGACATTTTGAAAATAAAATAAAAATATTTTTCATAATAGGTGCATCTGCACCTACTACCCAAAACGCCGCCTCTGCTTCTTTGCCGCTTTTGCTAATCCTTGGTTGTAGTAACTCTTTCATTATTAGCATATCTGGATTCTAGATTTCAAATTTAACTGAGATTTCCTGCTAGATGGCGCGATTGGGTGGCTGACGTGTTCTCCACCGCCTCGGCATCTCGCGGCTTGAGATTCTGTATGGTCGTGGTCTTCGGCAAGGGGCCTATTATTCCCCTACTTTTCGACATCAGCATCGACATGCTCAACAATATTCTACAGCTTGCCACCGATGCGGGTCTGCTGTAGCCCATCCCTGATAGGTTGGCGGCCGTGCGTGTCTCGCTCTACGCACATGATGGTGCGGCGATCTTTCTCGTATCTGCGGCCGATGAGATTGCAATTCTAGCCACTACTCGGCACCACTTCACTGAGGTCACCGGGCTGGTCATGAACATTGCCAAGAGTTCCATCTCTCCTATTAGATGCTTCGAGATCGACTTGGGCGCCATTTAGGCGGATTTCCCAGGGTCTACTTCTTAGTTCCCCATCAAATACCTTGGCCTTCCTCTTTCTCTCGGCGGGCTTCCCCATGTCGACCTTCAGCCATACATAGATAAGGCAACCACTGGTCTACAACCTTGGAAAGGGAAAATTCATTAACCAGGCGGGTTGTTCAGCTCTTGTCATATCAGTCTTTTCAACTATTCCGATTTTCCTCGCGACGGAGATCAAGTCCGACAAACGCACTCTAAAAGCTTTTGAGAAGCTCAGAAGGGGTATGCTCTGGAATTGTGGCGACAAGGTGAGCGGTGGGAAATGCAAGTTCAGTTGGGACAAGTCTACCGCCCCAAGAAGCTGGGCGGGCATGGGATCCTCAATCTAAAGAAATTCCCTAGGGCACTACGCCTGCAGTGGTTGTGGCATGAATGGGTTTCCCCTGACAAGGCTTAGGTCAGCTCGGAAACGCCAAATGACAGCAATGACAAGAACCTCTTCAATGCGGCTACCAGGTTGTCGGTGGGTGATGGCCACAAAGCTTCCTTCTAGGGGTCCTCTTGGCTGGATGGCCTCCCTCTTAAGGTCATTGCGCCAGCCCTCTTTGAGGCCTCTCGGTGCGAAAATAGAAAAGTCCATGATGTCCTCACGAATCACAAATGGACATCAGATATTGCAGTGGAGAACTTCACCACCAAACACATCGCTCCGTTCATCTACCTCTAGCGGGCCTTATCAGGAGGTTGCTTTCACGCCTAGGATTGACGACACCATAACTTGGACGCTCAATGCCAATGGAATTTACACGGCTAAGTTGGCATACCAGGCTAAGTTCATCGATGCTTCCTCATGCCCATTCCTGAGCATTTTCTGGAAATCTTGGGCCCCTCCCAAGTGCATTTTTTCCGCCTGCTTAAAGTGCAAAATAGGTTATGGACCTCATACCGCTTCCTTGTTAGGGGTTGGCCTCATCAGCCTACCTGCAGCTCTGCAGATGTCAACCGGAAACGACAAGACACATAAATTTTTAGTGTCGTTATTCCAAGATGGTGTGGGCAGACGATGCTATCTGGCTGAAGTGTCCAACTTTGATTCAGAACCTTGGTTCGGGAAGACCAACTGTATACAACTATTGGAAAACTGTGGCGGCCACTGAATGATACTCCCATAAAGGACTCAATATCGCAACCATTTTGATCAGGTGGGAGATTTGGAAGGGGAATGTGAGGGTCTTTAACAACAAATTCGTGATGCCATCCATCATGTTTCAACGAATCAAGAACGAGGGAAAGAACTGGATCCTTTCAGGTGCCAAGATGTTAGCAAAGGTTATCGGCTAGTTAGAGTGACCTTTATCATTCTTTTATCTTTTTCGTTGGCCTAGGTCGTGGATGTTTGCTACTTTTTTATCAACACAAAGGGCAAAAATTTAGCCTTGTTTTAAAAAACTGTACAATTTAGCAAAAATAACAGAATGGGTTTCTGTAGAAAATTCTATACGGAGTGAGTCAGAATTGATGATTACAAGTGTACAGTTTTAACAAAGCACGTCAGTTGGTTTGGATATTGATCCAAATTTGAGTTTTTATTTTGAAAAATAAGCACCAAAAAATCAGTGTGATCTGCTAATGAGCCACGATGGGCTGCTATGTTGACAGGTGAACAAGACTAACCACGGCAAAGGCCGATTTACCCAGGGTTACAGGTACGTGTACCCCCCAGGCCCATTAAAGAAAAGCCCAACAATACCCGGTCCACCTATCCAAGGCAGTTCCGTATGTACCCATCCGAAGAACCACGCAATATAAATTCCATGATCCTCACCTAGGGTTCCTCTTCTCCCTCCACAACCGCCGCCGCGAACCCTCAGCGCCCTCGCCCTCCAAGCCTCCGCCGCCGCCGCCGCTCCACAGCCTCACCGCCGCCGTCAACATGGGTAAATCTCTCGTCTCTCACCGCACCCTTCTTCACCGTCATACCCCATTCATGTCCTGACCGGAGCTTGCTGCTTCTCGTGCGCAGGTAAGGTTCACGGATCGCTGGCTCGTGCCGGGAAGGTGCGCGGGCAGACCCCCAAGGTCGCGAAGCAGGACAAGAAGAAGCAGCCCCGCGGCCGCGCCCACAAGAGGATCCAGTACAACCGCCGCTTCGTCACCGCCGTCGTCGGCTTCGGCAAGAAGCGCGGCCCCAACTCCTCCGAGAAGTAGGCCCGTGACGTGTTAAGAAACTTCTTCCTTGCACTAGTTTCCTCTCAGTGTTGTTATGTTATGCAAGAAGATGGCAAGAAAACCTTACTTACATTCGTACCAGTATGAGTTACTCTGTTTGTGCCCGTGTGATGGATGAGATCGAACTCATGTGTTAAAGTATGCCTACTTCATTTTAGTTGAGAATTTTGATATGTGGTGATTTGAGTTGTTTACTTGAATTTGCTTAAGCTGCTTATTTTTTGTTGTCCCTGATGCGCAACATCTGGAAAATTGGCCTCTCTGATCTGTGTGGTCTATCAGATCTGTGCCACTTGGTGTACCTGTCATGATTGCCTTGAGTGAGCTAGTCAGTTGAATAGTATTGTTTTAAGTGTGTTTTGCACTTGCACTAGTACTGGTAATTGGATGATCACTCTGCATGTTTGGATATGCATTTTGTTTGTTCAGCTTGTCATAGAACTGTAGTGGACTAACATTGAAATAGACCTGCTATTTCGTTGATGAAGCAGTGAGTTCTTGTTTAGAAACTAGTAATTGATTTGGCAGTTTAGCTGTGTTAACTATGGTTAAATCATTTAGTAATGGATAGTGGAAGCTCAATTTTTACTTAAATTTGTGATATCAACCCATGTATGCCACCCTTGATCCTGTAACATGCTTTGGTAGGATAAATGTGCAGTGTATGAGAACTGATTCTTAGAAGTTCCCAAGTGTAAAATGAGTTCTTGTTTAATGTATCCAAATCTTGCTGGAAATGTAGTCATTTAACTGATACAGCGAGTCTCCTAAGATTAACTAGTTCTTATTGAACATCAAATATTTGTTCAGTGGCTGTAATGCTATTCCTCGACCTTTTTTCTTTAGCTGCACATCTCCTGCCAAGATATGAAGTGCTTATTGACTGTCTCATATTTGTTGTGTTCCTGTTCTAATATTTGTTGTGTTCACTTTGGAACGACTGAACCTGTTAATAGTTAGGATATTGCTTGCAGCAACCATGCACAGCTATTCTCGCTGGGATACCTATTTGTCTTTGATATCTGATATGGCCTGTCTAAGCCGTGCGTTTTCTTAATTATACTCTATAAGCCTTGTTTGATTTGAACAGCTGATTTAATGGAGGGTGCCTCACTATTGCATCAAACTACTGTAGCCATTGATATAATATGCAGTCGCCTTTTCTGAATCCTGGGATTACAGTCAATGGTAATTGATAAAAGTGGTGATGTGTCCCATTAAGATGTAATTCAGGTGCTACTGTTAATCTTGATCCTCGGCCTTGTAGAATGGCACTCCAGAATCGATTAGCAGGATGTTAGAACGCTGCTTCTGAACTGATTAGCAAGATGCTTCTGTTTTGTAGCAAACTCCTGATTAATATTTTAAATAACTCTGTTGTTTGTGATTAAGCAAAACCTCTCTGTAAGATAAGTCTGCCGTCGCACCAAAAGATTCAGTCGTTGCACGTCTTGTTTATCAGCGTGTTTGCTCCAGGCGTCTGTACACTTTCATACCTTAAATTATAAATAGTTGAGTGCTCTTGGAACGAGAAAATGGCCTTGAATTCTCAATTTTGATCTTTCTGAGTATACTTTCAGTCGGTACTGGTTTACTCTGAAGACTACACCTCATGAGGGTGCAAATTCTGCGGGCCTGCTAGTTAACTGAATTCGTTGTAATTTAGCCATATGTTATCGGACACGGGGTTTCGGTCATGGGTTTGGAAACATTTTTGAAAACTTTTTAGAATGTCAAAAAAGTCCAAATAAAATACACATCATGACATTTTAGGTTAGTTCAAAAAGTCTCGGAAAGAAAAGACATTTTTTTGTGACCTTTGCAAAAAACACAAAAACAATCATGTACCAAGTCATTTTAAAAAATCTGGATTTGTCTTTTTTGCACAGGCCATAAAAAATGTCTTTTTTCGTGAAACTTTTTATGCTAACATGAAATGTCATCTTAGTATATCCAATTTTTTTTTGAATTTTTTTAACAATTTTAAATAGTGGGTGCATAGAACTCTGAGCCGATATGAATTTGTAAGTACAAGCAAGTAAGATGATTGCATATTCGTTCTCGGAACAAAAGAGCAAGTAAAAATAGGTTTGATCTGCGTCCATGTAAATGCATTGCGTCGAACGTCGTGACACTGACTCGTGGACTAGCGTGCAGAGCCGGCGTTATTGTGACGCTTGTAGGCGTCACCGTCCCGTCGCCTCGTCTCCGTCCGGTCGCGTCGTTTGGGAAATCGCCCCAACGAGTACCTCAGGTGGACTGGCCTCCTGTACGGTCCTAATAAACACGATGTGACGTCCTGTGTTTATGACGAGTGGACCACGCTAGTCGGAGGTAATGTCTCTCAAGGGTGCTTTCGACCTAAACAGATGGGGTACCGTTGTGTGTGTTTTTTGCGTTCGAATTCGTATTTGACCTTTGCAGGGCCAATTGGAGGTGTTGATGCTCTAAATGTAAGAGGATTGCATCCTCCCATGCGTTATTTCTCAAAACAGAAGAGCATGTAAAAATAGATTGTGTCCCACTTATATTGTGATTTTCGATTCCTCTGAGTTTTCTTTCGTCGACGCTGTTGTAAAGAATTTTGCAGCGCCCATTGGTTAATATGATAACATAACGAGTGCGTCTCCTAAATATTCCCTCCGTATCAAAATATAAGACTCTCTACCTACTTTCTGCACATATGTATGTAGACATGTTTTAGTGCAAGATTCACATGAAACTTATACTAAAAGATGTCTAGATACATGTGTGTAGAAAATAGGTAGAGAGTGTTATATTTTGATACGGATGAAGTATGTGATAACGGGATCCACTTGTCACACTTATACTCCATTTTATACATGGCTAGTACTCCCTCCGTCTACAAAAGGATGTGTTAACTTTGTCTAAATTTACATGTATCTAGACATATTTTGAAACAAACCAAAATTGGTTGTTTGCTCAGTATATATGTGGCTGCAATTTCCGTCGTCATTGCCTACCCGTGTGGCCTCGACAGGCAGGCACGGGCACAAAGCGCGGTGGCCGGCCGGTGGTCTAGCTCCTGCTGCCTCCCCAGATACGTGACAGCATCCGTCCGTCCAGGATTTCCTTGCACGGGTGGCGCTAGCTTGTTCATGGTCGGCTACTCTCCTCCTTGACAATCGCTGCTGCCGCGGCTGGCTGACCGACCGACCGTGCCGATCAGGACAGTGCGCGGTGGAGGTGATTACCCACCCACTCGCCACGCATCGCTGCTTCTCCTGTAGCAATGCCATGCGCTCGCGTGGCCTTGTGGCGGTGCAACTAGCGCTACCAGATCTCAACACCGGCCCTACAGATCATCATCTATGTTATAAGTATTTTGTACCGGATATGTGTATAGGTTACGGTTGGATTTAGATAGACGGAAAGTGTGAAATAGTATGTGGCCTATTATGTAAAGGTACCGACTAAACGAAAGTTAGGTCAGAGATATAAGATTCTACTACAGCAAACTGCATGTGCGTTGCAGCGGGTTATAATAAATCAATAATGATCACAACCCTGAAAAACAACATGTTATTTATTTATTCTTTTAACCCGTTTGAAATACGGTAGACATGTAGTTCCATCGTTTCACCATAAATATTTCTTCTGTACTTGTAGCACCATGGTTATCAAACATAACTTTTGAGATGGGAAGTGCCAACATCAAGAAATTTAACACGACATCAACCAGTATGGATCAGTCTAGAAGGTACAAACATAACTATTGAGATGCTCCCATCTGCATTTAACCTAGACGCTGATAATAATTTGGCTCTCTTCAATTTGCACAAAACAAATCAACAAGTCACGGCAAGAACAGACCAGTGGCTTTGATATTTTTCTTCTAGATTTTCTAAAAGCATTTCATTGTAAAAAAAACATGCACGGTGCTAGCCGTGTTAATAAGTATAGCAATCCAAACCAAGCACTTCGCATCGACTAATATATAATTTTTTTTATAGATGTCGTTCATGGAAAACCTGAGAAATATTTATTGTCAGCGTGGCTGGAGCAATTGAGTAGACACATGGAGAGGGAGGCCAAAGACAAGGGTGCCATCGCAGTTCAAGGGAGTGAATTCGTCGTAATTGCTGGATTCCTGACGGTATCAGCCGCTGGATGATACGTTTGTTAATGATGCACTTGTCCTTGCTGCTACCGTAGAGGAACGGACTTGGTGCGGGCACGACACGCCGCATCCTCTGGCTGATCTGTGGCTGCCTCATCGAGATGTTTCAGTTCATAATGCCCAATGCAAAGAACAACGACGTCCTTTGAGCTGGACAGGAAAACCAGTTCGGCGTGTGTGTCTCCGTGGAGCCGGAACCCGGGAAGCACGAAAAGGAGTAGACTGCAGAGGCGAGCTGCTGACCCGACAAAGTATAAGAGACGTACGTATTTGTACTGAGACTTGGAACGAACGGGGCTGACGACTTAGGAACGCACGATCACCAACTGTGATTTAATAGTAAAGATTAGAGGAATGTCCGGTGCCCATGGCAGGGCGTCGGAGCATCGTGGCGTTCGTGATCTGATGTGTCTCGTATAGTGAGGCGAGACAGGCTTGTCGTCGATGATACTTTCGTTAGTAGGAGCGCCCGTTAAGCATGTTCCGCGTTGATCGCTGAATTACGTTACAAAACATTTTCTCTCTTCTTTCATTTTTATCTATAGCTACAGACTCGCAATTTTCTCAAAGAAGAAGAGAAAAAAAAAAGCAAAACATCCAATGTTCACAAAGAAGAAGAAGAAGAAGAAGCTAATTTTTTTTAAATAATACACAATAATTATTTAATTCCAGAAATATTACGCGTTTTAATTTTTTTGCAAAAATAGGATTCCGTCATCTTTGCCAAAGACGAAGTTGGCCTATCGTCATTGCTGAAGACGAGAGGTCCCACAAGGCCACATGGTGGACGTTCACTGGCTGGGCCACGTCGACGCAGTCACGCAGCGGGCCTGTCGTCCTCGCCGGCCTGTCGTCTTCGCCAACGACGACAGGTGCGGGCCCCGTCGTCCACGCCAACGACGACAGGTACCTCTGCATGCACCCACCGCGCCCGGCCGCGCCGCTCTCTTTCCTTCTTCCTCCTTGCTTCAGGCTAGCTTCCTGGTCGTATTATTCCTTTCCTCTCCACATGCACTCACACAAACTGAATTTATTCAGCATTTTAGACCAATAACTTCCACCTTTGCCACCATAAATCGGTGCTAGAAGGTTGAGAGAAGCCAGGGGAACTCCGATCTCCTGATGGGATAGCTCGTGGTGGTTGTGGTGATGGTTGGCGGGTGGGGGTGATGGTGGTGGTGGAGGGCTGCATGGTGGTGGTGGTGGTGGTGGTGCTGGAGGTCTGCATTGTGGTGCTGCTGCTCGTGTTGGTGCGCCGTTGATTCGAGACTGCCGGACGGCGCTGCCTCTCACGCTTCAAGGGTATGATTCGACAGTCATATGCTTTACCATAATTGTAGTCCTATATTTGTTATATGTATGAACATGCGTTGTTAAGAAATAGTTTGTGACGGTAGTAAATATTGTAGCTATATTTGTAGTAAATATTTGTAGGTATATTAACGATGGTCAATATTTATTTATGTCAGCGAAGATGTCTGATTTAGTGAAGATCAGGTTTTTCTATGGTCCTGGTAGAGTCCAAATGTGTGAAACGGGAGCTGATCTGAGTGAGTTTGATTATATAAATGTTGACCTCCCAGCTCCTCAAACATGGTCTATAAGTGAGGTAAAAAATTGGTTGACGGGAAGTTTAGGGCTTGATAGTCAGACACAGACCGTCAGTGTTCATGCTTGGATGAGCAATTCAAGGACAAATATTTACTTCGTTTTGAAACCACTGGAGTCTGATTCTAAATGGTCGGGATGGTTAAAAGGTTGCGCAAAAAGGAGTTGCTCTGTATGGGTGGTCGACGCCCACCCAGCCCCCTCTTCGTGATCCTCGGCCACGCAGGGCCAGTGATATCTATGTATTTCGATAGGTATGTGAGACATATTATTATCTATGTAGAAGACATATTATTATCTATGTACGAGACATATCCTTCCACATTGCATCGATAAATTAATCTAACATACAACTACAACTCTACGTTACAACTTCAGTAATTCTACATACCGGATCTTTAAGATACTTGTAAATAATACATGGAACTCAACGATAACTCATTCTAATCAACGAATTCACTTCCCTCTACCACGTGTTCGTGATGGAGGCATGAAGTCATCATCACTATTTTCAGATGCGACAGCCTTCGATGCGCCAACACTCTTAAACTTACGTCTGCATTTGCCTCGTTTAGGAGGCATGAAATCATCATCACTGTCATCTTTGGCCTTTGATATAGCCCTCTTCACGTCATCAGCGTACAATGCATTCTGTGGACGCCCATCAGGACAAGCGCCAAAAAGAGCTTCCATCCAACAAAAATGAGGGATCTCTTTGTTCAGAAACTGTGCGTCTGCGGGCCAGCGCTGCACAAGAACAATAGCAGAGGAAAATATTTCAGACAAATAACACTATATTCTAACATAATATAACTTCTGTACTCAGTTACCTCCACGTGAAATGCATAGGCCTCCCGCGAAAAATGGATTATCTTTGACTTAGGTGTCATAGGCATGTCCCGTAGACCCGCCTCGATATCTTTTAGCTCATTCACTCTCTGCCACTTCCACCGCCACCCATCAATTTCATCTAAAATTTCTTCAGGGGTCATATGCGGGATATTGTATTTTTTGGCTATAGTTTCTCTCAGCTCACGAATGTTTCCCCACTCACTAACTAGCTCCCTATAACAGCTCTTCGCCCTACCCTCCCTAATACTACCATCAGTCCATCTTACGGCTTCATACAGAACACACCATGACCTATGTTCCAAACTAGGACCCGAACTACCAGACATCCTTCCTATGCGACTAAGAAAATCACCACACACCACACGCCTCCATCACAACGTCTGCTGGGGTATATATAAGCTCACCCGGGAGAAAAAGAGCGGGAGAAAAATGGCGGGAGGAAATGGGCGGGAGAAAAAGAGCGGGAGAAAAATGGCGGGAGGAAAAGGGCGGGAGAAAAAGAGCGGGAGAAGAAGGGCGGGAGACAAATTGCGGGAACGACCGGGAAACACAAAAATTAAATCGTGAGTTAGCAGTTTTTTTTTTTTTTTGGCCCTATCGTGCTCTGCCGTGGAAGGCCAATGTCGTCGTCGGCAAAGACGACAGGCGAGCGTCGTCCTCGACAAAGATGACGTTGCATGGGCTCTCAGGACGACAGGCCAGTCGTCATCGTCAACGACGACAGCCTGCTCGTCGTCCTCGTCAACGACGACAGGGCAACGTCGGCTTCAGCGAAGACGACGGAATCCTATTTTTGCAAAAAAATTAAAACGCGTAATATTTCTGGAATTAAATAATTATTGTGTATTATTTAAAAAAAAATAGCGAAGAAGAAAGCAAAACATCCTAGGACTTCTTCCTTCGGTTTGCTACTCGAACGGTACATGCAAAGTTAACTTTGGGGTTACGCAGGAATCAAAGGATGTTAAGGTTTGCTTGAAGCGATCGATCTCCGAAGCAGAGTATTATTATCCCGGTGTCAGTTTAGTCGGCCTCGAAGCTCGTAGGATCCGACATTCTGACAGGTCAATTTGCTTCGGAACAACGTCAATCAGAAGACGAAGAAGATCTCACAATCCGGCCTTGGTCGGGACGAGAACGCCTCTTCTATAGTCCTTCTCTGTCAGAGAGCAATTCATGGGCGTGCCCACAGTACCGTACGTGCAGTGCAGCTCGCCAGCGCGCATGCCGCCGCCTGATCCGGGCTCCGGTCCGCGCGCCGCCTCCCGTTCGACCAAGGCTTCCGCGCTGACACCCTTCTGCCACCGGACTTGCACGGGCCGGCCGGCCGGCCGGCCTCGAAGCTGCTCATGCATGGCCGCACGTAGCTGTAAACCGACACTCTACTCGCATGTCGCCACAGCGTTCATGCTTTCTGAATCTGTCTTTCGATCTGAACTTTCCCGCCACGGTGAATCGTTGCTGGCTATATAAATGACTTTCTTTTCCGGACCCTAAGGATGTCTCTAACGGGTCGACGCACAGTGGCGGAACCAGGAAATACACATGGGGGCCGAGCATTGACCATAGCGGTAAAATGCAGAAAAAATGTACAGAATATATAGGTTTTTTGTGTCAACTGAGCGAAATATGTCCATTATATCCCATTAAATGTTGAACCCGGCTAATTCTCGTCCAATTTCGTTGCAACTCATCTGGAAATTTATGTGCAATTAGAAAATTTTGCTAGCAATTGTAACCCCATGTGCAACTATTCGGTGCATGAATCACGATGCAAATTCGACTGTTTTAGAGTCGGCTGATTTTTAAATTGATTTTTGGTGAACCGAGAACTAGCAATAAGGTTAAATGTTAACAACACATTTAGCCATCTACACAAGAGTTAAGAATTTTCAGTTGAATTGCACACCACATGTCATTGTATATTAATTCACAAATAATTCAATTCTTGAGAATCATTGAAATCTCTTTCTCTTTCTGGTGATATATTGTATATTAATAAACAATCTCTTGGAAACCAGTTGTCGCTTTGAGTAAAAAAATCGGACAAGAAATGAGCTCAGGGTCGTTCTAGCGGCATGGTTGCTTTGGGTCCTTCGAATATTGAAGAATAGAGAGGGAGAGAATCAATAGAAAGATTAAAAAACGCATGCTGCAGGCTCGTGGATGATGGGATGAAGAAGCGAGAGGAAAAGTCCACACGAACAACGACGGAGCGTTCCGCGTGTCCGCGTGGGCAGCGACACAACACCGGTCGCTCTCCCCTGGCAGTCCATTATAACTAGATTCCTTGGCGCGGCTTGCCGCGCGCCACCCGCCGTTGACACTGGTTTTCAATTTGCAAAACATTATGACAAACGTTCATAATATGACACGATAGTCAACTATTATACATAGCAGTGGCATTATAGGTTCAAAGCAAAGCACAAAGCTCAGATCGCCACGCACCACCCACCTTTAAATGTGATAATCGTTTGGTAAGACGCTATGTTAAACATATGACACGTCAAACAACAATTACTAAACATAGTAGAGGCAGTATAAGTTTAGAGCAAAACACAATGCTCTTACACACATAAAATTACACCGCAATATTATTCAGGATAGATAGGTCTTCAAGATACAGCCTTGTATAAAACATCATTCGTACTAACATGTCTCACAATATAAACTAATGAGAATGATACTCACTGTCTAAACAGATGTAGATAATATACCAAAGTATATTGGATGTAGAACTGACTGTTCTCATACATACATAATTTCTAAATACTTAGTATATGTACGAACAACCAGGAAGCCTATAGTTGGAAGCAGAAAAGTAACATAGAAATGCTGATAGTTAGAAGCAAAATCTGTGTAGACTGCAGAAACAATGGCCGAAATCTTATCATCCTCAATGCCGACCAACGGATCATCCAGAACATCTATCCAAATAGAATTAACCTTATAACCACATGTCTAAGCTGGTAACTTCACCTCCCCGAGATAAAAGTACCGGGCTGCTGAAAGGGCATGTTTTTAGGTCACCCTGATACAAACCTTTGATCTGTATCACTAACCCTTAGTATTGAAATTAGGCAATTCTGTTCTTAAAAAATCAACGGTTGGCCATCTGAAACAAAAAAGAAGTTGAAACACAAATGAATAATTTATCTATAACACACAATTATAACACCAGTATAAATATGCAACTACTATTAAAGGATTCTCGTTTATTTAAGGATTCATATTTACCTAAATTTTAAGCCCATGTCAAACCTGACGGGCAAGCAATTGCATAAATCTCTGGAAAAAAAACTGGCGTGCAATATGAGAAGCAACAATATTTCCAAAATTCTAAAGTTGAAACCATCTGAAGCACCTATAATAATCATGAAATTGGTCTATTATAAATGTGCATAATGACAAAGGCAAAAGAAAAAATGTTTATAATTATGTGGAATAGAAATTACATATAGCTCAAACATAAAAATGCTAAAATTATTGCTAAACATAACAAAAGCTCCAAGTGATTTATTCCTAAACATAACTTATGCTTCATTAAATTATTCCTAAACATAACTCAAGCATCAAAACAGTTCGCTGAACCCAACTCGTGGCTCTAAAAATATATATTTGTTTGTCAGCTAGAGTAAAACCTGAGGTATCAAACCAAAAGTAGACACCTGAAGTAACATTATAGCAGCAGGTCTAGATATTTGAGTCTATCTCCTATCAACACATGCTGTTTATTTGTGGTTAGTCCAGTGGTTAAGAACTGCTACCGTGAGAGAAATGCATTGACATTCAAGATTTTGAGGTGACATACTACTGGTAGTTTAACCTATTGTGCAATGTGTTAAATTCGAGAAAATGTCAGGTCCGCACGGCATAGTGAAATTTATTAACAATGTTACAACTGGGCTTTTGCAAACCAACAAAAGAAGGGCTGTGAGCAAAATAATCTCAAGAAGTTTCCATTATCAGGCGGCAAAACAGTAATATCAGAGGAACATGGTTGTCTAGAAACAAAATAAAATGCAAATAATGACTTGAAAGTGCGTCAAAAAACATGTCAAGCAAGTATATGGAGCTACCCTTCAAAATCAAAATGCAGCAGAAACTTACATAAAAACATGATGCAGAAACAGACGGTCTAGCTAACGATGTACAGTATAATATGTACCTGGAGCAAGCACATTGTATGCAAACAATGGATAAGTAGATCATAGTACTACAACAGTAGCAGGTATATCTACTTGATACCAACATGACAGAGAAAAGGTCTACCCTTGGCAGGGAGCAGACCAACTAAGCAAATCCAAAATGCATTGTAAAAAGGCACAAACCATATTAACATATTGTATTGAAAAGATGCATCACGAATATCTCAAATTAAAGCATACGCCCTCAACGACAGAACAGAAGTAACTAATCCTCACCAAAAAAAACAACACTGGATTTGTAATCAAAATCATGTCCTTAGATGCAATACAATTAATACATTAAACACGTCAATGGATACTGGCGATGCATAATAAAATATCAACGGCATGATCATTCCTAAACGGGCTTTGTGACAGCGGCATAACCCTTGTCAGAGAGACTATATATCAGTAACTTTTTCTTTGTTCAATCAATACCGAGGAAGTACATGGAAGAGTCATTTATAATACTAACCTTAATCGTTTGAATTTTCTGTAGTAAAATGCCATTCAATATAACATTTGAGCCTCTGCAATCATTGCAATTGTCCAATTGACTGCTTGGAGTATATGAGACCTGCAACTCAAATGTTTTCATTTTATTACCAACTTCTTAAGTTAAGCTAAAAACTAAATAAGCAACTCACAACATGGAAAAAATCACCGGAGTAGTAAATAAGAACCAACCAGAAAAATGGATTGTTGAATCACTGACTAACAGAAAGATGTTGGGTGGGAAGACATATACATAACCCATACGCTGGAAAGGAAATGGAAATATGACCACAATGACATATGAGGAAAAAGAAGGCAAATGCATTACGATACAGCAATAGTGTCACCAAGTGTATGATAACCTTTCAAGGAACATCGGGCTGGACATATGCATACAACGATATCCTAAAGAAAGGACGACGCTTTACAAACATACTGATAAAAATATGAAATTAATGGAAGATATGCCAGACAATATCTAGCCAAGAAAGGTTAGTCATTTGACATCAAATAAGCGGGAGAGGGAAGGTAAAATATAGGGGCGTTAATTAGTAAGGACTAATGAGAATCTTCCCATGGTGATATTTATGGCTGAACATACTACCTTTCTAGAACAACAAAACAGACAAATCTAGTGTAACTAAGAAGCACCATCAATGAGCCCATTGTTCTCAATAAAATGAGTACATTGATATATGGAAGAGCAAACTGAATCCAAACAATAATGACATCATCATAAAAGGCCCCAGGTATTAAAGTAAGAAGAGAGCAACTCAGCAAATATATACCTTATCCTTCTGCCTCTTATTTTCTTTAATCCTAGGAATCTCATTCTTCCAATACCGTTGTGAAAGTAACCTGCTAGACGATAAAAAACGTACGCTCGCATTAACCTTGGAAAGTCACGGTGTGCATTGATCTTAACTGTAACAATGAAAAAGAGTGCTTTATCTCCCACCTAAGACTATTTTAGATGATAACAATAGAAGTAGATTAAAATAAAGGATATTTTCAACACACCTAACAAAGCAATAATAATGCTAACTATGTGACACGACCACAGATCAGTTGGCAATACGAATTGCGGGCATGGGTTTTTAAAGAAATTCCACAAGAACCTTGTGATATCTCGATTAGATTACATATGTATAAGTAACGGAGAGAATCCTTACACAGAAATTCAGAGCTACAACTCATGCAGGGCACTCTTTTCATCTTTCCACAAGACCATAGCCTGAAATGTGAATAAAAATATGTAGTTTCTATAAGGAATAATCATCAGATACAAATAACTAAAAGTACAGATGTTAAGGCTGATGCTTAAATAATCCATGATTCTAAACTGAATGCACCTTTTATTCAGCTACCTGTCACATGAAAAGTCATCCTAGGAAGTGCAATGGAAGCACCATTCCGTGGTAGATGCACTCAGTCTTCAAATGGCCCTTCTTCATATATTACTACCTATATGATATTGCAACCACAAAATAAGAGAGAATGAAAGTTTTGAGAATAAGAACTGCTACATAGAAATATCTCAAAATGTAAGCCCCTGTCAATTTAGAAAAGCAACAGAAAAAATAATGAGGTTCAGTGCCTTGCTTGCAGATCGCTGCACCAAAACGCACACAATTATTTGCGGAAACTTTTCTGTCTGGCAAGCCCTAGTAAGGGAGTGCATACTTAAATTCACAATGTATAAGAACGCTAGGGGGATATGAGCATGAATTAGGACCAAATAACTCACTCAACAAATTACCTACATATATATTTCTAGATCAAATAACTCGTGTACCAAATTTCCCTACAAATCAACCTACACCAAGCATTGTAGTGCCCAAAACATTGGGCACTAATATTTCAAGAGTCCATACTTACCCTTGAACAGACCAGATAATTATTATAACATTAAAGTTACAACATAGCCTCATGTGTGTGATGCGATATTTAGTGTTATGTAATTCATATGCAACCGGACGTAGAAAGTAAATGTCGTTCGAGTACCTGCAGCACAACAATGTTCATATCATTCATCTTATGATGAGCTTGTATGGGAATTATATATAGAATACATAACTTTCCACATCTAACAGATATTCAGAAAAAAGCCAATACCAAATGTACTTCGTGAAGTTGAAAAAATTGGTCCCTTTCTCTGAATTTTACTTTCAACTCATTCCTCATAGAAGTCGGAATGTGCAATATTGTTAATTGAATACAATATGCCCTATTCAAATGTGCAATATTCGGCAAGATTAATATTAAACCTTCTTAAAAAAAATGATGGATTCATAGAAGTCGGAATGTCTAACATTCAATTGTGCTTCTTTTTATTAGCCATAAAACACATTTGCACATTTTGTAACCGAAGGAGTAGAAATCATATATTAGATATACTAAAAATTAAAAGCAAGATCATCAATTTACATACAATTAATTGTGCTTCTTTTATTAGCACAATAAAAGAACTGGAGTTAGTTCAAAACTGCGACACTTTATTATGGATCGGAGGGAGTAGCTGTAATGAGTACAAAACATAATATATGTACCAAAAATTAAATGCAAGATCATCAAATTACAAAACAGGGAGCTCGTGTTGACACATATTGCACATTATTGATACCAATACAACAGATGTTCCATCTTGACACATTATAAGAAATACCGAAATACAGCACTTGAACAACGACAATGGGATGCAAAGGGTTTACCTCGATTTGCAAAAGTGACGCACAGAACATAAATCTGGATGAGGGAGAGATGGTCTTTGGCATAGAGATAAAGAAATTAGGCATTCAATAATTTATCACCAAAATTGTTCAGTCATCCACTCTCTGGTAAGCTGATATGGAAAAAAACAAAACGCAATGAATATTTAAATATGTGCAGTGTAAAAGGCAACCAAATCATGCTTCGCATCAGCATAACAAAGACTTATTTAGTACGTGATGAATCTGTAAATAATTAAAATAATGAAATATATGATGGTATAGCTGCAGGTAATTTTTATTGTTTAAAAATAAAGATCTCCAACTTGCACTGTGGTTCATAAACATTAAGGGCCAACCTATACGTGCCCAAAGAGCAAGATTTTATCCGAATCTTCTACTTCCAATGCTATACTGATTCGAGTAGGAAGCTCTCGGAATAGACTTCATCTAAACTGAAGAACAAAATAGAGGAAATCCTAGTGAAAAAATCCTAGTGAAATAGCACCATCTATTCATTATCCAAAAGGGGAAACAACGATTCAGCGCCAATCAGGAAGTCTGCATGCATATCTTTCAAACAAATTTCAAGCTGCAGCTAGCTCTAAAAATAATATGCTTACCAGATTCTTCGATGGAAGAAATGACCAGAACATAAGATAACGCCAGATTTTTGAAACCTTCCACAAGCTTGGGAATATCTGAGGCAAGTATGCAATGAACAACAGCACATACAGCAGGAGAAACAGAACTTCTCGTTTCTCTGATTCAGTAGCAGCATACGACCAATCTGTGTCACAAAGAAATGACATAGAATGAGCTAGTGCTGATCTTGCAATTACCTGCTGCCGGTACAGAAGAACAGAGGAAGAGAGAGAACAAACAATTTCTGTAGGAAGGAGAGGAGAAGGGTTAGGGAAGAGGACGAGGGGAAAGTGGAACCTGGACGGAGAGCAAGGGATTCGCGGCGGAGACGGGGCTGTGGGATGCAATCGAGTTCACCTTAGGCGGCAACTTGACGGCTCGGCGCCAGAAGCGGTGAGCAGCGGAGGAGAGTGACGTGCAGGACGGACAGAGAACCACCAGTTGCTCCCCTCGACGACGGCGCGCGGCGGCGGCGCGAGCGGCTCTCTGCGCTGCTCCCGCCGGACACCAGCCGCTCCTCCCGACGACGACACATCGCGCGGCGGCGGACGGTGCTGCTCCTGCGGCGGACGGTGCTGCTCCTGCCGGCGTTGTGAGCGGCGGCCCGTGCTCCTCCCGGTGCCTCTCTCATGGTGGGGTGGAGAAGGCGACTGGGCGCGGCGGCGCGAAGGGAGGAGAGAGTGGAGCGCGGGTGCGGGAGGCGGCTGCTAGGTTTCACCGCGGGGGTGCGATTTTATACCACACGTTGAAAACGAGCCAACGACGTCACAGTGGGCGGATGCCGCGGCGGCCGTGCCGCGACGGCGGCGACTCGCCGGCGGCGCCTCCGCGCGTGCTGGGACGCGACCGTGGCCGCGGCGGGTGCGCGTTGGCGTGGGGTCCCCGAAGAGGCGGCGCCGCCACGTTTAGGCCACCGGAGTCGCCGCCGGCGTGGAATTTCGCCGCGGTGGTTGCGCAGCACGGCGGCGACGATTCCCGTCGCTGTGCGACGTCCCGGCAAGCGCCGATCGGCGAGGAAGGAGAAGCGGCGACGGCGGAGATCGCAGCGGTCGTCGATCTGGAAGGGGAGAGGCGTAGCGCCGGCGGCGTGCGGCGGCGGCCGCGGCGACTTTCCGTCGCGGGAGAGAGAAAGGAGAGGTGGGGGATTGTGCTGGTGATTTTACAGAAAAGTCTACGTGTTTTTCTGAAATTGCAATTAGGTCCACGCGCAGTGTAAAACCTGGACCGCGGGTTAGTTTCCAAAAATCTCGGGGTCCGCTGGACGTCCGCAGCACTGCAGAGACACACACCACCACGGTGCTCCAAAATACTGTGTCTAAAGCAAATGCCACCGCAAAACTTACCCTCTCCCTGTGTAGCGGGACCGGAGCGGGACCGGCGACGTCTGGACCCGCTGTCAGTGACTGTTGCGGGCAGTAAAAAAAGTAACGCAGGAAAACGGAGGGAAAACGGACGGTCCAGATGCACGCTGTGAAAGATCGATCCGACGGCCACAAATCCCTGAGCGCTGAGGAGAGCCCTTAAGGTCTCAAGGTTTACCTCTGTGGATGCCAGGTCCCGTGGGGATAGGGACGCCAACTCCCACTCACCCCACTTCACTGTCCCATCTCCTCTCCCACCGACGACCAAACCCTAGCCACCTCGACCATGCCGCTCTGGTGGCCGGGATTTTGACAAGGCGAAGAACGACCGCGAGGCGGGGTCGTCCTTGGGCCGCCGCCGCCGTCTCCGACTCCATCGCCGCCTCCATCTCCGACTCTGGGGCTTCCTGCGGCGTTCTCCATTGCGCCGCCGGGCGTCGAGGTCGCGCGGCGCAACCGCGTGTACGTCCGCGTCGAGAACTGCTGGTGGTACTGGAACCAGGCGGTCCCGGTGCCGTGGTCAGCGGCGAAGCTACGCACCTGAACCCGCAACGGATCCCGGTGCCGCCTATCACGATGAGCGGCCGCGCGGGAGCAGGAGATCGAGCGCCGACGCGCGTGCCACCCGGCGGCATACCGGAACGACCCCGTGTTCACGGCCCGGTCCCGTCACTGGAACACCTGGTTCCGCGACGAGCACAACCTGTGGCGGCATGCGCTCTTCACGCGGGCTCCCACGTCGCCCAGCGGCCGTTGGTCACCGCCGCCACAGCTGCGACGATGTGGCGCACCACCACCACCGCCGCCTTTGGAGGTGAAGCAGGAGGTGACCACCGATGATGAGGACCCCGACCTCGCGGTCGTGCTGGCGGAGTCCAAGAAGACCATCGCCGACGACGAGGCGCCGTAGTGGGAGCTGGTGCTGGAGGAGGTCGCCCGGCAGCAGCAGGAGGCCATGGAGGCGCAGCAGGCGGCCATGGTTGGAGATCGTGGAGGTGGACCTGCCTCCGGCGCCTCCCCTCCCGCAGGCCAGTCCTGGGGCTGGAATGGCCCCCTCCCCACGGACCCCCGACGCTGGAGCAGGAGCAGCAGCCGACACCACGGGTCAGCGTTCCACCAACGCACCTCTAGCAGGCGTCGGAGTACATCGTCCTCTCTGAGGACGACTAGTAGAAACCCGCGGGGCGAAATAGTTTAGTTTTTACTATTTTTGTTTTAAAATATATATGTAAAAAGGTTGTTTGTGGCTCACCTCCTATGTATTGCAGAAAAAGACCCATATATGTCATGTTAGCAAAATTGTCCCAAAACAAATTTGTGATGCGTCGCGCCGTTAGGCGCAGACACGACGGACACGCGCGAACATGGTATGTCCGTTTGACGACCCAAACAGACAAAGCGTGGACAGATGGCCCGTCCGTTTGCGTCGGTCCGATAGAGACATCCTAAGGGAAAAGATAAATTAATTAAGCTGATCTTCAAGTTGATGAGGTGGTAGCAAGTGCCTGGTGATTTCCTCCTTTTGAGGTGCCTAGGCTGTAGATAGCTAGCCCCAAGAAGGGCCAAGACGCACGGCAGGCCTCTGTTCATGGCAGGCTCGTCGGTTTGACCTTTGCGCGAAGGCGCGCATGCCACCTAGCTTCGCTTTCCTCCATACCCGGCCGGTCGGACAAGGACCACGTTCGTTTCATAGGACAAGACACGTATTTTAAGTTACATCAACATAGTGTGACTTCGACAAATCTTGCTCACAAAATAAATATATATATTACCTCCGATCCATATTAGTGGGCACAACTTTATCTAGATACACATGTATCTAGTCTAAATACTTAACTAGATACATATGAATTTAGACAAAATTATGCCCACTAATATGGATCGGAGGGAGTACAAGATTTAATAAACATACAATAAAAATGTATTCTCTGAAGAGTCTATTGCTATTGATTTGGTATTCTAAATATTTATTTGTATGTGTACGACTGGTCAAACTTACTATATATTGACTTTTAACTAAATTTATAACGCTTCTTTTGTGCAACGGAGAGGGCAACACCAAGCTAGAACATTTTTTTTTTGATACAACCGGATTCTATTAGATAAATATCAGAAACAACCGGAAGGAGGACAGCTGTCCACTTTTACAGAAAAGCCCCTGAAAAAGAGAAAAAATACAACACAGCTCTGGAGCTTTCCTAATCCAATCCGCAGCTACAGTTGTCTTCGCCGCCGCGTCGGAGAACCGGAGGAAGACGAAGAAGCAATCCAGCCGCTGAGCCGCCTGCTCGGTACTATAGAGGACCAGCCTCGTTGAAGCGCCGCATGTGACGTCCGCCGCAAACGGCGGAACCTTGGCGACGAAGAAGCAACATCGGCGGGGGCAACGCCCCGCACCTCGCCGGCGGGTGAGCAGAGGGCAGCCGTCCAAGGCCACACCCCAGCTCGCATCAGCTCCAAGACCAGGACAGCAGGAGAGTGGCGTGCCGACGCAGCCGATAACACCGACACCTCCCTTCCTCCAACGACCAAAGCCGAGCAGATCCCTCTGCTCCTCCCCTTCCCCTCTGCTACCACCTCGGCAGCGAGACAAGAAAGAAGATGAGCAGTACTCTCCACCTCCGCCTTGATCCAAAATCGAGCTTCTTGGCCGAAAACCAAGCTTATTATTGACGAAGCCCACACCAGATCCGCTACCCTGGCATGTCCTCCACCATGAAGGTGAACAAGGGGAACTCACCGGCGTCCCTGAACCGCCGCTCGCAGACGGCCCGAAGCAGCTTCTGATAAACGGCAAAACGCCGAGAGAAAAGCGACCTAAACTACTACCTATACAGCACCGGGCCCCCTCCCACCCACCACCGGCCACCATGGCCACCGGTGATGGGAGGGAGAGGAGCCGGCGATGGGATCTGGGGAAGAGTTTAGCAGTCGCAAGGGAGAGGAACGAGACGGTATCCACCAGACAACGCCCTTTATTATGATTGAAGTTCTAGGCAGAGAGACACTAGAACATATGTTTCACTTCACTATAAACGTAAAAGCATCATGTCCCGGTAAAAAAATATACACATTGCAACCAAGAGCCAAACCTGGTGGGGTTAACCTTGCACATTTTCTCCTAAGCTCGCCGTTGAACTTAGAGTTGTGTGTCATTAGCGCCGCGGTCGAGAGTTTGGCATGAGCTGATGTGGCCCCGTGCGGTTGTCCCGTGGATCGTGTTGTTGATGCTCGTCTAGGGAAAAGTCATAATAGCCGATTGAAGGTAATGTTTGATGACAATGATCATGAAGTTTGTGTGAGTAGCTAGGTTGGCCAGTGGTGCCCTATTTACGATTGTTGTGTTCCACGACCGTCGACCTTTGGCTTGGTTGTAATATCGTTTTTCCTCTGATTTAGAAGCCTTCCATTTGCTTAAATAATAGAATGAGCCTTTGGCCCCGTTTTAAAACCAAAGAAACTTATGACATCAAACAGCCTACCCTCTGAACCATCAAACCAACATGCTACTGCCTCCGATCCATAAAGAGTCGCGACTGGCACTATCAAGTTGTACGTAATCAACTATTTTTCAGCGACAAGTAAATCGGATCGGAGGGAGTATTTAAAACCGAATGTTGTTTTTAAATATTTAGATTGGGGAACCATGTGCATAGATTTTATCGAGAAGTATTTTCAAAATACTCTGATTTTGTTGCCCATTTTACCTTTAGTAGAATTGAAACTAGTGCTGAGAAATTATATTTATATGAATATTCAAAATACTGAGAATGTCTTAAGTGAGATTCTCCACCCACAAAGGAAATTGGCATATTACTTTTTTTCGGATCAATGGATAACCAAGGTCAGATCCTCCTTTGAGGTGAACAACTATCTAGAAGGCCGTTGAGGTGAAGAAATTTTTCCACACAAGAAGGCATGCTAATATGAGTATTATTTGTATATAGAATTATAAAGTCGGGCCATGAGGAAATGGACAATGGATTTTGAAGATATCATGTTTGCATGACAGCATTGAGACGATTGACTATAAGAGAGCCGCGGCTAGGATAAAGAGTAGGGGAGCAAGGGATCACCTTGCCTAAATTCCCCTCTGTACATGAAGTTGTTTCAAGGGAAACGATCCTCTAATAGATGAGGGACTAGAACTATAATTTTTCAGAGATACAAGAACACCATTGTATACCAACCTTAGAATTTCTAATATCATTGAGCACTCCACCTTGTCAAAAGCCTTTTCCAATTCCATAATTAGAATGACAAATTCTTTCATCGATTTGTGACATTTGGGCAAATATCCGAAATCCTTTACCTAACAATACTAAATAGTTCTACTTTAATAAAGTCATACCGATTTATAAAAATCAATTGCATGATCACTGTCTAGAGTGTATTTCATCGCACCCTTGTGATGTTTTTTGTGCAATCAATAGGCAGTGGCGGAGCTAGGGAATTTTCGTAGGGTGTGTACACTCCATTTTTTTTCAACATCACATATAGCACACCGTATTACCAAAAAACAACAATGTAAATAATAAAAAATGTCATCAATATAACACACAATTCTCTCTCTTTGTTTTGAGAATTTACAAAAAAAAAATCAAACAAGCTAACGGTAGCCGAATAGGGGAATAACATGCTAACGGTTGCTGAACGGGAAAAAGCAAGGGAGGCATTTGGAAAATAAAATAAAATAAATTTTCATGGATTCTTTGTTATTTACCAAGTTTGCCGATCAACTTTTGTCTGCATTCATGGTATTTTTTATTCATGCGCAAATTTCAGACGTTTTAGACAGGGCCAACTTTCATGCGACCAGATCACCTAGGATCCCCTGCAAATCTTGCTTCACGATTGTCCACAAAAAATCACTGGCAAATTATTACTGGCGAACTCTGAACCAGTTCTGAATTGCTGTTCAATTAAATAAGTTGTGCTCTTACCTGAAATGCAGAAAATCTCCATCTTTCCCGTGCTTTTAGCAACCATCGTCCCAAGCATGTTTTGTGTTTGCATCCACCTCCACACCACCAAGAGCAAAATACAAACGCATTACCCGGTTTTCCTAAGCAGCCAGTGGCTCATCTGCTTCAAGTGTCACATAAAGAATTTGGCCCTTGTCCCCCCTCCATCTACAACCTCCCTTGGATTAGTTGGATTGTTTTGCCCAAAAAGTCTCCCTTCCCTCCTCCTCAGAGGTGAGAGAGAGAAAGATGAAGAGAGAGAGAATGTGTGTGTGAGAGAGAGAGAAAGAAGGAGAGGGGGCTTGGAGTAGTGTTTCAGGCTCTATATTCTTCTTGGGATTGGGTCCTTAACCTCTCATGCACCAACCACATCTCTCCTCCTCACCCCGCTCCCGCTGGTATAAATAAACCCTCAGGTTCTCCCTCTTCTTCCTCCGCCCACACCCACAGCACACGCTCTCAAGCCTAAGCTAGCCCCTTCCATCTCTCCCATTGTACGGCTCTGAAGCCTAGAGGAAACATGTGAGGAACCCTAACCTCTTTCCCTCTGTCTAAATATATGGTCAGTCCATATCTGATCCTCCTTTGCGAGATCGAGAGATCGATGCGTGGCCCTCTTTGCTGTCTTCCACAGCTTTCTTGAACTGCATCTGCAACCAGTGGATGCTAGGTTGTGCTTGCAAGAGTCGCAGTTCAATAAAGCTGTGGGAAATTGCAGAGAGAGACCAATTAGGCAGCTTAGTTCGTGCTGTGGATCATTCATCAGATCCAGGTTGCAGATGCATGGTGTTCTCTATGAGAATTCTACAATATCTCAAGGTAGGTGTACCGCGAATTATCTAAAAAAAAGGTGATGCATTTGGTTATTCATGGCCGTCTGATACGATATATGACACAAGATTCAGTTTCATGTGGCAAAGTTTCTTAATTATTTTACCAAGCCTTGTCTGTGCCCATGACTGCCGTTTCTTGCTGGTAATTTGTTCCGTTTCTCCATGTCGCCATTTCAATTGTTATCTCTTCAGGAGAATTGGTATCATCAGTTCCTTTTGAAAAACGCTTCAGAAGATTTCACCTTATGTACTGTATATAGTAAGGTATCGTCAGTTCCTGTTGGAGATTCATATTAATTTCCTTTTCTTTTGCCGATGACTATGTTATGCGCTCACTTCTGGTTGGGTTTGATGCACAAACTTCTAAACACCATTTTTTTCAGAAATTTTCATTTATCTTCACATCTCTTTCTAAACCACAGTATTTGAGCTAGCAGTCCACTTATCATTTCCCCTATTTTCTGCTATTATCTCAGTAGTACATGTTTTGACAAGTAAAAAAGGACAGAATACAGAGAAAGAAAGCAGCCTTCTGAAAACAAAACTGTTGGCCTGGTGAAAATTTGAATAAAGGGGTTTGCAATGAGTAGTTCTTTTGCTGTGTGAAAGTAAAAGGTGCTGCAAAACAGCATGAAACCTCAAATCACAGCAGCACTTTTCTTTTCGCTCGAGAAACAATCACACCAATGCAGCAGCACTCACTTGTTTTCCCCATCCTGCGCTGCTGCCTGCACTGCACTGCACTGCAAGAGAGGGAGAGAGAGAGCCCAATCATACTGCTGCTCTACCCAGTGGGGCAAGCAAGCAAGCTAGGCCAGTACTGATTGGGACCTGTATTCCTGGTGGCCATGGCGAGCTAGGTCAAGGAGGCTTCCTTAAATGGTCACGCACTGCATGCCCTTCCCGCTGATTGTTCTTATCACTGCCCCCCTGCTGGCCGTGTGGAGTGTGCCTTTGTGTGTGGTGTTGGGCAACGCCACTGACATGGCCTGAATCTTACTCCTGAACAGTCTCCCTGAGCCGGCCATGAGATCTGATGCTGGGAGATCAAACGCATGATGCGTGTCTGTCGATCTGTCCTGTTGCAATGCATGATCCTTCATTGTGTGGATGCATCTTGTCACCCTGGAGCACTGTTTGATGCTGCACAGAAAAAGGCTAGTGGCTACTTATTAGGATTATTTGTGTTGAGCTGCATTTCCTCTTGTTCTTTCAATAATTGCAGTAATATATTTGTTTTTCTGTTGGTGGATTGGCGTTTTCGCGCAGTGCCGAAACGCGTTGTAAACGGCCGCTTGGCCTCTCCTTCTTGAAACCGATACGTCCGCATCCTTAAAATAATTGCAGTAATATATGGAAAAATGCACAGTGGTCACTGTGTTTGCATGAGGGCAAGTGCCCTCCCATGCATCTAGTGGCGGAAGCAGAATTGAGTCACGTTTTGGCTAAATGTGTCTAAGGAGTTGCAATTAATGGTAAACAATGGTAAAATGCTACAGTATGGAACAGTGCTACAAAGGATTGCAGTGTCACGACCAGGGCCATGGCCAGGGTGGCCGGGGCCTGGCTCCGCCCCTGATGCATCTCTACAGATTAGCGTTTGGTTTCTTGTGGTGATTACCACTTTAGTATGGACATTGCCCTAAGAAAGAGAAGCCTGAACATGGCATGCGTGCTCTCTTGTGGTGTTAGGACCCATGCAGCGAAGAAGACAGCAGTGATCAGCATGTACACAGCTTTTCCTCAAAAGCACATCGAATTATTTTTCGGTGATGTATATACTTTATGTAGTGAGGTTATAGACATGTTAAAAGGGGAAAGAGGATCCAAAAATGATTATATCTTAAAAAAATTAAGCCAACCAAGGGCGGACACAGAAAAGATTTTGAGAGGGGGCACATGAGGTGACTGAGGCATTTCTTGTATAACTTCACATAATTTAAATATTTTTTAAAAAAATTGAACAAATTCTATTGTAGTTCCAACTTTTGAGTGGGGGCCAAGGCCCCCACAAGTCTCTAATTGGGTCCACCCCTGAAAGCAGGGCACTTTTGTTTGGGCTTATTTTGGCTTTTTAGCTTTGGGTTTAAGCCAGAAAAGCACCTAAATAGGTTTTTTTTGGCTTTTGGATTTTGGAAGCCAAAAAATTTGGATCATTGTTTTTGGCTTCCAAAATCCAAAAGCCAAAAAAGCACATATTTAGGTACTTTTCTGGCTTAAAGCCAAAGCCAAAATAAGCCCAAACAAAAGGGCCCCGGCTTTCATCGAGAAGAAGAAGGAACTGCGTAGCACCGCAAGCTCGAAATCAGTTGATATATGGCAGATGATCAGCAGTCTGCTGACTTATCACACAATACTGTACACGCTGAAAATAACAGCAGCCGAGCTTCGAAAAATACTAAAATAACAACAACTGGACTGAAACACTTTTCACAAGTTCTTCTGTATTTTTAGGCTAAATTTCCTGTGGAATGCTTAAGAAATATACATAAACTTCATAGAGTTTCTAACAAAAGGTTATTGTCATGGAAGTTTTCACCATCTTGCATAGTTGCATGCACCTTCTTCTGTCTTCCATAATTCGAGTAAATATCTCCTGTGCAGCACAATCACAATCACACACGCATGATTTTTACTGAACCCCAGTGTTCCTTCTGCTCCGACGTACGCCATCTTCTTCCCTTCACAGCACAGGGAAACCCGCTGAAAAGTCACCGCCTGTCTGCTTCCCCAACTGGCTCGCCATTGCCACCGCGGTGAAAACCTCGGGCAAAACTGCCAGGAATTCGAACCGTAGAAGAAAACCGAAAGGTGAAAGCGAGACTGCGAGAGGAACTAATAACCAACCTCTGACGACGAAGGACTGACTGAACCTGACCCGTGCGTGCGCTGCGAAAGCTGTTGGCTGATGAGAGGGAAAGCGGGAGCTCGACAGACAGGGCATGCACGGGCGATCGACCCAGCTTTTCAGGGTTTGTACCTGCACGCTCATCTCTGCTGCTGTTTGTTTCTGGCATTTGGATGGATTCCATTGATTTCTTGGTGTCAGGATTCAGGAACCGAGTGCACGAGCGGCTCCATAATGGACTGACCCAGAGAAGATGGCGTGAATGCACTTGCGCAGCAGGAGATCTCGAGTGACAGATCGGTGGAAATTTAAAATAAATCAAAACCCACATCTTAACTCCTAATCATGACATTGAAAAAAAAAACTCACTTAAAATTTTACAGTTTCTCACTACGTATTTAGTTATTTACCCCCTCAAAGTGTGGCAATGACATGTCCAGGTGGTTGCACAGAGGCGGTGGCCAGCGGCACCTTGAAGAGGACTCGAATTCAGCATGAGATGTTGAGTCTCGCGTGTCTACCATTTCATAGTGACGAGTGTTGGGCAAATTCCCAATCTAGTTGCGACCCTTTGTCCAACATCCCTCACTCTCCTACCGACCAGGAACGATGTGGTACGACATTTACACATTGCGAGATGGTGAAGTCCTCGGTCTGCTTCTGGCGTTCTCTCCTCCGACATAGGGCGTTGGGCTCTCTCAGCTCAAAGACTCGGCTAGCGTAAAGGCGTCAACTAGTAGAAAGGTCGCTAGCATTATTGATGAATTCGACAAGTATGCACCTACTCCGCGTGAAAAACAATGACCTTTCATGTTCGGTTAGAGATGTCAATGTCAACTCGTGTGTGTCATATCCTTATTGAAGCTGTTGGATCGAAGCTCTGGTGTGCCGATGATAATCCTAAGTATAACATTTTGTTCGGCCCAATAACGTTGGGGGCATGCCAATCTCTTTCTGAAGGCATTATCTATAAACACTCTACTTTTCATTAGGGCTCATATTGTTTTGTCGATAGTTTGTCAACCGATGATAGGTTGTGACGGACATCGGAGAAGGCAAACGTGACAACCAACATGTGGCTGTACCCAAGGACGGAGCCAGGATTTTGACATGAGAGGCGAAGAATATGGCAAAAAAAATGTCCACGCTCGCCCAAATCTATGTCATGTTTGTATTAGAAGAAAACTTGTGGAGATAAAACATCACAATATATGATGTCTCCCTATTGATATCATAACAAAGAATATTTCTTGGCAATATAAAGTAATAGGTTAATTTTCACTAGATTAAATTTAGGTATGCGACTGTGAGTATATGAACGGCTCGATAATCTCGTTGGATGTGTTATTCTTGTAATTTCTTTTCCAGTCTAGCAATCAAGTCATCTCTCAATGAACAGAAGCTGCATCCAATTTAAAAGTTAAATTGATCTCCTTATAAAATATGGGCAGCGATCTAATAATATAATTAGACTATAAGTTGAGAACTATAGAAAATAGATTGAATAATTTGGTCTACACAAGCAGAAGCAGATAACCCGAAATTTCCTAATTACGTTTCAACTTAAGTACTTTAGTTTTAAAGGCACAGAGTAACCTAATATCAGAAGATGAGCTTATGACTAATACTAAAACGAATCAGGATTAGGAGAGACGAGTAAAAATACCCTACTTCCTTTATGTTAAAAAAAATACCCTACTTCCTTGCGTCGTCCACACAGATCTTGCGGCCGGCCAGCCAGCCGTATGCCCGCGTAGGCTGTAGTTTGTAGATCGCCGCTCGCCCGCTTCCCTCCCACCTTCTGGTATAATCGATTGGTAATTGGAATGGAAACCGTCCTCATCGGCAGCCATCGGAAGCAGCAGGAAGTAAACGATGAAACAATACTTCGTTTTTTGCCAGCTTGTACTATTGTTGCTAGACGACGGGGGGGGGGGGGGGGGGGGGCGAACTAAGCCCAAGAGGCCAAAAATTATGTTTTCGCTAATCGCTATTATGGGAAAAACTAGATAGACAGGGGGAGGGGGGTGGTCGCCCCCGCTCGTCCCCCTTCCCTCCGTCCCTGGTTGTACCCCCGATCTTTTTTTTAGGGGAGGGTGGGCATCTATTTGTTTTTTAGTGGGGGGTGGGCATCTAATGGTCGTTGTACTTTTTCTTCCTGAAACGCACTAGACAATGGGCTAATTGACCTACATCTGGGCCAAGACCCGCCTGGGCTAGCTAACTCAAAGTCCTACCATTTCTGTTGGATGGAGCCCATCCCGTTCCACTTCCACCAATCATCCACTGGATCCTGTAAAAAAAACAATCTTCCGTGCGATGAAGCCTTTAGCGTCAGTTTAGTTGCCGACGCCAGAAAGATTCGATTCCAGATTTTTGTAAGGCTCCAAAATCATTATTAAAAAATGTTTTAAAGTATTATATATATTGAGAAACTTGAGAGAAAAAAGTCCATAGAGTTTTAAAAAATGCGAGGTTCAAAATGTTTGTGTAGTAAAAAATGTTTCTGAAGTTCAAAAAGTGTTCACAAATTTTAAAGAAATTTCCTTACAGTTTAAAAAAATGAGTTTGTGAGGCTCAAAAAAATTCATGTGTGATAAACTGTTCAAAAGTTTCGAAATAATTTTTCACGATGTTTATATTCACTTATTACGCAATAAAATATTCCTATAATTGTGAAAATGGAAGGAAAGGGGAGAAAAGATTAAAAAGTATAAAAATAACGTAGAGAAAAATAATAAGCGAGTATAAAATAAGAAAGCGAAAGAAAAACGAAAAACAGGAAAGAAAAATGGGCAAACGTAAAAAAAAAACAGAACAAAACACACAGCGAAAAAACGTATCTGGGCCGACCCAGCAGATCCCCATGTTCGAGAGGCGAACGACGGGCCGAGGAGTACTGTTGTTGGAAGTTGCCACGGCCACGGGTCTGCCGTCCATAGCTAAGGAGTATTTTTGTTTCTCAAAAATAAAAAAAGAACCGAGGAGGGTATGGATGAACGACAACAAGCAGATTATTTTGGATTCCAAAGTTCAAGTGAGTAGATCCGCATCAGCTGCAGCAGGGGCGAGGACACCAAAGCTCCACGTGAAAGCACCAGCTTTCTGAATTTTAGGCCTGGCCCAGCAGATAAATAAGCCATGGATCATCATAAGATGGACCAAACTGACAGCAATGTTTTAAACAACCGGCTATAGAAAATAGACTGGACCCTTAAAAAGAGCTATAGCCGGACTAAATTGGATCTAAATGGGGCTAAAGCCAGAAATTGTATATGGATTCATTTAGCCCTGAGATGCTCAAAAAACTATAGGCGATCTATAGCCGGCTATTTAAAACTATGACTGACAGCAACAACAACACCATTTCTGCTCCAGATGACCAGATCTAGAATGATGGCTGAATTTTGACTATGACTGACAGCAACAGCAACTCTCCGGTGAAAAATGTCTGAATTTTACAAACTCTCCTGTGCGATAGCCCTGGCGTTCATTTCCTAGTGAATAATGTCGAGCGTCTGACTAGTTGGTTAATGTATGTGGTTTTGACAAAAAAAAATGTATTCTGCAGTGAGCAGCTCACCAGCTGAATGAAGAGAAGATTACATCACATGGCCATTGGCAACTGCTGGCATATGCACACACCATGTGCCCAGCACTGAAAGGTCCATTGACAAACCCACTAAACGCAACACTGAAGGCCACTTCGTCAGAGAATCAGCCACGCACGCAGCCATCGTAACAAACACTGGACGCCACTTGTTCAGAAACTGGCAGTTGCAATTAGTTAGCTAGGTAACTCAAATCAGTAAGAGTTGTCTTGCACTACTAGAAAATAGGCTATAGGTGGATAGCCTTTCTGGGGCACATCTTTCTTGCCGTGCGCCACAGAAGTTATTCAGTGGCGCATGGACAGCAGTGCGCCACAGAATTGTACCACTTTCTGTGGCGCATTCTTTGCACATGCATCACTGAATATGTCCTTTCTGTGGCGCACGCAGACACATGCGCCACATAAGTTTGGTGGGCCCCAGCACCACGTTCGGATCTGACACTCCGCTGCCTTTTCTGTGGCGCATGGTACTAGATGCGCCACAGAAATATGGTGGATCTCGCCCCCAATGATTGGGTGGGTGCACTCGGATGCGCCACAGAAAGCCATATTTCTGTGGCGCATGTAGTTTCATGCGCCACAGAAAGTCATATTTCTGTGGCGCATGGGGCAGCCTTTCCCTACCACCCATTTTCTTCTTCTTCCTCCTCCAAAAAGGTGGCAGCACCTTTCTTGCCCATGCGCCACAGATAGCCTTTCATGTACTAGTGTTGTATTGTTATTTTTTGTCTTCCTTCCTTTGCTTTTACGGACTCTTCCTTTAACTGATGAGAAACACCAAATCCACCTACTCTTCTCCCATCCCTACCAGTCACCACCAACAGATCAAAGTGGACATGATAAACAATAGGTGTTTCATTTATAATTTGTGGGAGGGACAACCTCCATTCTGTAGAAGAGAAAAAGAATGATTCTTGTGATGTATTTCTACTGCTACTACTGTAATCCTAAAGCTCAACAACAATCTTGTGAACCCTCTCCTCGGGCATGGACTCTAGCTCGAGGAGCACCATCCGAGAGGAGGCATCGTAGGAGAACTCCACCGGAGCTGAGCCCAGGGTGCAACGTTTCGGCCGGGCCGACGAGTAGGCGCCGAACCTCCGCGGCCTCGCACTTCCATGCACACCTGCCCCACTGCCTCTGTCGTCATGCCGTCGCCGTCGACAGGGAGGCTGTAGGTCAGTCCTTCTACCGCCGCGCCGCCGTTGAACATGTCCACGAGCCCGATCGGCGCGTACCTGTGCCCGGCCGCCAAATCCTGCAATTCACAAGATCATTTGATCAGTCCACATACACGGTGCTGCACGTACACAAGACAATTGTACTGCTACAAGTATATTGGACAATGCCGGAAGTGGACTGGGCGGAGGCAATGTGTTCGCGCTGTGCTCACCTTGATCGGCGAGACGGTAAGGATGTCATGCTCCAGGACCTTGAGGGAGACGGGCAGCGCCGCGCCCTCGGGGAGGACAACTAGATCGGCGGCGGCATGACGGTACACGGCGCAGTCACCGCTCCACCGTCGCCACCGTCCGTCGCCGCCTCGGCGATGAGGTGGACGTCGCGGCTCCTGACGCCGCAGGTCAGGGCCCCGGCGCCGGCAACGTCATGGAAGACGTTCTTCTTCTCCGCGGAGCTCCACGCCGCGCCCTGGCAGTTGTACACGCCGAGGACGCCGGTGAACCTGTTCATGTTCCAGATCTTGAGCAGCGTGACGCCGTCGCGCGCGGGTCGGCGAACAGGCAGTCCTTGGTCGGCCGTCCCGGCAGCCGCGCACGGAGCACGGTGCCGTCAGGCAGCACCATTTTCTTCAGCAACTCGAAGTTGTGCTTCCCCGGCGCGTCGCTGACGTAGACGGGCCCGCCGCTGATGGCCCGCGCCGAGCCGTGGTAGTCGCCGGCGGGATGGAGGGAGTGGAACATGTCCCAGTCCGGGAGCATGAACTCGCCGAGGAACACGCTGTTGTACGCCACGGCCGCGATGTGGATCGTGTGCGACACCGCCTCCCGCGGGAAGAAATCGTCCGACGCTCGCACTACCGCGGTCTGCTTCGAGCTGCAGATTATATTGGCCGAGATCACGATCGAATTCCTCTGAGGAAGAACATTCGGGTCGATTTTTCAAAATAATTAAGTAATCGAGTTCTGTACTGTACCAGTATAGGGCGTCCGTGTTGTGGCTCATGCAGGCGATGATGCCGTTGTCGCGGAAGTTCTTGGCGACGGAGGCGTCGAGCGCACGGTGGTACTCCTTGGTGAGCTGCACGCGGCCGCCGTGGCCGGCGCCGAGCGTCTCGAGGACGCACTGCACGTCCACCTTGACGCCGTCAACGCCGGCGGCGGCAAGGTACGCGTGAAGCTCGTCGTAAAGCGGTGCACGGCCTGCGGGTGCACGAGGCCGAGCCCCTGCAGGGTGAGCACGTCCGTCTTCATGTTGGGCTCGTTCTCTGCCACGCCCGGCGAGATCTTGGGGTACTGCATGGCGGAGCGGTATGCCTCCGTCCGGCGACACCAGGACGGACGCCGCCCCAATAGCCGGTGATGGCGTGCCAGACGTACACGTACTTGAGCCCGTACTTCTCCTTGGCCGCGCGCACCAGCGTCTCGATGCCGGCGGCGGCAGAGCCCTTGCCGCTCTGGAACTTGCTGTTCTCCTTGATGCCGGTGAGCCGAGGAAGGCGCGGATGCTTTTCGGCCGCGCCCGCGGGATCCTCGTCGGTGCTCTGTTTGTCTGTGCCGACCGACTGCCAGCCATCGTCGATGATTACGAACTTGGGCGGCGAGCCGCCGGCCACGAGGCTCTGGAGCCCGGCCTCGACGCCCTCCTGGGTGACGTCCTGGTAGAAGGCGTCCCACGTGCACCACCCGAAGTAGTCAACGATGCCAGGGAGCTTCTTCTCGGCGCGCGGGCGGAAGGTCCCGAGGCAAGACCGGACGGCCGCGACGGCGCCGGTGATGGCAGCGAAGGGGTCGGACTCCGCGGCGCCCACGAAGAGCGCGCGCTCGACGTAACTCGCGCGCGTTTCGGCGTCACCACTCTCGACGCAGAGCTGCAGCTCGTCGCCGCCCGCGCCGCCGCCCTGGAGGCTGGCACGGAACGCGCCCTCGACGAGCGGGAGGAACACGACGTATGACGTCTCTCCTCGCCCTTGGACTCCACGAGCAGGAACTGTCGTGCGGGACGTCGCCGCCGTTGTCCCCCATCCTCTGCGCCATCCACCACATCTTGAACCGGAAGCACGCCATGAACCGCACGCCCCTGCATCAAATCCGCCGCCGAGAACCAAAGTCAAACCAATGCGGGTCGAGACGAACCAGTCAAATGATTGGCGCGTCCGAGATCGAATCAGGAACTAGGCGGGCGAGCTAGCAGCATACCTCATGGCGCCGAGGGAGACGACATGGCGGGAGGCCGGGTGGGCGAAGTCGGCGCCGAGGAAGACGCCGTCGACCGGGCCCTCGCCGCCGCGGAGGACACGGTCACCGCGTCCGGCATAGCGGACAGCACCGCGCGGCCGCGGACCGACAGCTCCCCGTCGGCGAGCCTGACGGACGACTCGATCGTCATCTCCTCCTCTGTCGCGCTCCGCCGGCCGGACGTTGACAGCGATGACCCGTTGGCCGCGGCAATGTTGGCGCAGCATCTCGCTGCGCGGCTTCTTCTCTCTACACTCTCTGTTTGTTTCGCACAACTAGTCTCTCATGAACACAAACTACACCCACGCACACATACACCAAGGAAGAAGAACACACCAAGCTTTTCCCAGCGTCATTTCCTTGGTGACACGAGTGGCTACATTGTCTTGCCTCAGCCCTCACGCCCTCACGGCCTTAACTTTTTCCATTAACCAATGCAACATATATACACAGGGGTAAGCACTCTCACACCACTATTCCACTAACCACTAACTCACTACTAGCTAATCACTAGCTACTGCACGCAGACCACACAACTCGGCCACTAACCCAACTAACTCTTGACTTGATCTCCTTCCTAGACTCGCACCAGGATCTAACCAACCCAGCAGATGCACTAACTGACTCCCTTGAGCTACTCTTCTGCTGCACCTCGCACGCATGCAACAATACTTAAATAAAATGACAAGATTAATATCTAACATGCAAGAGTTCTAAACGGACACCTACACGGAACAAGAAATGTCAGACAAGACCGAACGACGGCGAATCGGCGACGACGGGGAGAACAAGGGGACGGATCGGCGAACAGACCGAGGTGTAAGATCAAATTTAGGACGGAGGCGGAGAGTCGACGCGGACGCGAGGAGAGATGGGCGGAAGAACAGGGCGCGCGGGTATTTATACTACGCGCGACGAGAGACGAGGATGCGGCGGCCGTGGTGCTGCAGCTGCAGGTGGGGGTCGTCAGCCTGAGCGCCATCACGGGTGGCCATTGGCGGCGCGGGGCGGCAGGCTGTTAAATCGGTTGCGTTCTGGTGGGGGATTGGTACGGGATTTAGTGGGCGCGCGTGCTGACTGTGCGCTTCGTTGATTCAGGATTGTCGCTAGCACCAATCGGATCGAGCCCAGACCAACTCCAGGAACGGCTAGCTGCCACCACAAGCTAGCGACGTT